>CM038793.1:141777903-141933900 GCA_021764765.1 Vicia sativa | reverse complement strand
GATCGACTCAAGAGGTATCAAGGAATGTGTTAGACACCTCAAAATCGATTGGGAACGGCTGGAAGTATGATCTCCAATAGCTTGCAGGTCACGATTTTTTTGAGTTTGGGAGTAGGGTTTCTGAGCAATTTTTTTCGTCTTCTTGCAATTGGTATGCATCAAGTATATATGCTGGATGGATTTGGGATTGATTTGGGAAAGAATTGATCAATATTCAATGGAAATCAATTTTGATTTTTTCATGAAATCAAATTTTCAAACTTTGGTCCAATTTCAATCTAATCTTGCCATATTTGATCCAATTTCGAAATTGCTGGCATTTATGGGTTAATTGGATCACAAGGAAGCAATAAAAATCAATCTTTCAGTTAATTTGGATTTTATACTTTTTTTTTTCAAATTAATTTGTATTTAAATGAATAAATTCCAAATTAAATAGGAAAATAAAATAGAAAATCGTGGCATTGGGCTTGGACATTCCTAATTGCATGAGGAATAAGTTAGGATGAAGAAAAAGTAGGCCCATTTGCAAAAGATTTGATTTTTTGAAGTATCTCTCTTTGTGCATTCTTTCAAAATTGCCCAACTTGTGAATGGTGCATCTTGCTCAATTTTCCACATTTTTGAGTGTTCTTGGACTTTTTAGAAAGCTCTAAGAGTCCTCTAAACAATATCTTTGGTCTCATCTCAATTGGAGTTACCATGCTCAATATATCTTCAAAACAAAAGTTGACTTTTGTTGACTTTGAAAATGACCGTAATGTTTTGAGCTATACCTCTCAAATGAAGCATTTTTGACATTCTTGTGAGACATGAAGTTGTAGAGAATTGAATTTCCTTCAAAATGAGCTTTGGTGGAAAATTTCTGAGAAAGTATGAGAAAGTTATGATCAGTCAAAGTTCAGTTGACTTTTCACCTAGAAACCCTAATTTAGAAAGTTTGACTTTTGAGCAAATCTTGAGTTTTCTTGATGAATCATGATCAACCCTTGATCAAATGATGAATGTAACTTCAAAATGAGGATGTTGACCAAAAATTATGAAGTTTGACTGTATGTTGACCACAGTTGACTTTTTTGTCCAATACACCCGATTTTCAACCATCTGAGCAATTGCTTGAGGAAACTTGACTTGTGAAGCTTGAAACTTGACATGGAGAATCTTTGAAGCATATGAGGAGGCATGAAGATCATTGGAGATGTTGGAAATCCATCTTGACTTGAGAGATACCAAACCCTAGTTTGGGTTGATTGTCTAGGAGAGAGTTTGTCTGATCAACTCTTGAGGAATCCTTGAGTATGGATGTATGAAATCTCTTGAGTAGATGGAGGGCAAATTTTGGGGTATGACATGTATATCAGAGCAAGATAAAAATAAAGCGAGGTATTTTTGAACTCATCATTAGGATTAATGTCGGGAATTAGGTTTTAAAGGTCAATTGTTTCAAGTGACAAAGCCTCAGAACCGAACTTCCTTCATCGGCCGTTACCGTTACCTCCATTGCAAATCACAACAACTTCCGTTGTTGGTTCACAAAGGAGGTGTAAATTGGAAATCAGAAACATCATTTTCCAAGTAAAACAGCCCAACAAGACAATTCTGTCTCAGCCCAATGTAAAAAAGGAAAAGGTCAACATACAGCAAGCATAACAGGCAGCCAAGAGAGAGATTTTATTTCACCCAAACACATGGTTATCAGCACTAGGTATGTTATTTTTACCCAAACAACAGCAACAGGCAGCATACACAGAAAAGCAAAAAAGTGCCCAAAGTTCAAATTAAATAACATAGCAGACCATAGTTGAAAGGGGTAATAGCAATAACCACAAGGCAGCAGAAGGAAGTTCCAAGAAAGGGCAGATAAACTTGCACAAAAGAGATGTAAAGCCAGCAAGGAAGACCAAGGCAAAGTCTGTCCTAATTAATAAAAAAAAAGATGATATCTAAAAGGATCAAGCATGGTATCTGTTGGCAGGGGATACCAATCTGAATGACACAAAGAGACAAGGATCACCAGCAGATATTCAAAAACCACATCAGAAAATACACCAGAATGGAAATGTGAGTATGCATATGTTCAAGAAACATAGCAGGAAAAGCAGGATACCAGTTCACATAACAAAGACCAAAAGAAAGCACAAGATATATAGTATCTGTTCTTGACAAAAAGAAAAGGGGAGAGATATCAGTAAAAATACACAGATATTCAAACACCAAAATACACCAAGACCAAACCATTTTTTCTCAAAAAAACCAGAAAGATCGTAGCATTTGTTCTAACTATTTTCCAAACCCAACCAAAAAAACCAGCGAGTATCTGTTCTTACCACTAAACCACCAGCTCAAAAAACACAGAAAAACAAAATCAAATATCCTATATGTTCTTGACCAAAACTATCATCACAAACAACACAGAACAATCAAGGAAATCGAAACCCACTCATCATCTTCCCAACACAACCCTTCAGAATTTGTTTTTTTCCAGAAATTATAGTTCTGATACAGAGAAAGAAAAAGAAGAAGCAGAACGATCTCACCCAGGTATAACTCTGAACCCACTCCTCGTCACCGAATACGCCTCCAAGGTTCGGACTCCGTGATCACAAGCCGGAATCGCAAGCGGAGAGTATAGGGTTTCAGAACCCCTTGCTATTTTTGCCCAAATCCGCCGTTCATCTGCAAACATAACGCGATTACCAGATTAGACAGAGAGAAAACGCAACAACAAACCAAACGGAACCCAGAATCGTTAGGGTTAGGGTTTCCCTCTAACAGCGATTAAGAGAGTGAGTAAGGATGAGGGTTCCAATCGAAGCATCGAGAACGAGAGAGATGAGGTTTTTATTTTCTGTAGAACCCCGTTTTGAGAGAGAGAAGGGTTTGGGTTTGGGATTTCAGCTTTCATCGTGAGAAAGAGAGATTGGGGTTTTCTGGGAAAATACATGCACCATATGAAAAGAAAAGGAACCATTGGGTTTTGATTTTTTTTTTAAATGGTTAGGATTATATTTTCTCATATACTAATTATTATATTTTTCTCATATACTAACCATTATTGTTTTCTTTTACTAACCATTATTATTTTACTAAATATTATTGTTTTTACTGTCATTATTATTATAGTTTAATTATTACTCTTATTATTTAATAATTATTATTATTATTACTAACTGTTATTAGTATTACTACTATTATTATTAAATAATCATTATTATTTTTATTACTTAGTTAACTATTATTATTATTATTATTATTATTATTATTATTATTGTTACCAAATACTATTATTTTTCCTAATTAATAATTGTAATCATTATTTTATTTTATTTTTACCCATAAAATATGTAGTATACCCCAAAAATACAAAAATAAAAAATAATAATAATGTTAGTTAGATTTTTTTTATTATTTAATAGGAAATCTGTTTAGCATTTTTTTATTAGACCCCGGTATACCCGTATTGCTGCTATTTCTGTGAGCTTTGAGTTTTCGTCTTCTCTGATCAACGACGCACTGCGCTTCATACAAAGCTTTCTAAAGGCTCTTTGGGCACTTTATTTGGGCCCCAGAGTATCTGTCTCTGGTTTTCTTTCTGCACCGCTCAAACCCGCGTTATTCAGGCTATCTCTAATCTTTACCCTTTTTTAATTATTTTATTTTTTATATAAATAATATTTTATTTTTGTGCGATGTGCTAAGTAATAATTAGTTCTGATAGTTCTTATTTGATAATTTATCGATTAAACTATTAGTCGATTTCTTATCAAATAGGAAAAATCGTTTCTAATAATTACTTAAATTTCCGATTGTATTGTGTGATGATTATCTGTTTGTTCCGCATTTATTCACCATTGTACACTTTGCACACAATTAAGTTAAAATCAATTTGATTCCATCCTGATTGGCTCATATGCCGATTTCCTAAAGGGTCTCATAATTGGGGATGGGCATGGCCATCCTCACGAGGTTGATTAAAGCCCTTGTTGCTTTAATCAATCATAACCCGAAAAATAACATTGGTCTATATACCAATCACCATGCACCAGGGTCTCATGGTTGGGGATAGGGAGCACGTATCCTCACGAGGTTAATCGAGTCCACATACTTGATTAACCATAACCCTCTTCCATGTCATCTCAGCATGCGTATCAGAACACTTTCGCGATTAAAATTTCATACCTCGATCCAACGTCGAGTGCATTTTCAAAACCTTTTTCATAATAAAGTACAAGTTTTTTAGTCGTTGGACGCTAGACCAATTTCTAAAAAACTTGTCACCAAATGAACTTGTAGTCTTTAAGTCGTTGGACGTTAGACCAGTTGCTTAAAGACTTCTAAAACGTGAAATTCGTTTCACTTCACTTTTTCTCAAGAAAACCTTTTTGGGTGATAGACGACTCGTTCGAGCATTAGTTCCTCGGGTTTCTAGCATTTGAATCGTAAGACGTTAGTCTTGTTGTTCGGTACTTTTTCATCCACTTAAAAAACAATTCAACTCACTCAAACTCTGTTATCGCTCATATGCGATCATCAAACTCTTTTCCGACAAAGAGTGTGCAATAGCTATTTCAAATACGAACATGGACTTAAAGCTTTTCAAACAAACTAAACAAGTCCAAGTTCAAACATTTGAAATGTCTAAATGCACGATTTTTCTTATAAAATCAATACAACAAATTTAAAACTTTTTTAAGAGGAACTACAGAGTTTTGACTTTCCCATTGCACAAGGGAATATGCAGGCACACAGTTCTGAAACCGTGCCAAAATCAAAATAATAATAAACAAATTCTTTTTCTTTTGGTATTCATAACTTAGCAATAAACACACACACAAACGCGTAGAATTAAATGGGTCCCATCGAGTACGATGGATGTAAGGGGTGCTAATACCTTCCCCTTACATAACCGACTCCCGATCCCACTTTTTTGGTAACGTAGACCGCCTTATCCGCTTGTTTGGGGTTTTATCTATATTTTCCCGTTCTTTTTAGAACAAATAAAATTAGGTGGCAATTTCACCAGCTTTCGAGAATTAAAAAGATTTTTGAAAATCGAGTTGCTTCAGTTATTTTCCACAAGTTTGTAGTGTTTTAGCTTGTGGAAGTGTGTATGTATTGTAAATATTGTTTATATGTGTAAATGAGATTGTATAGGTGTGTAAGTGGAGCTTGCATAGTAGTTGCACCTGTTGCTGTCATTTTTCTGCAACTAGTATAGCGCGCTCTGCTGGCGCTTAGCGCGCTCTGCTATGCAGGGCCAGTGAATTCTTTTAAAATTTCACTTGGTTTTCCCTTTTCCTACTTTCACCAAGGCTTTTTGTATTGAATAAAATTAGTATTGTTTTTCTAATTCTTTTGTTGTTGTTTGGACTCAAATTTTGGTTCGGTAACTTGAAGACTTTTGAGGTGATTTTCTGAGTTTGATCGTTTCAACTCGCGGATGTATGGTAATGATAGTTTTCAAAGTTGGTACACGTCAGGTACTCGTTTATAGCATAAAATGTTTAGGAAATTTATCATTTGTATAATTACCATGCTATTCATTCTTTTTGCATTACTCACTCATGAATTGAATCACTTTAGTACCATTTTTTACCCATAAATGTGAGGAAGCTTTCCATTGTTTACATATTTTTGAGATTCCACATTCTTGTTTTAACTGGATTTTATTATGCTTAATCTTTAGTTTTGTATTGATTGTATGATTACAAGAAAATTATCAAGGCATTTTGTTGATTTTGAGCATAACTACCTTGGCCAAATATTCAATTCACCTTGTGAGTGTGTGATCCTTTGTTAGCCCCTTTGAACTTTTATCAACATCCATTTTTATTTGAACTTGATGTTTGTCTATGAGTGTCAATTCACTTTTTTTTGTATGGATGTTGATTTCTTTGTTTCTTGAACCCTCAACTATATGTTGTTGAATGGATTTTTACCTTGCCTTAGAAAGTAGGGAGTATTCACATAATGATGTTGGTTGAATTCAAGTTGGGGAGAGAAATGTTTATGTACTTATATTGTGGTTGGTATGAGGTTAAGAGAAAAGAAAGAAAAGAAGAAGAAAAAAGTGAAAAAGAAAGAAAAAAGAGAAAAGCTTTGAAAAAGAAAAACAAAAAGAATAGGAATAATGTAATGTTAATAAGTGAGGTGTGTTTGGTGTAAAATTTGTGATGAAGAATAAGTTTGATTGAAATTATATTGTTTGGAACTTTGTGAGTTGATCACTCCCTTAGGTTTAAGCAAGTTTTTGTTTCGATTAGCTTTAGGACTTATCACTTGTTTGTTAACCAAGCCACATTACAACCTTGAAAAGCCCTTGTGATTCTTGCATTTGTATTTTAAATACGTTTTTGGATGAATGCATAATTTAGTCTATTATTTGCAAGATTGTGGAGGAGTGTTTTTTATCCCTCACCTTTGTGTGTTCTTCATCTACCAATGAATTTTTGCTAGGTGTGATTCATGATTGAGCTTGTTTTGTTTTATAATGTTTTGCATGATTTTTGTACTTAGGATTTGTTTCGTTTCTATGTTATTGTTGTAGTATAGTGGTAAGTTTGTATTTGTCGTGTACATTTTTCGTTTGAACCATCCATTTGTTTTCCGTTTTCAAAAACTTGTTGATTTGTGATTCTTTGATTATCATCTTTTGTTTCTTTAGGTTTACTTGACTTTGTTTGAGGACAAACAATGTGTCAAGTTGGGGAGAGTTGATAAGTGCCAAAATTAAGTTATTTTGTATATATGTTTAGTGGCACTTATCGGTTCTTTTGTTGATATTCTTCGAATAAATCCCCCGTTTTTTGTATAAATATGTACATAATAGGATAATTGAGTTTTTGTGTAAATATTGTATCATTTGATAGTTTTTCATCTCTTTTATAGGTATTCATTCATAATTGGAGCATTGAGTAATAAAGTGTCGAAGACACGACTCCAAATGCGCGATTTGAGCAACTCATCAACGAATAAAGCTCAAAATCAAAGAATAAAAATCATCAATTTTATTGATATTTTATTCATGGTTAGATAGAACATTGAATAAGCTTTCCAATGCTTCAAACCGGACACAATTCCGAGTTACGGTTCTCAAGATATGGCAAAAACAAGATGCTGAACATCACAGACCGCGCTTAGCGCGCCCTGCGACTTCAGAATTCTTTAAAAGGGGCTAAAAACACATTTTTAGGTTATGGGTTGGGTATTTTTGAGTCCCAACACCATCAACATCATTTTTTGGTCTAGAGAGCTTAGAAAACAAAATTGGAGCTTGAATTTGGATGATCCAGAGTCGAATCTCTCGTCGATTGGTGTTGACAAACCAAGAAATATTTGGTTCCTCTTCTTCTCTTCTCCTTGTAATCTCTTTTGTTGGGTTTTGTATGTATATCTACTCATAACTCATGTATATTTGTCGCCCTTGGCGTTGTATAAAGTTTCTTTACGAATCTGTGTTGGTGATTGTCTTGGGTTTTTACTCTATGTTAGGGATTTGAGCTTTACTAGAGATAGATTGCTTAGATTCTTTCCTAGGATGATTATCTATTAGTTTTTGAATGCTTGAAATGGGTTTAGAGCTGACATTCACTATAGAGTATCCGAACTTAATGCCTCTGCGTTGGTGAAGTATGCTAGAGATGGTTATGGAGGTGACGCAGTTGACTTCTGTGTTGTTGAGATATGCCAAACATGGCTATTGAGATGATTTAGGAGGATTCTCAATTTGGGTTAGAAATAACCAAGGTTGTGAGAGGTATGTGATGACACGGACGCGTATCGTAGGCCGAGTATGACATGGGTGGTAGATTTAAGTCTGTGACGGGTAGTTTACATTCGTTCCAAACAAGCTGTCTATCTTTTATACTTTTTGTTCATTTACTTTTTGTCTTTTATTTTCATTTCTTTTAATCCCAAACTCATTAACGGTAGAATTATCGAACGAAGAATCAATAACCAATCTCTGTGGACACGATATGATATAACCTAACCGGTATATATCACCCGGTAAAAATAATACCAACTCTTTGCTTGTCGCTCTACCGCAGCAACAGTATCTAACCAATACTTTGTCGGCTCCACTCTGCCGGCCGTTTTCTTATAAGCATTTCTAATATGAGACTCAGGACAATACCACCAATCTGGGATAGGTGGTCGAAATGCTAAGACCAAAGGGCTAGTTGGCAAAGGGGGAAATTTGATTTTTCCAAAGTAAAGCGCATACAGATATTTATCTTTCGCATAACCAGGAATTTTAAGTTGGGGAATCCTGTCGGTTACCCTCTCCTTTAGCCCTTCAGTCGCCTAATAGATGGTCCGACGAAGATTGTTGGGTAAATACACCACCCTAAAGTAGTTCTAGAAAGCTTAAATTTGCTTAATATTGGGGGCCTTACATTTGGTCGGCTTGCCCTGCAATTGATTAAAAGCATGGTTCAGTTTAAATATCTTTTTGTCTGGATCACCACCAAAAGTAACTAAATAAGATTGCCACCAAGTTTTAAATTCCTTGGTACAGAAGAATGATAGCGCAAAGCCAGTAAAAGTAAGCGCGGGTTTTTTGGCTTAAAGTGCGTCAAAATCTGCCATAATACATGTAACTGGAAAAGTAGCATATTGCTTAGCGACCTGCATCAATCGAGAGCAAAAGATACAGTGCAAAAACCAGTATGTCAGAAAAGCCACGCGCTCTTCCTCAGAAATATCAGTGGTGTCTCTATGATGGTAATTGATGAAATTGGTGTATGTCGAATTTTACAGACACCAAATCAACGTCTGCATGGTTGAATATAGTACTAGAGGGTTTCAACCCTATAATGGCCCAACATCAAGAAAAGTTGGGGTAATCATACCACAACTGGTGTGAAAAGTGTTAGTCGACCCCTCCCAAAAGTACAGAGCAACTATTAATAGACTGTGGGAATAAGGGATACTAGTTCGAGAAAGACATAATAAAGTATAGACACCTAGTTCTTTCCACTGCTTCCCCTTTGTGGGTTATAGGAGTGCCATCCAGTTTTCGAACTTCTGACAGTTTAGAGGTGGAGCAGTCCTAAAATTCATGTCGAAGTAATGGAGAGAGATAGGGTTCAAAGAAGAAATTAAGGGCTTGGTTTCTTTACTTATGCTGAAAAGGGTGGTTTCGGCACGTAGGGCTTGTCGTCCACATGGCGTATCTGGTAAGTAGCTTCTGGGGCAGTTTCAATTTGTTTTCTCGCCATGGACAAAGTTTGACTAAACTTGAAGATAACAAGAAATGGAGAAACTGAGTCTTTGGAAATAGTAAAAAACAAGGTTTTGAAGTTCCTAGGTTTTTTTTTGCTTGGAGGTAGAAAAATTGAGGAAGTAGAGAAGAAAGATGAATAATAAATCAAAATTCCTATTTATAGGCTCGAAATAAAGTGAGTAAAGGTAAGGGGAAAATCTTGGTGATTTCCTAGGTTTAGAATCGTGTCCGTCGAAGGACACGTGTAGCCGAATTAAAGTGGAAGTGTGGTGGGCCATGTTTTCCACTAAAGTGTAATGATGGTCAATATTAATGATCCCACGTCTCGAAGCTAAAAACCTGGTATGTTTTCATGATTGCCTGATGTCACTAAAAGATCGGAACAATGAACTGCTTTTTGGAGTAGTGGAAACGATTGAGTCGACAAAAGATATAAAGCTTCATAGATGCCATTGTCTCATATATTCGACAAAGTAAGAAAATTCGATAATGGCATCTCTGGGGGCGCATTTTGTTACCTGAAATTTCCTAAATACGTTTAAGGACATGTCTCAAAGGCAAACATCCCTACAGGTTAGGGGCTGATCATGAACGAATATAGTTTCCTTAAGAGAACTTATGGAACCAAGTCAAAAATGTCGGAAAGAAGTGTGTCGACCAAGAGAGTGAACCAAGAAATTGGTCAATTCGACCAAAGTATCAAATGAACCTGGAAAAGTCGAAATTGGCGGCCAGAAGGAAAAAAGGATCAAGGCGAAGGTGTCGAAGATGAACCACATTGATTGAATGGATAGAGAAAGGTTGTTGGTTGATTTGACATATTATGGGCAGAGTGAAAGAACTAATCGAAGTTCAGATGTCGTCGAAGACATAGCCTAAAGGACTTAGGGAAATTTTATTCTTCCAGAGATGTATAAGCTAGGAGCGGTTAAATTTTTTGAAGTCACAAGCGGGAAAGAGTCAAATTCTAAAGATCGTGGGCAGTTACCTCAAGGGATCGTGGCTGTTAGGCGCAAAGTGGATGGCGAAATCTTATGTAGCGGTTACGTTTTAGTTTTGTTTTCGTCCGTTTATTGCTATCAGTTGTTATCTTGTAAATTACTATAAATAAGTCACTTCATTGTAATTTTTAGGTGTGTTCACTTGTGTTTTAAAATTGCTTACCAACACTCTGCCCAATTCCGCGCTTAAGGAAGAAGGAGTCACAAAGCTTTTGTTGTACGTGAATCACCACCTTTATTTTCAATGCAATCAGTTTATTTTTTCAATTTTATCTCTTTAATGTCTTTGTTTTTCATTTTCGTTTCGAACAAATTCGCATGAATGTTTCAACACTACTTGTGGGTCACGAGTCACCAACTAGTTAGTTTGTTGAGTCGTGTTTCGGCCAGAATATATTGTCGGTCACGAGTCACCAGTCAGTCGGTTGAAATTTCTGTGTGGAAAGCTGTTGTACTGTGTTCCTTGGTCTTAGAAAACCGTTTCATGGCTAGGGCATATTTTCGACAAAATTAGTAAAATATACAAAATCTTAGCACGCTTCTTGAGATCAATTGGTCGATCTTGCGAGTACCCCTTAGCTTTAGGACCTAGGGAGGACCATCGCTTGTTTACCATTTTCCATAGTAAACACAAGGAACTCAGGATGGAAAGTAAATCCGAATAGGATCAAAACATTGATCAAGTAATCATTAAAATCAATCATCTATTTTGGTGGATTAGAGTTTTCACCCCATCAAAACCCAAGATCCATTGAGTTTTATGAAACTTGTGAGGTTTACATAAAAAGATCTCTAGGTCCCTGTAAAATCCACTAAAAAAGAGTTTCATGGATGCATGAATGCATGGTTATACAACAATCACATACAAGATCACAAACATGTGGGTCCATAGGTTTGACGTCACGAGCATGGACTCATAGGCTAATATCCACATGGTATTCTAAGCTTTGTCACATGTAGATCAAGGTTCTAAAAGGAATCCCCAGAGTTTTCGTTCCTCCATCAAATACTACTAACTTCCCGATGTACTCGATAATTAGCAATACCGACAGGTGAAACTCGTCTAAGTGCAGTATCACGTAGTGACTACTTCCAAATAACTTTGCAATATTCTTCGCACTACCCCTAAAATGGCTAGGATGGCTTAAGGGTTCCACAGCTGCTCAGCTTCACAGAATCTCAAGTCGAAAGCAATCATGTCTTCCTGATATCCCGGGTAAACAAAATACCACAATCAAGGAGGTCTCCATTGAGTGAATGATCTCATGCCTCCTTCTTCGGGATTACTCCCTAAAAGTTAACATGATTATACCGCCCTCCTATCTTAATTTTTCCCGAGTCCGGGTATAGGACTCAAAAAGAAGATCACCAAGCACCCCTAAAAACCAGAAAATCATCAAGACAAACATATATACAATATATACAAAAAATATAACACATATATACAAATAAATAAAAAATAGGGTCAACCCACATAGAGATGGTCCAGAAATAGGTTAAACATCTCCAACAGAGTCGCCACTTTCCTGTAGCGGCAAAAACTGCGAGTATAAGCCATTGAATTGACTTAACTCAAAAAAATAACAAAATAGTCGCCACCGCGCTTTTATTTTATCCAAAGGACTAGGAAAAAGAGCGAATAAAATCTTAAAAAAAGATCTGAGATCTGGGACCGGTGGTTAGTTATGTAAAGGGAAGGTGTTAGGCCCCCAAAGCATCTACGGTACTCTGCGGGAACCTTTTTTGAAAATTTGAATATGTGTGCTAAAAATAGTATATGTACAAAATAGACGGTGGAGGAGAAAAGAAGTATTTTTTACAATTTTTAGTTTGATAGAACTTCAATTGACTTTCAGGACTATATACCAACAATGTGCAATGTTGAAATCAAAACCCAATGTTTAAGAAATTTTTTTATAGAAAAAGCCACAAAGGACTCAAAAAAACGTTTGAATGAGGTTAGGTATTTTTGAGAAAAGTTTGAATGAGGTTAGGTACTTTTAAGAAAAAAAATAAAAGTTTGAAAATGCATGGATCTAAGTCCAATTTTTTTTATGAAAGCGGTTCGAGTTTTGAAAACAAGAATCCTTTGAAAAGATAGGGAAGATTTTGAAAATTAAAGAATATGGAAGGAGATGAAGAGGCTAACCTTAGTGCATAAAGTAAAAGGGTAAGGGTAAAGAAAGATCTAACAGGGTGAGAAAACTAGTACTTGACATCAAGAACCAATACTATATCCCATCCTTTGAATTATCACACAAGCAAAAAATAACGAGACAAAAAAACCAAGCTTTGGATAAATCAATGCCTCAAATGAACTCTTGTCTCAAGAAAAGAAATGGGTAGAGTAACGACTGTATTTGAGGAAATCCAATCTTAATCGAGTATAACGGAATTAATTGCATACAAAGATAATAACCAAGCAAGATAGAAAACACCAAGGGCACAAAAATCTCCAAGCTGAGAGGTAAGGGTCCTAATCCTAAGTCCAAAAGTCAAACTCCGAGCATAAGGATATTAACCAAGTCCAATTAACAGTTTTTTATGTTTAAGTTGAATTATTAGATATTTTGGAAAAGGAAAAATAAAGCTCAAGTGAGAAAATTCAAAATAACAAGAAAATAAAGTGCTGAAGTGAGCAAATAAAAAAATTGACATGAAATGTAAATGCTAAAATTAAAGTGCATAAAGTAAAGAGCATAAAAGTAAATGTGGATAGTAAAGAGCGGAAAATAAAAGGAAATTAATAAAGGTTATCAAGATGGCCATCTTGAAACTTGTCAAGTATATTATCAAATTGTTAGTAATTAGTCAGCAAGGTGACCATCTTGAAGCTTGTGCATGAAGACTTGCCAGAATCTTGATAGAATCAACGCGACCACACAACAAGTTTCAATTGCTTTTTGTCAAGTATATCACCAGTTTTGGAATTATCACATCACTTGGTCAAAAATGCTTGAGAATTTCAAATGGACAAGGTTAGTGGAAACTTGCCAGAAGCTTGATTAAAAAATCAACGCGATCACACGACAAGCGCCACAGGTTTTGAACCAATATCAAATCCCAATTCATCTTTTGGGGATTATGTTTGAACATTAAAATTAATGCCACCAATTGATCATTCATCCGATTCAGGAAAAAAATAATAAGATGGAGAAGAAGATGAAGGTTGAGAAACACAAGAAAGAGGGGTTTGAATTGGGTTTTTCTAAATTAAAACAATTTGACATAGTTATTTTTATCCTGATTCGTTTGAACTCAAACTACTCCAGTCCATCCGTCAAGGTGGTTTTCCTCTCTCAACGAGGTATATATCCACTATTCAAGAAAATATTACAAATCACAAAGACTTGTCTTCTTGAGATACACCACAACTTGTCTTCTCAAGGTATCAACAACTTATAGAAAAGATACGTGTTTACAGTGCATTTTAAAAGCTATATCACAATTATGATTTATACACTATTTAGACTCAATGAAAATATAAAACAGCTTTAAGTAATTTGAGATGAAATCTTGAGCGTTGTTTTTGCGTCATAAAGATTCGGCCACAAAACATGAAGATGATACTTGTTTATATAGGAATTGCTTTTGAACCGTTGGGAGTCATCAGAATTTGCAAAAGGAATGTTGATAAATGTAATACGTGCTCATTTCCTTAAATATAGATCCATTCTGAAAACAGTCGTTAATTTGAGTATTTCCATTTATGTTTTGTAATGCATCATAATCAGAGCTAAGCAACTAGCATATAGGAATCAAACATTGTAGTGCAGCATGGTGCTTTCAGAAGCTTTGGCATAATCAGAACTTCTTCTAATGAGCGTGATAGTCTTGAAGATAGCTTTAGAATTTCATTTACAAAATACCAGAACTTCTTATATCTTCAAACTTGTAACTTGTTCTCCTTCTACATTCAGGATCAGAACATCATCTGCATACTTTAATAACAATTTAGGAGACAACAATGTTTCAAACAAAATATTTATTGAACAGGGTCAGAACATAAACGTCATCAATAGTACTTGTTATCATCAAAACTTCTAAGATAGGTGTAGAACTAAACCATGTTCTAACAATCTCCCCCTTTTTGATGATGACAAAAACATAAATATTTTTAAAAGAAGAGGTCTCCGCCTGAGTTTAATATTCATATAAGTTCCAAAGACATTGTACTTCCCTGAAGAGTTTCGTCCAGAGTATGATGAGGGTTCTGATGAATCCAAGTTGATTTCCAGAATTAATATTTCCTATTTAAGCTTTTAGACAGAAAAAGAAATCAAAAGTGATATCATAATGTTTGAGACTTAGTCTATCAACAACTATGATGTTCAAAATATCTTACGTTCTCCCCTTTTTTGTCAAAAATCAAAAAGAAAATGTTTGTACAAAATAAACAAAACAAAAGGAAACTGATTGCATTAATGAAATAAAACAAACTACAGAAGAAAATATGCAGAAAAAAAAGAACAAAAAGAAAGGGAAACATGCAAAAGCAAAAAAAAACATTAAGAAAATGGAGTTTTAAGAAGGCGGAGAAAGTCTTGTGAACAGTGCTTCCAGCATCCCTTTGATCTCAGATGTAGAAGCTTCTTGTTTTCCCATCATCTCCTTGAGTTCTTGGTTTGTTTTATCTTGCTTGTCCAATCTTTTTCTGACCTCCTCATTTTCCTTCTTTAAGGCTTCCAGAGTTTGAATAACAAAAGAAGGTGGAGAAGCATCCCTTTCAGCAGTAGCAAGAGACTCAGTTGCAGGAGCCTCAGAGATCGCAGCAACAGATTTTCCTTTTTCTTGAAAAATAACTAGAGGTTGATACTTTTCCTTATGGAGAGATGATTCTGCTGTAATGGATTCCCATGGAGCATTTGTCAGAGTCAAATTATGGGAATCCTTAAACAGAGCAACTTGTTCTTCAAACATCTTCAGCCATTCACCAAACTTATGCTGAGCCAGACCATAGCAATGCTCCTTCTGCCTCTTAGATTCAGACATAAACCATTTTCTAAACTGATTCTAGAGGGAGTCAGATACCGCTGGGTTCAGATTATCCACAGAAGCCTGCTTCAGAGAGTCAACCCAGGCTTGGATTTCTGTTCCAAAAACCACTAAAGAATCACCAACATCTGCTTGGGAGGGTTGGGATTTTGGTTTGGGAACTACTACTTTGTTTGGTGCAGTTAGAAGATAGTTCCAGGTATCTAGATTAATAATGGTTTTGCAAGGATCATCTGGAGATTTGTTAGGAGATGGGGAATTAGAGAGGACGATTGGAGAGTTTGGAGAATTTGGTGGTAAGGATTCATATGGAGATGGCATTTTTGGAACTATAAGGGATGTTAAAGTTGGAATGGTTAGGGTTTTGGGATAAGATTGAAAAGAATTGAGAGGAACGGTGATTCCAAGAATAGTGGAATTTGTTTCAGGTGGAAAGTCAGAGGATTCATTTGGATTTTCTGGTTGAGGAACAGGAATTGCTAATGGTGTAGTAGTAGAGATGGAAATTTCTGGTTGGGTTTCAATGGTGGAATCAAAAGTTTCAATATCTGACAGAACATTTGCAAGTTCTTGGTTGAGGAGTGGTTCAGGTTTTTGAGGGAACAGAGGTATCAATTTCAATGTCAACATCACAAGGATTTGAGGTGAGTTTTCTGGTATGGTATTTTTGGAAGGAGAGGATGGATTAGAAACATATGTTGATGTCTGTCATACCCCAAAATTTGCCCTCCTACCTCTCAAGACATTTCTCATATCCATACTCAAGGATTTCATAAGGGTTGACCAGACAAACCCTCTCCTAAGCAATCAACCCAAACTAGGGTTTGGCCATCCTCAGATCAAGGTGGTTTCCAACATCTCCAATGGTCATCATGCCTCATCATATGCTTCAAAGAATCTCCATGTCAAGTTTCAAGCCTTACAAGTCAAGTTTCCTCAGACAATTGCTCAAATGGTTGAAAATCATTTGTATTGGACAAAAAGTCAACTGTGGTCAATATACAGTCAAACTTCATAATTTTTGGTCAACATTAATATTTTGAAGTAATATTCATCATTTGATAAAGGGTTGATCATGATTCATTAAGAAAAGTCAAGATTGGATCAAAAGTCAAAGTTTTTAAATTGGGCTTTCTTAGACAAAAGTCAACAGAACTTTGATCAGGCATAACTTTCACATACTTTATCAAAAAATTTTCCACCACAGCTCATTTTGAAGAGAATTCAATTCTCAACAATTTCATGTCTCACAAGCTTGGTCAGAAAATGCTTCATTTGGAATATATGGGTCAAAACATTACAGGTCCTTTTCAAAGTCAACAAAAAGTCAACTTCTTGTAAAGAAGTGTTATTGAGCATGGAAGCTTCAATTGATATGAAACCAAAGAGGTTATTTATAGGACATCTTGAGCTTTCTAAAAAGTCCAAGAACACCCAAAAAATGTTAAAGATTGAGCAAGATACACCTTGCACAAGTTGAGCATTTTTTAGGAGGTGCTCAAAGAGATATACTTGAGAAAATCAAAATTTTTGCAAATGGGCCTAACTTTTCTTGGTTCAAACATGTTCCTCAGCTGAATTGGAACCTCCAAGCCCAAGGCCACGAATTTTATCTTTTAGTTTCTATTTATTTTGGATTTTAATCATTTAAAAGCCAATTTAATTAAAATAAAAGGTAGAAAATCAAAATTAATTGCAAATTGGATTTTTCTCTCATTCTTGAGGTCCAAGCAAGCCATACAAGCTGTCAATTTCGAAATTGCATTGATTGGATCTTGGAATTGAATGAGATTTGATCAAAAAAGGCAATATTTGGTTTCATACCAAATCAAATATTTTCTCATTGATTGGCACATAGTTTCTTCATGATTCTTGACCTAAATCCATCCACTATAAGTACACAATGCATTCACATGACACAAGGACGAAATTCTTGCCTCCAAGAACCCTACCCAACTTCAAAAAAACTGTGTCACTCAAGCAATTGGCAGCCCTAGTTTCAGATCAATTCAATCAATTCTAAGCATTCCAATACATTCCTGGAGGCCCCCTGAATCGATCCAGATACTCACAAGCCATTCAAACTTGCAGAATCACGAAATCACAGTTTCGGTTTGAACACTTTTACTCAATTTCGATTTTTGATTTTCATGCATATTTAACATGTTTTGATTGTTTGTTTGTGTTTAGAATGAAGTTTCGAAGCTTTCTGCATTGGTTAATTGTGTTTTGAGTACAGGAATTGGAATCCACCATTGTTAGGTTTTGAAGGTCCGATTTGGGGCTTTGCGTTTTAGACAAAATTAGCCAAAACCAGTGGTACCATCACACTCAGGAGGCCAAACCGAATAGATCCATGTACTCATAATGAATTTATATTGATTGTATATTGTCATACCCCAAAATTTTCCCTCCCACTTCTCAAGACATTCCACATCTCCATGCTCAAGGATTTCACAAGGGTTGACCAGACAAACCCTCTCCTAAGCAATCAACCTAAACCAGGGTTTGGAAATTCTCAGGTCAGGATGGACTTCTGACATCTCCATTGGTCATCATGCCTCCCCATATGCTTCATAGAATCTTCATGTCATGTTTCAAGCCTTACAAGTCAAGTTTCCTCAGACAATTGGTCAGATGGTTGAAAATCAACTATATTGGACAAAAAGTCAACTGTGGTCAAAGTACAGTCAAACTTCATGATTTTTGGTCAACATCCATATTTTGAAGTAATATTTATCATTTGATCAAGGGTTGATCATGATTCATCAAGAAAACTCAAGATTTGCACAAAAGTCAAACTTTCCAAATTAGGGTTTTTCAGTGATAAGTCAACTGAACTTTGACTGAGCATAACTTCTTCATAATTTCTCAGAAATTTTTCCACCACCTCTCATTTTGAATAGAATTTAATTCTCTACAACTTCATGTCTCACAAGAATTTTCAAAAATTGCTTCATTTGGAAGGTATGGATCAAAACATTATAGGTCGTTTTCAAAGTCAACAAAAAGTCAACTTTTTGTTTTGAAGATTTATTGAGCATGGAAACTCCAATTGAGATGAAACCAAAGAGGTTGTTTAGAGGACACTTAGAGCTTTCTAAAAAGTCCAAGAAAACTCAAAAATGTGGAAAATTGAGCAAATTACACCTTGCACAAGCTGGGCATTTTTGAAGAAGTGCACAAAGAGAAATACTTGTAAAAATCCAAAATTTTGCAAATGGGCCTAGTTTTTCTTGGTTTAAACTTGTTCCTTATCTTATTTGGAACCTTCAAGCCCAGTGCCACGAATTTTGTCTTTATTTTTCTATTTAATTTGGATTTTATTCATTTAAAAACAAATTAAATTAAAAAATAAGGAATAAAATCAAAATTAAATGCAAAATTGATTTTTCTCTCATTCTTGAGATCCAACTAACTCTCACAAGCTGGCAAATTTCGAAATTTGCATTGATTTGGCAAGAAATTGGATCAAATAAGGAAGATTTGATTTTGTACAAAATCAAATAATTTTTGCATTGATTGATCATTATTTGTTCCTCAAATCAGCCCAAAATCCATCTACTATAAATGTACAGTGCATACAACATGAACAAGAACAGAAAAATTGCTCAAAAGAACCCTAACCTAAACTCAAAAAACCATGCTCTTGAAGCAACTTGCAGCCACAGTTCCAGCTCAATTCAATTGGTTTTAACCATTCTTTTGCATTCCTTGGAGTCCATGGAATCATTCCAGACCTTTACATCTCTCAAAAACATCAAGAATCAAGCAATCCCGATTTCGGTTTGTCAAACTTTTTCCAAAATCGATTTTTAATTCTCATGCGTTTTTAACATGTTTTGATGTTTGTTTTGTGTTAAGAACGGAGTTTGGAAACTTTCTGCATAGTTTAATTGCATTTTAGTGGCCCGAATCGAAATCCACCATAGCTAGGGTTCCATGGTTCGAATTGGGATCTCACAATAGGTAAAATTGGACCAAACCAAGGCTACCAAGATGATCAGTGGACAAAAAGGAATCGAACCATGGTTTTGAATTGCATTTATATTGCTTGTATTGGATTTTTGATGTTTGCAGGGGCCTTAGCGTCGAGCTCAACCGACGCTAACTTTTCAAAATTTCAAATGAAGAAGATGAAGATCTTCGCGCGTGTTCTTGGTTCCCAGGAAGTGTTCTTGCTTAAAACGAATTCGTTTCATTTTCTAAACACCAAACGCGCTTTGGCTCATTGGTTAAGGCAAGGGAGTATGAGCTGTCACCAGAAGGACCCCGGTTCGATTCCCAGCCATGGCAATTCTTTTTGCAACTTTACAAAACTAACATATTTTTCTTATTTTCTTTAATATTTTTCATGCATTTTAATTTATCTTCAAATATTTTTATCATGCATCTAAAAAACACCAAAAATATTTATCTTTTTGCATAATCATCAGAAAAATGTTTATTTAATTTTTAATATAAAAATTATTATTTTTGCATGCATATTTAATTTAATTACTAATTAATCATTTAAATGACTTTTAATTGTTTTGAAATTATCAAATCAATTCCAAAAATTTATTTTATCATATTAATGTCATTAATAACATAAAACCTTTTTCTCCATTCAAAAATATTTGTTTTTACTAACATTTTTCTCTTATGCAATTTTCTCGTATTTTCCGATTTTGTATCTGTTCACAGGTTATACCGTTTCGGACGATTTTTCTTGATTTTCTTTTTCAATTATGTAATTGCCTATGGGATGTAATAGTTTAATTAGGGATTTTATTTTTCCGCACTCATATTATGTATCTGCCCCAAAGCCATGTAATAGCGTAGGACTTTATCTCTCCGCACTTTACATTTCCGCAATTTACTTTCCGCACCCTATAAACTGCTAGTAATTAGGCGTGTATGGCAAGATAAAATTGGACATAGATCACTCATAATTCCAAGATAAAATACCTGAAATCAGCACACTCTTTCACACATGCACCCCTTAGGGTAATTCTCTCTCGTTGCCTTTACGAATACAAATGGTCAAGTCCCTCGAACGTAGAGGTATTCTAGCACCGTTGCCTTCAAAACAAATCATCATAGTCCCTTCGATACAAAGATCATAGACCCACGATGTTGCCTCCGAATACATGATCTTGACCCTCGATTGTTGCCTACGCAAAATGATGATTGTCCCTTCGAATGTGCTAGGATACTTCCTACAGGTTGCCTTCTATGACCATACGATGTGCCTTCGAATGTCCCTTCTACATCCAACGAATAGGGTTACCTACCAACTAATGGAATGGATAGCGCTATTCTAAAGGAACGTAAAATAACACGAAAACGACCATTCTGAGTAGGTAATAAGACTTTTAGTTGCTTGCTCAAATCAAATACTTTTCACACCTCACACTTTTATCAAAGGTCAAACTCTTTTCAAAACGAAACATTTCCGAACACTTTGTATACATTCCTACATGAATCATTACAAAGTCAAAGCGAAATGCCTTTTCAAAACATTTTTTGTCAAACACACAGAAAACACTTTTTTTAAAAATGATCTAAGAGCAACTAAGAGCCCGTAGAAAACTACGGATGGAAGGGGTGCTAATACCTTTCCTTTTCATAACCTTCTCCCGTACTCAGAATCTAACGAAGGTCTTTTCCTGTTCTTTTCACCTTCCCTTAATTGGATAAAAGAAAAGTCGGTGGCGACTCTTGCTATCCGCACATTTGCGATACAAAAATCTCAAAGTCAGTTCACCGTATTACACATAGTAGGAGTGCGGAAAGTAAAAGTCCTAATTAAACTATTACATCCCATGAGCAGTTACATAATATTGAAAAGAAAAGCGAAAAGAATAGTACGAAACGTTACAACCTGTGAGCAGATACATAAATCGGAAAATATAAGAAACTCGCATCAGAGAAAAAATGTTAGTAAAAATAAGATTTTTGAAAGAGGAAAAATATTTTAGGTTAGTCATGCTGATTAGATGATGAATAATTTTTTGGGAATTTTCTGGATCGATTTTGATAATTAAAAGCAATTAAAAGTCAATTTAATGGTTAATTAACAATTAATTAAAATATGCATACAAAAATATTAATTTTAATATCAAAAATTAAATAAATATTTTTCTGATTTAAATGAAAAAGGAAAACATTTTTGGTGATTTTTAAATGCATGAGAAAAATATTTGAAGATAAATTAAATTAAGAGAAAATAATATGAGAAAGAAAATTAAAAAAAAAAAGTTAGTTTTCAAAGTTGTAAAAATATAATGTCATGGCCAGGGATCGAACCAAGGACGTCCAAGGAAAACATGCGCTACCTTCACCACTAAGCCAAACTGCATTTGGTGTTAGGATAATGAAACAAAAACGTTTTAAACGAATTCGATTCCTGAGAACCCAAATCACGCGCGAAGATCTTCATCTTCTTTGTTTGAATTTTCAAACAGATAGCGTCGGTCTGGTTCGACGCTAAGGCCCCCGCAAAATTCCAAAATCTTATACAAGTAATATAAATTAGTTATGAATACATGGATCGATTGGAAACATCGTTCTAAACACGATGGTAGTCCTAGTTTGGCCCAATTTTACGGATTTCAGAAAGCCCTAAATCGAAACTGAAAACCCTAGCCATGGCATCTTGTGATTCTGGCACCTAAAATGCAATTAACCAATGCAGAAAGCTTTGAAACTCCATTCTAAACACAAAACAAACATCAAAACATGTTAAATATGCATGGAAATTAAAAATCGATTTTGAAAAAGAATGGACAAACCAAAATCTAGAATTCACGATTCTTGATGGTTTTGTGATTTGTAAGGGTCTGGGATGACTCCAGGGACCTCCAGGAATCGATTGGCAAGCTTAGAATCGTCTGAATCCAAGCAAAACCAAGGCTGCAAGTAGCTTGAAGGACACAGTTTTTTTTGAGTTTGGAATAAGGTTCTTGAGGCAATTTTTCTGTTCTTTTTTCATGTGTATGCATTGTGTATATATAATAGATGGATCTAGGTCAGAAATCAAGAGGAAATAATGAATCAATCAATGTAAAAGAATTTGATTTGGTATAAAACCAAATCTTGCCTTTTTGATCCAATTTTCATCAATTCTCTTGCCAATCAATGCCAATTTCGAATTTGCCAGCTTTTGTGGATTGCTTAGACCTCAAGAATGAGAGAAAAATCCGATTTGCATTTAATTTTGATATTCTACCTTTTATTTTAATTTAATTGGCTTTTAAATGATTAAAATCCAAATTCAATAGAAAAATAAAGATAAAATTCGTGGCCTTGGGCTTGGAGGTTCCAAACAAACTGAGGAACAATTTTGAATCAAGAAAAGTTAGGCCCATTTGCAAAATTTTGGCTTTTGACAAGTATTTCTCTTTGTGCACCTCTTCAAAAATGCCCAACTTGTGCAAGGTGTATCTTGCTTAATTGTTAACATTTTCGAGTGTTCTTGGACTTTTTAGAAAGCTCTAGATGTCCTCTAAGTAACCTCTTTGGTTTCATCTCAATTGGAGGTTCCATGCTTAATAACACTTCTTTACAAAAAGTTGACTTTTTGTTGACTTTGAAAAGGACCTGCAATATTTTGATCCACATCTTCAAAATGAAGCATTTTCTGACTTTCCTTGTGAGACATGAAGTTGTAGAGAATTGAATTCGCTTCAAACTGATAGGTGGCGGAAAAATTTCTGATAAAGTATGAGAAAGTTATGCTCAGTCAAAATTCAGTTGACTTTTCCCCAAGAAACCCTAATTTGGAAAGTTTGACTTTTGATCAAATCTTGAGTTTTCTTGATGAATCATGATCAACCCTTGATCAAATGATGAATGTAACTTCAAAATGAGGATGTTGACCAAAAATTATGAAGTTTGACTGTATGTTGACCACAGTTGACTTTTTTGTCCAATACACCCGATTTTCAACCATCTGAGCAATTGCTTGAGGAAACTTGACTTGTGAAGCTTGAAACTTGACATGGAGAATCTTTGAAGCATATGAGGAGGCATGAAGATCATTGGAGATGTTGGAAATCCATCTTGACTTGAGAGATACCAAACCCTAGTTTGGGTTGATTGTCTAGGAGAGAGTTTGTCTGATCAACTCTTGAGGAATCCTTGAGTATGGATGTATGAAATCTCTTGAGTAGATGGAGGGCAAATTTTGGGGTATGACATGTATATCAGAGCAAGATAAAAATAAAGCGAGGTATTTTTGAACTCATCATTAGGATTAATGTCGGGAATTAGGTTTTAAAGGTCAATTGTTTCAAGTGACAAAGCCTCAGAACCGAACTTCCTTCATCGGCCGTTACCGTTACCTCCATTGCAAATCACAACAACTTCCGTTGTTGGTTCACAAAGGAGGTGTAAATTGGAAATCAGAAACATCATTTTCCAAGTAAAACAGCCCAACAAGACAATTCTGTCTCAGCCCAATGTAAAAAAGGAAAAGGTCAACATACAGCAAGCATAACAGGCAGCCAAGAGAGAGATTTTATTTCACCCAAACACATGGTTATCAGCACTAGGTATGTTATTTTTACCCAAACAACAGCAACAGGCAGCATACACAGAAAAGCAAAAAAGTGCCCAAAGTTCAAATTAAATAACATAGCAGACCATAGTTGAAAGGGGTAATAGCAATAACCACAAGGCAGCAGAAGGAAGTTCCAAGAAAGGGCAGATAAACTTGCACAAAAGAGATGTAAAGCCAGCAAGGAAGACCAAGGCAAAGTCTGTCCTAATTAATAAAAAAAAAGATGATATCTAAAAGGATCAAGCATGGTATCTGTTGGCAGGGGATACCAATCTGAATGACACAAAGAGACAAGGATCACCAGCAGATATTCAAAAACCACATCAGAAAATACACCAGAATGGAAATGTGAGTATGCATATGTTCAAGAAACATAGCAGGAAAAGCAGGATACCAGTTCACATAACAAAGACCAAAAGAAAGCACAAGATATATAGTATCTGTTCTTGACAAAAAGAAAAGGGGAGAGATATCAGTAAAAATACACAGATATTCAAACACCAAAATACACCAAGACCAAACCATTTTTTCTCAAAAAAACCAGAAAGATCGTAGCATTTGTTCTAACTATTTTCCAAACCCAACCAAAAAAACCAGCGAGTATCTGTTCTTACCACTAAACCACCAGCTCAAAAAACACAGAAAAACAAAATCAAATATCCTATATGTTCTTGACCAAAACTATCATCACAAACAACACAGAACAATCAAGGAAATCGAAACCCACTCATCATCTTCCCAACACAACCCTTCAGAATTTGTTTTTTTCCAGAAATTATAGTTCTGATACAGAGAAAGAAAAAGAAGAAGCAGAACGATCTCACCCAGGTATAACTCTGAACCCACTCCTCGTCACCGAATACGCCTCCAAGGTTCGGACTCCGTGATCACAAGCCGGAATCGCAAGCGGAGAGTATAGGGTTTCAGAACCCCTTGCTATTTTTGCCCAAATCCGCCGTTCATCTGCAAACATAACGCGATTACCAGATTAGACAGAGAGAAAACGCAACAACAAACCAAACGGAACCCAGAATCGTTAGGGTTAGGGTTTCCCTCTAACAGCGATTAAGAGAGTGAGTAAGGATGAGGGTTCCAATCGAAGCATCGAGAACGAGAGAGATGAGGTTTTTATTTTCTGTAGAACCCCGTTTTGAGAGAGAGAAGGGTTTGGGTTTGGGATTTCAGCTTTCATCGTGAGAAAGAGAGATTGGGGTTTTCTGGGAAAATACATGCACCATATGAAAAGAAAAGGAACCATTGGGTTTTGATTTTTTTTTTAAATGGTTAGGATTATATTTTCTCATATACTAATTATTATATTTTTCTCATATACTAACCATTATTGTTTTCTTTTACTAACCATTATTATTTTACTAAATATTATTGTTTTTACTGTCATTATTATTATAGTTTAATTATTACTCTTATTATTTAATAATTATTATTATTATTACTAACTGTTATTAGTATTACTACTATTATTATTAAATAATCATTATTATTTTTATTACTTAGTTAACTATTATTATTATTATTATTATTATTATTATTATTATTGTTACCAAATACTATTATTTTTCCTAATTAATAATTGTAATCATTATTTTATTTTATTTTTACCCATAAAATATGTAGTATACCCCAAAAATACAAAAATAAAAAATAATAATAATGTTAGTTAGATTTTTTTTATTATTTAATAGGAAATCTGTTTAGCATTTTTTTATTAGACCCCGGTATACCCGTATTGCTGCTATTTCTGTGAGCTTTGAGTTTTCGTCTTCTCTGATCAACGACGCACTGCGCTTCATACAAAGCTTTCTAAAGGCTCTTTGGGCACTTTATTTGGGCCCCAGAGTATCTGTCTCTGGTTTTCTTTCTGCACCGCTCAAACCCGCGTCATTCAGGCTATCTCTAATCTTTACCCTTTTTTAATTATTTTATTTTTTATATAAATAATATTTTATTTTTGTGCGATGTGCTAAGTAATAATTAGTTCTGATAGTTCTTATTTGATAATTTATCGATTAAACTATTAGTCGATTTCTTATCAAATAGGAAAAATCGTTTCTAATAATTACTTAAATTTCCGATTGTATTGTGTGATGATTATCTGTTTGTTCCGCATTTATTCACCATTGTACACTTTGCACACAATTAAGTTAAAATCAATTTGATTCCATCCTGATTGGCTCATATGCCGATTTCCTAAAGGGTCTCATAATTGGGGATGGGCATGGCCATCCTCACGAGGTTGATTAAAGCCCTTGTTGCTTTAATCAATCATAACCCGAAAAATAACATTGGTCTATATACCAATCACCATGCACCAGGGTCTCATGGTTGGGGATAGGAGCACGTATCCTCACGAGGTTAATCGAGTCCACATACTTGATTAACCATAACCCTCTTCCATGTCATCTCAGCATGCGTATCAGAACACTTTCGCGATTAAAATTTCATACCTCGATCCAACGTCGAGTGCATTTTCAAAACCTTTTTCATAATAAAGTACAAGTTTTTTAGTCGTTGGACGCTAGACCAATTTCTAAAAAACTTGTCACCAAATGAACTTGTAGTCTTTAAGTCGTTGGACGTTAGACCAGTTGCTTAAAGACTTCTAAAACGTGAAATTCGTTTCACTTCACTTTTTCTCAAGAAAACCTTTTTGGGTGATAGACGACTCGTTCGAGCATTAGTTCCTCGGGTTTCTAGCATTTGAATCGTAAGACGTTAGTCTTGTTGTTCGGTACTTTTTCATCCACTTAAAAAACAATTCAACTCACTCAAACTCTGTTATCGCTCATATGCGATCATCAAACTCTTTTCCGACAAAGAGTGTGCAATAGCTATTTCAAATACGAACATGGACTTAAAGCTTTTCAAACAAACTAAACAAGTCCAAGTTCAAACATTTGAAATGTCTAAATGCACGATTTTTCTTATAAAATCAATACAACAAATTTAAAACTTTTTTAAGAGGAACTACAGAGTTTTGACTTTCCCATTGCACAAGGGAATATGCAGGCACACAGTTCTGAAACCGTGCCAAAATCAAAATAATAATAAACAAATTCTTTTTCTTTTGGTATTCATAACTTAGCAATAAACACACACACAAACGCGTAGAATTAAATGGGTCCCATCGAGTACGATGGATGTAAGGGGTGCTAATACCTTCCCCTTACATAACCGACTCCCGATCCCACTTTTTTGGTAACGTAGACCGCCTTATCCGCTTGTTTGGGGTTTTATCTATATTTTCCCGTTCTTTTTAGAACAAATAAAATTAGGTGGCAATTTCACCAGCTTTCGAGAATTAAAAAGATTTTTGAAAATCGAGTTGCTTCAGTTATTTTCCACAAGTTTGTAGTGTTTTAGCTTGTGGAAGTGTGTATGTATTGTAAATATTGTTTATATGTGTAAATGAGATTGTATAGGTGTGTAAGTGGAGCTTGCATAGTAGTTGCACCTGTTGCTGTCATTTTTCTGCAACTAGTATAGCGCGCTCTGCTGGCGCTTAGCGCGCTCTGCTATGCAGGGCCAGTGAATTCTTTTAAAATTTCACTTGGTTTTCCCTTTTCCTACTTTCACCAAGGCTTTTTGTATTGAATAAAATTAGTATTGTTTTTCTAATTCTTTTGTTGTTGTTTGGACTCAAATTTTGGTTCGGTAACTTGAAGACTTTTGAGGTGATTTTCTGAGTTTGATCGTTTCAACTCGCGGATGTATGGTAATGATAGTTTTCAAAGTTGGTACACGTCAGGTACTCGTTTATAGCATAAAATGTTTAGGAAATTTATCATTTGTATAATTACCATGCTATTCATTCTTTTTGCATTACTCACTCATGAATTGAATCACTTTAGTACCATTTTTTACCCATAAATGTGAGGAAGCTTTCCATTGTTTACATATTTTTGAGATTCCACATTCTTGTTTTAACTGGATTTTATTATGCTTAATCTTTAGTTTTGTATTGATTGTATGATTACAAGAAAATTATCAAGGCATTTTGTTGATTTTGAGCATAACTACCTTGGCCAAATATTCAATTCACCTTGTGAGTGTGTGATCCTTTGTTAGCCCCTTTGAACTTTTATCAACATCCATTTTTATTTGAACTTGATGTTTGTCTATGAGTGTCAATTCACTTTTTTTTGTATGGATGTTGATTTCTTTGTTTCTTGAACCCTCAACTATATGTTGTTGAATGGATTTTTACCTTGCCTTAGAAAGTAGGGAGTATTCACATAATGATGTTGGTTGAATTCAAGTTGGGGAGAGAAATGTTTATGTACTTATATTGTGGTTGGTATGAGGTTAAGAGAAAAGAAAGAAAAGAAGAAGAAAAAAGTGAAAAAGAAAGAAAAAAGAGAAAAGCTTTGAAAAAGAAAAACAAAAAGAATAGGAATAATGTAATGTTAATAAGTGAGGTGTGTTTGGTGTAAAATTTGTGATGAAGAATAAGTTTGATTGAAATTATATTGTTTGGAACTTTGTGAGTTGATCACTCCCTTAGGTTTAAGCAAGTTTTTGTTTCGATTAGCTTTAGGACTTATCACTTGTTTGTTAACCAAGCCACATTACAACCTTGAAAAGCCCTTGTGATTCTTGCATTTGTATTTTAAATACGTTTTTGGATGAATGCATAATTTAGTCTATTATTTGCAAGATTGTGGAGGAGTGTTTTTTATCCCTCACCTTTGTGTGTTCTTCATCTACCAATGAATTTTTGCTAGGTGTGATTCATGATTGAGCTTGTTTTGTTTTATAATGTTTTGCATGATTTTTGTACTTAGGATTTGTTTCGTTTCTATGTTATTGTTGTAGTATAGTGGTAAGTTTGTATTTGTCGTGTACATTTTTCGTTTGAACCATCCATTTGTTTTCCGTTTTCAAAAACTTGTTGATTTGTGATTCTTTGATTATCATCTTTTGTTTCTTTAGGTTTACTTGACTTTGTTTGAGGACAAACAATGTGTCAAGTTGGGGAGAGTTGATAAGTGCCAAAATTAAGTTATTTTGTATATATGTTTAGTGGCACTTATCGGTTCTTTTGTTGATATTCTTCGAATAAATCCCCCGTTTTTTGTATAAATATGTACATAATAGGATAATTGAGTTTTTGTGTAAATATTGTATCATTTGATAGTTTTTCATCTCTTTTATAGGTATTCATTCATAATTGGAGCATTGAGTAATAAAGTGTCGAAGACACGACTCCAAATGCGCGATTTGAGCAACTCATCAACGAATAAAGCTCAAAATCAAAGAATAAAAATCATCAATTTTATTGATATTTTATTCATGGTTAGATAGAACATTGAATAAGCTTTCCAATGCTTCAAACCGGACACAATTCCGAGTTACGGTTCTCAAGATATGGCAAAAACAAGATGCTGAACATCACAGACCGCGCTTAGCGCGCCCTGCGACTTCAGAATTCTTTAAAAGGGGCTAAAAACACATTTTTAGGTTATGGGTTGGGTATTTTTGAGTCCCAACACCATCAACATCATTTTTTGGTCTAGAGAGCTTAGAAAACAAAATTGGAGCTTGAATTTGGATGATCCAGAGTCGAATCTCTCGTCGATTGGTGTTGACAAACCAAGAAATATTTGGTTCCTCTTCTTCTCTTCTCCTTGTAATCTCTTTTGTTGGGTTTTGTATGTATATCTACTCATAACTCATGTATATTTGTCGCCCTTGGCGTTGTATAAAGTTTCTTTACGAATCTGTGTTGGTGATTGTCTTGGGTTTTTACTCTATGTTAGGGATTTGAGCTTTACTAGAGATAGATTGCTTAGATTCTTTCCTAGGATGATTATCTATTAGTTTTTGAATGCTTGAAATGGGTTTAGAGCTGACATTCACTATAGAGTATCCGAACTTAATGCCTCTGCGTTGGTGAAGTATGCTAGAGATGGTTATGGAGGTGACGCAGTTGACTTCTGTGTTGTTGAGATATGCCAAACATGGCTATTGAGATGATTTAGGAGGATTCTCAATTTGGGTTAGAAATAACCAAGGTTGTGAGAGGTATGTGATGACACGGACGCGTATCGTAGGCCGAGTATGACATGGGTGGTAGATTTAAGTCTGTGACGGGTAGTTTACATTCGTTCCAAACAAGCTGTCTATCTTTTATACTTTTTGTTCATTTACTTTTTGTCTTTTATTTTCATTTCTTTTAATCCCAAACTCATTAACGGTAGAATTATCGAACGAAGAATCAATAACCAATCTCTGTGGACACGATATGATATAACCTAACCGGTATATATCACCCGGTAAAAATAATACCAACTCTTTGCTTGTCGCTCTACCGCAGCAACAGTATCTAACCAATACTTTGTCGGCTCCACTCTGCCGGCCGTTTTCTTATAAGCATTTCTAATATGAGACTCAGGACAATACCACCAATCTGGGATAGGTGGTCGAAATGCTAAGACCAAAGGGCTAGTTGGCAAAGGGGGAAATTTGATTTTTCCAAAGTAAAGCGCATACAGATATTTATCTTTCGCATAACCAGGAATTTTAAGTTGGGGAATCCTGTCGGTTACCCTCTCCTTTAGCCCTTCAGTCGCCTAATAGATGGTCCGACGAAGATTGTTGGGTAAATACACCACCCTAAAGTAGTTCTAGAAAGCTTAAATTTGCTTAATATTGGGGGCCTTACATTTGGTCGGCTTGCCCTGCAATTGATTAAAAGCATGGTTCAGTTTAAATATCTTTTTGTCTGGATCACCACCAAAAGTAACTAAATAAGATTGCCACCAAGTTTTAAATTCCTTGGTACAGAAGAATGATAGCGCAAAGCCAGTAAAAGTAAGCGCGGGTTTTTTGGCTTAAAGTGCGTCAAAATCTGCCATAATACATGTAACTGGAAAAGTAGCATATTGCTTAGCGACCTGCATCAATCGAGAGCAAAAGATACAGTGCAAAAACCAGTATGTCAGAAAAGCCACGCGCTCTTCCTCAGAAATATCAGTGGTGTCTCTATGATGGTAATTGATGAAATTGGTGTATGTCGAATTTTACAGACACCAAATCAACGTCTGCATGGTTGAATATAGTACTAGAGGGTTTCAACCCTATAATGGCCCAACATCAAGAAAAGTTGGGGTAATCATACCACAACTGGTGTGAAAAGTGTTAGTCGACCCCTCCCAAAAGTACAGAGCAACTATTAATAGACTGTGGGAATAAGGGATACTAGTTCGAGAAAGACATAATAAAGTATAGACACCTAGTTCTTTCCACTGCTTCCCCTTTGTGGGTTATAGGAGTGCCATCCAGTTTTCGAACTTCTGACAGTTTAGAGGTGGAGCAGTCCTAAAATTCATGTCGAAGTAATGGAGAGAGATAGGGTTCAAAGAAGAAATTAAGGGCTTGGTTTCTTTACTTATGCTGAAAAGGGTGGTTTCGGCACGTAGGGCTTGTCGTCCACATGGCGTATCTGGTAAGTAGCTTCTGGGGCAGTTTCAATTTGTTTTCTCGCCATGGACAAAGTTTGACTAAACTTGAAGATAACAAGAAATGGAGAAACTGAGTCTTTGGAAATAGTAAAAAACAAGGTTTTGAAGTTCCTAGGTTTTTTTTTGCTTGGAGGTAGAAAAATTGAGGAAGTAGAGAAGAAAGATGAATAATAAATCAAAATTCCTATTTATAGGCTCGAAATAAAGTGAGTAAAGGTAAGGGGAAAATCTTGGTGATTTCCTAGGTTTAGAATCGTGTCCGTCGAAGGACACGTGTAGCCGAATTAAAGTGGAAGTGTGGTGGGCCATGTTTTCCACTAAAGTGTAATGATGGTCAATATTAATGATCCCACGTCTCGAAGCTAAAAACCTGGTATGTTTTCATGATTGCCTGATGTCACTAAAAGATCGGAACAATGAACTGCTTTTTGGAGTAGTGGAAACGATTGAGTCGACAAAAGATATAAAGCTTCATAGATGCCATTGTCTCATATATTCGACAAAGTAAGAAAATTCGATAATGGCATCTCTGGGGGCGCATTTTGTTACCTGAAATTTCCTAAATACGTTTAAGGACATGTCTCAAAGGCAAACATCCCTACAGGTTAGGGGCTGATCATGAACGAATATAGTTTCCTTAAGAGAACTTATGGAACCAAGTCAAAAATGTCGGAAAGAAGTGTGTCGACCAAGAGAGTGAACCAAGAAATTGGTCAATTCGACCAAAGTATCAAATGAACCTGGAAAAGTCGAAATTGGCGGCCAGAAGGAAAAAAGGATCAAGGCGAAGGTGTCGAAGATGAACCACATTGATTGAATGGATAGAGAAAGGTTGTTGGTTGATTTGACATATTATGGGCAGAGTGAAAGAACTAATCGAAGTTCAGATGTCGTCGAAGACATAGCCTAAAGGACTTAGGGAAATTTTATTCTTCCAGAGATGTATAAGCTAGGAGCGGTTAAATTTTTTGAAGTCACAAGCGGGAAAGAGTCAAATTCTAAAGATCGTGGGCAGTTACCTCAAGGGATCGTGGCTGTTAGGCGCAAAGTGGATGGCGAAATCTTATGTAGCGGTTACGTTTTAGTTTTGTTTTCGTCCGTTTATTGCTATCAGTTGTTATCTTGTAAATTACTATAAATAAGTCACTTCATTGTAATTTTTAGGTGTGTTCACTTGTGTTTTAAAATTGCTTACCAACACTCTGCCCAATTCCGCGCTTAAGGAAGAAGGAGTCACAAAGCTTTTGTTGTACGTGAATCACCACCTTTATTTTCAATGCAATCAGTTTATTTTTTCAATTTTATCTCTTTAATGTCTTTGTTTTTCATTTTCGTTTCGAACAAATTCGCATGAATGTTTCAACACTACTTGTGGGTCACGAGTCACCAACTAGTTAGTTTGTTGAGTCGTGTTTCGGCCAGAATATATTGTCGGTCACGAGTCACCAGTCAGTCGGTTGAAATTTCTGTGTGGAAAGCTGTTGTACTGTGTTCCTTGGTCTTAGAAAACCGTTTCATGGCTAGGGCATATTTTCGACAAAATTAGTAAAATATACAAAATCTTAGCACGCTTCTTGAGATCAATTGGTCGATCTTGCGAGTACCCCTTAGCTTTAGGACCTAGGGAGGACCATCGCTTGTTTACCATTTTCCATAGTAAACACAAGGAACTCAGGATGGAAAGTAAATCCGAATAGGATCAAAACATTGATCAAGTAATCATTAAAATCAATCATCTATTTTGGTGGATTAGAGTTTTCACCCCATCAAAACCCAAGATCCATTGAGTTTTATGAAACTTGTGAGGTTTACATAAAAAGATCTCTAGGTCCCTGTAAAATCCACTAAAAAAGAGTTTCATGGATGCATGAATGCATGGTTATACAACAATCACATACAAGATCACAAACATGTGGGTCCATAGGTTTGACGTCACGAGCATGGACTCATAGGCTAATATCCACATGGTATTCTAAGCTTTGTCACATGTAGATCAAGGTTCTAAAAGGAATCCCCAGAGTTTTCGTTCCTCCATCAAATACTACTAACTTCCCGATGTACTCGATAATTAGCAATACCGACAGGTGAAACTCGTCTAAGTGCAGTATCACGTAGTGACTACTTCCAAATAACTTTGCAATATTCTTCGCACTACCCCTAAAATGGCTAGGATGGCTTAAGGGTTCCACAGCTGCTCAGCTTCACAGAATCTCAAGTCGAAAGCAATCATGTCTTCCTGATATCCCGGGTAAACAAAATACCACAATCAAGGAGGTCTCCATTGAGTGAATGATCTCATGCCTCCTTCTTCGGGATTACTCCCTAAAAGTTAACATGATTATACCGCCCTCCTATCTTAATTTTTCCCGAGTCCGGGTATAGGACTCAAAAAGAAGATCACCAAGCACCCCTAAAAACCAGAAAATCATCAAGACAAACATATATACAATATATACAAAAAATATAACACATATATACAAATAAATAAAAAATAGGGTCAACCCACATAGAGATGGTCCAGAAATAGGTTAAACATCTCCAACAGAGTCGCCACTTTCCTGTAGCGGCAAAAACTGCGAGTATAAGCCATTGAATTGACTTAACTCAAAAAAATAACAAAATAGTCGCCACCGCGCTTTTATTTTATCCAAAGGACTAGGAAAAAGAGCGAATAAAATCTTAAAAAAAGATCTGAGATCTGGGACCGGTGGTTAGTTATGTAAAGGGAAGGTGTTAGGCCCCCAAAGCATCTACGGTACTCTGCGGGAACCTTTTTTGAAAATTTGAATATGTGTGCTAAAAATAGTATATGTACAAAATAGACGGTGGAGGAGAAAAGAAGTATTTTTTACAATTTTTAGTTTGATAGAACTTCAATTGACTTTCAGGACTATATACCAACAATGTGCAATGTTGAAATCAAAACCCAATGTTTAAGAAATTTTTTTATAGAAAAAGCCACAAAGGACTCAAAAAAACGTTTGAATGAGGTTAGGTATTTTTGAGAAAAGTTTGAATGAGGTTAGGTACTTTTAAGAAAAAAAATAAAAGTTTGAAAATGCATGGATCTAAGTCCAATTTTTTTTATGAAAGCGGTTCGAGTTTTGAAAACAAGAATCCTTTGAAAAGATAGGGAAGATTTTGAAAATTAAAGAATATGGAAGGAGATGAAGAGGCTAACCTTAGTGCATAAAGTAAAAGGGTAAGGGTAAAGAAAGATCTAACAGGGTGAGAAAACTAGTACTTGACATCAAGAACCAATACTATATCCCATCCTTTGAATTATCACACAAGCAAAAAATAACGAGACAAAAAAACCAAGCTTTGGATAAATCAATGCCTCAAATGAACTCTTGTCTCAAGAAAAGAAATGGGTAGAGTAACGACTGTATTTGAGGAAATCCAATCTTAATCGAGTATAACGGAATTAATTGCATACAAAGATAATAACCAAGCAAGATAGAAAACACCAAGGGCACAAAAATCTCCAAGCTGAGAGGTAAGGGTCCTAATCCTAAGTCCAAAAGTCAAACTCCGAGCATAAGGATATTAACCAAGTCCAATTAACAGTTTTTTATGTTTAAGTTGAATTATTAGATATTTTGGAAAAGGAAAAATAAAGCTCAAGTGAGAAAATTCAAAATAACAAGAAAATAAAGTGCTGAAGTGAGCAAATAAAAAAATTGACATGAAATGTAAATGCTAAAATTAAAGTGCATAAAGTAAAGAGCATAAAAGTAAATGTGGATAGTAAAGAGCGGAAAATAAAAGGAAATTAATAAAGGTTATCAAGATGGCCATCTTGAAACTTGTCAAGTATATTATCAAATTGTTAGTAATTAGTCAGCAAGGTGACCATCTTGAAGCTTGTGCATGAAGACTTGCCAGAATCTTGATAGAATCAACGCGACCACACAACAAGTTTCAATTGCTTTTTGTCAAGTATATCACCAGTTTTGGAATTATCACATCACTTGGTCAAAAATGCTTGAGAATTTCAAATGGACAAGGTTAGTGGAAACTTGCCAGAAGCTTGATTAAAAAATCAACGCGATCACACGACAAGCGCCACAGGTTTTGAACCAATATCAAATCCCAATTCATCTTTTGGGGATTATGTTTGAACATTAAAATTAATGCCACCAATTGATCATTCATCCGATTCAGGAAAAAAATAATAAGATGGAGAAGAAGATGAAGGTTGAGAAACACAAGAAAGAGGGGTTTGAATTGGGTTTTTCTAAATTAAAACAATTTGACATAGTTATTTTTATCCTGATTCGTTTGAACTCAAACTACTCCAGTCCATCCGTCAAGGTGGTTTTCCTCTCTCAACGAGGTATATATCCACTATTCAAGAAAATATTACAAATCACAAAGACTTGTCTTCTTGAGATACACCACAACTTGTCTTCTCAAGGTATCAACAACTTATAGAAAAGATACGTGTTTACAGTGCATTTTAAAAGCTATATCACAATTATGATTTATACACTATTTAGACTCAATGAAAATATAAAACAGCTTTAAGTAATTTGAGATGAAATCTTGAGCGTTGTTTTTGCGTCATAAAGATTCGGCCACAAAACATGAAGATGATACTTGTTTATATAGGAATTGCTTTTGAACCGTTGGGAGTCATCAGAATTTGCAAAAGGAATGTTGATAAATGTAATACGTGCTCATTTCCTTAAATATAGATCCATTCTGAAAACAGTCGTTAATTTGAGTATTTCCATTTATGTTTTGTAATGCATCATAATCAGAGCTAAGCAACTAGCATATAGGAATCAAACATTGTAGTGCAGCATGGTGCTTTCAGAAGCTTTGGCATAATCAGAACTTCTTCTAATGAGCGTGATAGTCTTGAAGATAGCTTTAGAATTTCATTTACAAAATACCAGAACTTCTTATATCTTCAAACTTGTAACTTGTTCTCCTTCTACATTCAGGATCAGAACATCATCTGCATACTTTAATAACAATTTAGGAGACAACAATGTTTCAAACAAAATATTTATTGAACAGGGTCAGAACATAAACGTCATCAATAGTACTTGTTATCATCAAAACTTCTAAGATAGGTGTAGAACTAAACCATGTTCTAACAATCTCCCCCTTTTTGATGATGACAAAAACATAAATATTTTTAAAAGAAGAGGTCTCCGCCTGAGTTTAATATTCATATAAGTTCCAAAGACATTGTACTTCCCTGAAGAGTTTCGTCCAGAGTATGATGAGGGTTCTGATGAATCCAAGTTGATTTCCAGAATTAATATTTCCTATTTAAGCTTTTAGACAGAAAAAGAAATCAAAAGTGATATCATAATGTTTGAGACTTAGTCTATCAACAACTATGATGTTCAAAATATCTTACGTTCTCCCCTTTTTTGTCAAAAATCAAAAAGAAAATGTTTGTACAAAATAAACAAAACAAAAGGAAACTGATTGCATTAATGAAATAAAACAAACTACAGAAGAAAATATGCAGAAAAAAAAGAACAAAAAGAAAGGGAAACATGCAAAAGCAAAAAAAAACATTAAGAAAATGGAGTTTTAAGAAGGCGGAGAAAGTCTTGTGAACAGTGCTTCCAGCATCCCTTTGATCTCAGATGTAGAAGCTTCTTGTTTTCCCATCATCTCCTTGAGTTCTTGGTTTGTTTTATCTTGCTTGTCCAATCTTTTTCTGACCTCCTCATTTTCCTTCTTTAAGGCTTCCAGAGTTTGAATAACAAAAGAAGGTGGAGAAGCATCCCTTTCAGCAGTAGCAAGAGACTCAGTTGCAGGAGCCTCAGAGATCGCAGCAACAGATTTTCCTTTTTCTTGAAAAATAACTAGAGGTTGATACTTTTCCTTATGGAGAGATGATTCTGCTGTAATGGATTCCCATGGAGCATTTGTCAGAGTCAAATTATGGGAATCCTTAAACAGAGCAACTTGTTCTTCAAACATCTTCAGCCATTCACCAAACTTATGCTGAGCCAGACCATAGCAATGCTCCTTCTGCCTCTTAGATTCAGACATAAACCATTTTCTAAACTGATTCTAGAGGGAGTCAGATACCGCTGGGTTCAGATTATCCACAGAAGCCTGCTTCAGAGAGTCAACCCAGGCTTGGATTTCTGTTCCAAAAACCACTAAAGAATCACCAACATCTGCTTGGGAGGGTTGGGATTTTGGTTTGGGAACTACTACTTTGTTTGGTGCAGTTAGAAGATAGTTCCAGGTATCTAGATTAATAATGGTTTTGCAAGGATCATCTGGAGATTTGTTAGGAGATGGGGAATTAGAGAGGACGATTGGAGAGTTTGGAGAATTTGGTGGTAAGGATTCATATGGAGATGGCATTTTTGGAACTATAAGGGATGTTAAAGTTGGAATGGTTAGGGTTTTGGGATAAGATTGAAAAGAATTGAGAGGAACGGTGATTCCAAGAATAGTGGAATTTGTTTCAGGTGGAAAGTCAGAGGATTCATTTGGATTTTCTGGTTGAGGAACAGGAATTGCTAATGGTGTAGTAGTAGAGATGGAAATTTCTGGTTGGGTTTCAATGGTGGAATCAAAAGTTTCAATATCTGACAGAACATTTGCAAGTTCTTGGTTGAGGAGTGGTTCAGGTTTTTGAGGGAACAGAGGTATCAATTTCAATGTCAACATCACAAGGATTTGAGGTGAGTTTTCTGGTATGGTATTTTTGGAAGGAGAGGATGGATTAGAAACATATGTTGATGTCTGTCATACCCCAAAATTTGCCCTCCTACCTCTCAAGACATTTCTCATATCCATACTCAAGGATTTCATAAGGGTTGACCAGACAAACCCTCTCCTAAGCAATCAACCCAAACTAGGGTTTGGCCATCCTCAGATCAAGGTGGTTTCCAACATCTCCAATGGTCATCATGCCTCATCATATGCTTCAAAGAATCTCCATGTCAAGTTTCAAGCCTTACAAGTCAAGTTTCCTCAGACAATTGCTCAAATGGTTGAAAATCATTTGTATTGGACAAAAAGTCAACTGTGGTCAATATACAGTCAAACTTCATAATTTTTGGTCAACATTAATATTTTGAAGTAATATTCATCATTTGATAAAGGGTTGATCATGATTCATTAAGAAAAGTCAAGATTGGATCAAAAGTCAAAGTTTTTAAATTGGGCTTTCTTAGACAAAAGTCAACAGAACTTTGATCAGGCATAACTTTCACATACTTTATCAAAAAATTTTCCACCACAGCTCATTTTGAAGAGAATTCAATTCTCAACAATTTCATGTCTCACAAGCTTGGTCAGAAAATGCTTCATTTGGAATATATGGGTCAAAACATTACAGGTCCTTTTCAAAGTCAACAAAAAGTCAACTTCTTGTAAAGAAGTGTTATTGAGCATGGAAGCTTCAATTGATATGAAACCAAAGAGGTTATTTATAGGACATCTTGAGCTTTCTAAAAAGTCCAAGAACACCCAAAAAATGTTAAAGATTGAGCAAGATACACCTTGCACAAGTTGAGCATTTTTTAGGAGGTGCTCAAAGAGATATACTTGAGAAAATCAAAATTTTTGCAAATGGGCCTAACTTTTCTTGGTTCAAACATGTTCCTCAGCTGAATTGGAACCTCCAAGCCCAAGGCCACGAATTTTATCTTTTAGTTTCTATTTATTTTGGATTTTAATCATTTAAAAGCCAATTTAATTAAAATAAAAGGTAGAAAATCAAAATTAATTGCAAATTGGATTTTTCTCTCATTCTTGAGGTCCAAGCAAGCCATACAAGCTGTCAATTTCGAAATTGCATTGATTGGATCTTGGAATTGAATGAGATTTGATCAAAAAAGGCAATATTTGGTTTCATACCAAATCAAATATTTTCTCATTGATTGGCACATAGTTTCTTCATGATTCTTGACCTAAATCCATCCACTATAAGTACACAATGCATTCACATGACACAAGGACGAAATTCTTGCCTCCAAGAACCCTACCCAACTTCAAAAAAACTGTGTCACTCAAGCAATTGGCAGCCCTAGTTTCAGATCAATTCAATCAATTCTAAGCATTCCAATACATTCCTGGAGGCCCCCTGAATCGATCCAGATACTCACAAGCCATTCAAACTTGCAGAATCACGAAATCACAGTTTCGGTTTGAACACTTTTACTCAATTTCGATTTTTGATTTTCATGCATATTTAACATGTTTTGATTGTTTGTTTGTGTTTAGAATGAAGTTTCGAAGCTTTCTGCATTGGTTAATTGTGTTTTGAGTACAGGAATTGGAATCCACCATTGTTAGGTTTTGAAGGTCCGATTTGGGGCTTTGCGTTTTAGACAAAATTAGCCAAAACCAGTGGTACCATCACACTCAGGAGGCCAAACCGAATAGATCCATGTACTCATAATGAATTTATATTGATTGTATATTGTCATACCCCAAAATTTTCCCTCCCACTTCTCAAGACATTCCACATCTCCATGCTCAAGGATTTCACAAGGGTTGACCAGACAAACCCTCTCCTAAGCAATCAACCTAAACCAGGGTTTGGAAATTCTCAGGTCAGGATGGACTTCTGACATCTCCATTGGTCATCATGCCTCCCCATATGCTTCATAGAATCTTCATGTCATGTTTCAAGCCTTACAAGTCAAGTTTCCTCAGACAATTGGTCAGATGGTTGAAAATCAACTATATTGGACAAAAAGTCAACTGTGGTCAAAGTACAGTCAAACTTCATGATTTTTGGTCAACATCCATATTTTGAAGTAATATTTATCATTTGATCAAGGGTTGATCATGATTCATCAAGAAAACTCAAGATTTGCACAAAAGTCAAACTTTCCAAATTAGGGTTTTTCAGTGATAAGTCAACTGAACTTTGACTGAGCATAACTTCTTCATAATTTCTCAGAAATTTTTCCACCACCTCTCATTTTGAATAGAATTTAATTCTCTACAACTTCATGTCTCACAAGAATTTTCAAAAATTGCTTCATTTGGAAGGTATGGATCAAAACATTATAGGTCGTTTTCAAAGTCAACAAAAAGTCAACTTTTTGTTTTGAAGATTTATTGAGCATGGAAACTCCAATTGAGATGAAACCAAAGAGGTTGTTTAGAGGACACTTAGAGCTTTCTAAAAAGTCCAAGAAAACTCAAAAATGTGGAAAATTGAGCAAATTACACCTTGCACAAGCTGGGCATTTTTGAAGAAGTGCACAAAGAGAAATACTTGTAAAAATCCAAAATTTTGCAAATGGGCCTAGTTTTTCTTGGTTTAAACTTGTTCCTTATCTTATTTGGAACCTTCAAGCCCAGTGCCACGAATTTTGTCTTTATTTTTCTATTTAATTTGGATTTTATTCATTTAAAAACAAATTAAATTAAAAAATAAGGAATAAAATCAAAATTAAATGCAAAATTGATTTTTCTCTCATTCTTGAGATCCAACTAACTCTCACAAGCTGGCAAATTTCGAAATTTGCATTGATTTGGCAAGAAATTGGATCAAATAAGGAAGATTTGATTTTGTACAAAATCAAATAATTTTTGCATTGATTGATCATTATTTGTTCCTCAAATCAGCCCAAAATCCATCTACTATAAATGTACAGTGCATACAACATGAACAAGAACAGAAAAATTGCTCAAAAGAACCCTAACCTAAACTCAAAAAACCATGCTCTTGAAGCAACTTGCAGCCACAGTTCCAGCTCAATTCAATTGGTTTTAACCATTCTTTTGCATTCCTTGGAGTCCATGGAATCATTCCAGACCTTTACATCTCTCAAAAACATCAAGAATCAAGCAATCCCGATTTCGGTTTGTCAAACTTTTTCCAAAATCGATTTTTAATTCTCATGCGTTTTTAACATGTTTTGATGTTTGTTTTGTGTTAAGAACGGAGTTTGGAAACTTTCTGCATAGTTTAATTGCATTTTAGTGGCCCGAATCGAAATCCACCATAGCTAGGGTTCCATGGTTCGAATTGGGATCTCACAATAGGTAAAATTGGACCAAACCAAGGCTACCAAGATGATCAGTGGACAAAAAGGAATCGAACCATGGTTTTGAATTGCATTTATATTGCTTGTATTGGATTTTTGATGTTTGCAGGGGCCTTAGCGTCGAGCTCAGCCGACGCTAACTTTTCAAAATTTCAAATGAAGAAGATGAAGATCTTCGCGCGTGTTCTTGGTTCCCAGGAAGTGTTCTTGCTTAAAACGAATTCGTTTCATTTTCTAAACACCAAACGCGCTTTGGCTCATTGGTTAAGGCAAGGGAGTATGAGCTGTCACCAGAAGGACCCCGGTTCGATTCCCAGCCATGGCAATTCTTTTTGCAACTTTACAAAACTAACATATTTTTCTTATTTTCTTTAATATTTTTCATGCATTTTAATTTATCTTCAAATATTTTTATCATGCATCTAAAAAACACCAAAAATATTTATCTTTTTGCATAATCATCAGAAAAATGTTTATTTAATTTTTAATATAAAAATTATTATTTTTGCATGCATATTTAATTTAATTACTAATTAATCATTTAAATGACTTTTAATTGTTTTGAAATTATCAAATCAATTCCAAAAATTTATTTTATCATATTAATGTCATTAATAACATAAAACCTTTTTCTCCATTCAAAAATATTTGTTTTTACTAACATTTTTCTCTTATGCAATTTTCTCGTATTTTCCGATTTTGTATCTGTTCACAGGTTATACCGTTTCGGACGATTTTTCTTGATTTTCTTTTTCAATTATGTAATTGCCTATGGGATGTAATAGTTTAATTAGGGATTTTATTTTTCCGCACTCATATTATGTATCTGCCCCAAAGCCATGTAATAGCGTAGGACTTTATCTCTCCGCACTTTACATTTCCGCAATTTACTTTCCGCACCCTATAAACTGCTAGTAATTAGGCGTGTATGGCAAGATAAAATTGGACATAGATCACTCATAATTCCAAGATAAAATACCTGAAATCAGCACACTCTTTCACACATGCACCCCTTAGGGTAATTCTCTCTCGTTGCCTTTACGAATACAAATGGTCAAGTCCCTCGAACGTAGAGGTATTCTAGCACCGTTGCCTTCAAAACAAATCATCATAGTCCCTTCGATACAAAGATCATAGACCCACGATGTTGCCTCCGAATACATGATCTTGACCCTCGATTGTTGCCTACGCAAAATGATGATTGTCCCTTCGAATGTGCTAGGATACTTCCTACAGGTTGCCTTCTATGACCATACGATGTGCCTTCGAATGTCCCTTCTACATCCAACGAATAGGGTTACCTACCAACTAATGGAATGGATAGCGCTATTCTAAAGGAACGTAAAATAACACGAAAACGACCATTCTGAGTAGGTAATAAGACTTTTAGTTGCTTGCTCAAATCAAATATTTTTCACACCTCACACTTTTGTCAAAGTTCAAACTCTTTTCAAAACGAAACATTTCCGAACACTTTGTATACATTCCTACATGAATCATTACAAAGTCAAAGCGAAATGCCTTTTCAAAACATTTTTTGTCAAACACACAGAAAACACTTTTTTTAAAAATGATCTAAGAGCAACTAAGAGCCCGTAGAAAACTACGGATGGAAGGGGTGCTAATACCTTTCCTTTTCATAACCTTCTCCCGTACTCAGAATCTAACGAAGGTCTTTTCCTGTTCTTTTCACCTTCCCTTAATTGGATAAAAGAAAAGTCGGTGGCGACTCTTGCTATCCGCACATTTGCGATACAAAAATCTCAAAGTCAGTTCACCGTATTACACATAGTAGGAGTGCGGAAAGTAAAAGTCCTAATTAAACTATTACATCCCATGAGCAGTTACATAATATTGAAAAGAAAAGCGAAAAGAATAGTACGAAACGTTACAACCTGTGAGCAGATACATAAATCGGAAAATATAAGAAACTCGCATCAGAGAAAAAATGTTAGTAAAAATAAGATTTTTGAAAGAGGAAAAATATTTTAGGTTAGTCATGCTGATTAGATGATGAATAATTTTTTGGGAATTTTCTGGATCGATTTTGATAATTAAAAGCAATTAAAAGTCAATTTAATGGTTAATTAACAATTAATTAAAATATGCATACAAAAATATTAATTTTAATATCAAAAATTAAATAAATATTTTTCTGATTTAAATGAAAAAGGAAAACATTTTTGGTGATTTTTAAATGCATGAGAAAAATATTTGAAGATAAATTAAATTAAGAGAAAATAATATGAGAAAGAAAATTAAAAAAAAAAAGTTAGTTTTCAAAGTTGTAAAAATATAATGTCATGGCCAGGGATCGAACCAAGGACGTCCAAGGAAAACATGCGCTACCTTCACCACTAAGCCAAACTGCATTTGGTGTTAGGATAATGAAACAAAAACGTTTTAAACGAATTCGATTCCTGAGAACCCAAATCACGCGCGAAGATCTTCATCTTCTTTGTTTGAATTTTCAAACAGATAGCGTCGGTCTGGTTCGACGCTAAGGCCCCCGCAAAATTCCAAAATCTTATACAAGTAATATAAATTAGTTATGAATACATGGATCGATTGGAAACATCGTTCTAAACACGATGGTAGTCCTAGTTTGGCCCAATTTTACGGATTTCAGAAAGCCCTAAATCGAAACTGAAAACCCTAGCCATGGCATCTTGTGATTCTGGCACCTAAAATGCAATTAACCAATGCAGAAAGCTTTGAAACTCCATTCTAAACACAAAACAAACATCAAAACATGTTAAATATGCATGGAAATTAAAAATCGATTTTGAAAAAGAATGGACAAACCAAAATCTAGAATTCACGATTCTTGATGGTTTTGTGATTTGTAAGGGTCTGGGATGACTCCAGGGACCTCCAGGAATCGATTGGCAAGCTTAGAATCGTCTGAATCCAAGCAAAACCAAGGCTGCAAGTAGCTTGAAGGACACAGTTTTTTTTGAGTTTGGAATAAGGTTCTTGAGGCAATTTTTCTGTTCTTTTTTCATGTGTATGCATTGTGTATATATAATAGATGGATCTAGGTCAGAAATCAAGAGGAAATAATGAATCAATCAATGTAAAAGAATTTGATTTGGTATAAAACCAAATCTTGCCTTTTTGATCCAATTTTCATCAATTCTCTTGCCAATCAATGCCAATTTCGAATTTGCCAGCTTTTGTGGATTGCTTAGACCTCAAGAATGAGAGAAAAATCCGATTTGCATTTAATTTTGATATTCTACCTTTTATTTTAATTTAATTGGCTTTTAAATGATTAAAATCCAAATTCAATAGAAAAATAAAGATAAAATTCGTGGCCTTGGGCTTGGAGGTTCCAAACAAACTGAGGAACAATTTTGAATCAAGAAAAGTTAGGCCCATTTGCAAAATTTTGGCTTTTGACAAGTATTTCTCTTTGTGCACCTCTTCAAAAATGCCCAACTTGTGCAAGGTGTATCTTGCTTAATTGTTAACATTTTCGAGTGTTCTTGGACTTTTTAGAAAGCTCTAGATGTCCTCTAAGTAACCTCTTTGGTTTCATCTCAATTGGAGGTTCCATGCTTAATAACACTTCTTTACAAAAAGTTGACTTTTTGTTGACTTTGAAAAGGACCTGCAATATTTTGATCCACATCTTCAAAATGAAGCATTTTCTGACTTTCCTTGTGAGACATGAAGTTGTAGAGAATTGAATTCGCTTCAAACTGATAGGTGGCGGAAAAATTTCTGATAAAGTATGAGAAAGTTATGCTCAGTCAAAATTCAGTTGACTTTTCCCCAAGAAACCCTAATTTGGAAAGTTTGACTTTTGATCAAATCTTGAGTTTTCTTGATGAATCATGATCAACCCTTGATCAAATGATGAATGTAACTTCAAAATGAGGATGTTGACCAAAAATTATGAAGTTTGACTGTATGTTGACCACAGTTGACTTTTTTGTCCAATACACCCGATTTTCAACCATCTGAGCAATTGCTTGAGGAAACTTGACTTGTGAAGCTTGAAACTTGACATGGAGAATCTTTGAAGCATATGAGGAGGCATGAAGATCATTGGAGATGTTGGAAATCCATCTTGACTTGAGAGATACCAAACCCTAGTTTGGGTTGATTGTCTAGGAGAGAGTTTGTCTGATCAACTCTTGAGGAATCCTTGAGTATGGATGTATGAAATCTCTTGAGTAGATGGAGGGCAAATTTTGGGGTATGACATGTATATCAGAGCAAGATAAAAATAAAGCGAGGTATTTTTGAACTCATCATTAGGATTAATGTCGGGAATTAGGTTTTAAAGGTCAATTGTTTCAAGTGACAAAGCCTCAGAACCGAACTTCCTTCATCGGCCGTTACCGTTACCTCCATTGCAAATCACAACAACTTCCGTTGTTGGTTCACAAAGGAGGTGTAAATTGGAAATCAGAAACATCATTTTCCAAGTAAAACAGCCCAACAAGACAATTCTGTCTCAGCCCAATGTAAAAAAGGAAAAGGTCAACATACAGCAAGCATAACAGGCAGCCAAGAGAGAGATTTTATTTCACCCAAACACATGGTTATCAGCACTAGGTATGTTATTTTTACCCAAACAACAGCAACAGGCAGCATACACAGAAAAGCAAAAAAGTGCCCAAAGTTCAAATTAAATAACATAGCAGACCATAGTTGAAAGGGGTAATAGCAATAACCACAAGGCAGCAGAAGGAAGTTCCAAGAAAGGGCAGATAAACTTGCACAAAAGAGATGTAAAGCCAGCAAGGAAGACCAAGGCAAAGTCTGTCCTAATTAATAAAAAAAAAGATGATATCTAAAAGGATCAAGCATGGTATCTGTTGGCAGGGGATACCAATCTGAATGACACAAAGAGACAAGGATCACCAGCAGATATTCAAAAACCACATCAGAAAATACACCAGAATGGAAATGTGAGTATGCATATGTTCAAGAAACATAGCAGGAAAAGCAGGATACCAGTTCACATAACAAAGACCAAAAGAAAGCACAAGATATATAGTATCTGTTCTTGACAAAAAGAAAAGGGGAGAGATATCAGTAAAAATACACAGATATTCAAACACCAAAATACACCAAGACCAAACCATTTTTTCTCAAAAAAACCAGAAAGATCGTAGCATTTGTTCTAACTATTTTCCAAACCCAACCAAAAAAACCAGCGAGTATCTGTTCTTACCACTAAACCACCAGCTCAAAAAACACAGAAAAACAAAATCAAATATCCTATATGTTCTTGACCAAAACTATCATCACAAACAACACAGAACAATCAAGGAAATCGAAACCCACTCATCATCTTCCCAACACAACCCTTCAGAATTTGTTTTTTTCCAGAAATTATAGTTCTGATACAGAGAAAGAAAAAGAAGAAGCAGAACGATCTCACCCAGGTATAACTCTGAACCCACTCCTCGTCACCGAATACGCCTCCAAGGTTCGGACTCCGTGATCACAAGCCGGAATCGCAAGCGGAGAGTATAGGGTTTCAGAACCCCTTGCTATTTTTGCCCAAATCCGCCGTTCATCTGCAAACATAACGCGATTACCAGATTAGACAGAGAGAAAACGCAACAACAAACCAAACGGAACCCAGAATCGTTAGGGTTAGGGTTTCCCTCTAACAGCGATTAAGAGAGTGAGTAAGGATGAGGGTTCCAATCGAAGCATCGAGAACGAGAGAGATGAGGTTTTTATTTTCTGTAGAACCCCGTTTTGAGAGAGAGAAGGGTTTGGGTTTGGGATTTCAGCTTTCATCGTGAGAAAGAGAGATTGGGGTTTTCTGGGAAAATACATGCACCATATGAAAAGAAAAGGAACCATTGGGTTTTGATTTTTTTTTTAAATGGTTAGGATTATATTTTCTCATATACTAATTATTATATTTTTCTCATATACTAACCATTATTGTTTTCTTTTACTAACCATTATTATTTTACTAAATATTATTGTTTTTACTGTCATTATTATTATAGTTTAATTATTACTCTTATTATTTAATAATTATTATTATTATTACTAACTGTTATTAGTATTACTACTATTATTATTAAATAATCATTATTATTTTTATTACTTAGTTAACTATTATTATTATTATTATTATTATTATTATTATTATTGTTACCAAATACTATTATTTTTCCTAATTAATAATTGTAATCATTATTTTATTTTATTTTTACCCATAAAATATGTAGTATACCCCAAAAATACAAAAATAAAAAATAATAATAATGTTAGTTAGATTTTTTTTATTATTTAATAGGAAATCTGTTTAGCATTTTTTTATTAGACCCCGGTATACCCGTATTGCTGCTATTTCTGTGAGCTTTGAGTTTTCGTCTTCTCTGATCAACGACGCACTGCGCTTCATACAAAGCTTTCTAAAGGCTCTTTGGGCACTTTATTTGGGCCCCAGAGTATCTGTCTCTGGTTTTCTTTCTGCACCGCTCAAACCCGCGTCATTCAGGCTATCTCTAATCTTTACCCTTTTTTAATTATTTTATTTTTTATATAAATAATATTTTATTTTTGTGCGATGTGCTAAGTAATAATTAGTTCTGATAGTTCTTATTTGATAATTTATCGATTAAACTATTAGTCGATTTCTTATCAAATAGGAAAAATCGTTTCTAATAATTACTTAAATTTCCGATTGTATTGTGTGATGATTATCTGTTTGTTCCGCATTTATTCACCATTGTACACTTTGCACACAATTAAGTTAAAATCAATTTGATTCCATCCTGATTGGCTCATATGCCGATTTCCTAAAGGGTCTCATAATTGGGGATGGGCATGGCCATCCTCACGAGGTTGATTAAAGCCCTTGTTGCTTTAATCAATCATAACCCGAAAAATAACATTGGTCTATATACCAATCACCATGCACCAGGGTCTCATGGTTGGGGATAGGAGCACGTATCCTCACGAGGTTAATCGAGTCCACATACTTGATTAACCATAACCCTCTTCCATGTCATCTCAGCATGCGTATCAGAACACTTTCGCGATTAAAATTTCATACCTCGATCCAACGTCGAGTGCATTTTCAAAACCTTTTTCATAATAAAGTACAAGTTTTTTAGTCGTTGGACGCTAGACCAATTTCTAAAAAACTTGTCACCAAATGAACTTGTAGTCTTTAAGTCGTTGGACGTTAGACCAGTTGCTTAAAGACTTCTAAAACGTGAAATTCGTTTCACTTCACTTTTTCTCAAGAAAACCTTTTTGGGTGATAGACGACTCGTTCGAGCATTAGTTCCTCGGGTTTCTAGCATTTGAATCGTAAGACGTTAGTCTTGTTGTTCGGTACTTTTTCATCCACTTAAAAAACAATTCAACTCACTCAAACTCTGTTATCGCTCATATGCGATCATCAAACTCTTTTCCGACAAAGAGTGTGCAATAGCTATTTCAAATACGAACATGGACTTAAAGCTTTTCAAACAAACTAAACAAGTCCAAGTTCAAACATTTGAAATGTCTAAATGCACGATTTTTCTTATAAAATCAATACAACAAATTTAAAACTTTTTTAAGAGGAACTACAGAGTTTTGACTTTCCCATTGCACAAGGGAATATGCAGGCACACAGTTCTGAAACCGTGCCAAAATCAAAATAATAATAAACAAATTCTTTTTCTTTTGGTATTCATAACTTAGCAATAAACACACACACAAACGCGTAGAATTAAATGGGTCCCATCGAGTACGATGGATGTAAGGGGTGCTAATACCTTCCCCTTACATAACCGACTCCCGATCCCACTTTTTTGGTAACGTAGACCGCCTTATCCGCTTGTTTGGGGTTTTATCTATATTTTCCCGTTCTTTTTAGAACAAATAAAATTAGGTGGCAATTTCACCAGCTTTCGAGAATTAAAAAGATTTTTGAAAATCGAGTTGCTTCAGTTATTTTCCACAAGTTTGTAGTGTTTTAGCTTGTGGAAGTGTGTATGTATTGTAAATATTGTTTATATGTGTAAATGAGATTGTATAGGTGTGTAAGTGGAGCTTGCATAGTAGTTGCACCTGTTGCTGTCATTTTTCTGCAACTAGTATAGCGCGCTCTGCTGGCGCTTAGCGCGCTCTGCTATGCAGGGCCAGTGAATTCTTTTAAAATTTCACTTGGTTTTCCCTTTTCCTACTTTCACCAAGGCTTTTTGTATTGAATAAAATTAGTATTGTTTTTCTAATTCTTTTGTTGTTGTTTGGACTCAAATTTTGGTTCGGTAACTTGAAGACTTTTGAGGTGATTTTCTGAGTTTGATCGTTTCAACTCGCGGATGTATGGTAATGATAGTTTTCAAAGTTGGTACACGTCAGGTACTCGTTTATAGCATAAAATGTTTAGGAAATTTATCATTTGTATAATTACCATGCTATTCATTCTTTTTGCATTACTCACTCATGAATTGAATCACTTTAGTACCATTTTTTTACCCATAAATGTGAGGAAGCTTTCCATTGTTTACATATTTTTGAGATTCCACATTCTTGTTTTAACTGGATTTTATTATGCTTAATCTTTAGTTTTGTATTGATTGTATGATTACAAGAAAATTATCAAGGCATTTTGTTGATTTTGAGCATAACTACCTTGGCCAAATATTCAATTCACCTTGTGAGTGTGTGATCCTTTGTTAGCCCCTTTGAACTTTTATCAACATCCATTTTTATTTGAACTTGATGTTTGTCTATGAGTGTCAATTCACTTTTTTTTGTATGGATGTTGATTTCTTTGTTTCTTGAACCCTCAACTATATGTTGTTGAATGGATTTTTACCTTGCCTTAGAAAGTAGGGAGTATTCACATAATGATGTTGGTTGAATTCAAGTTGGGGAGAGAAATGTTTATGTACTTATATTGTGGTTGGTATGAGGTTAAGAGAAAAGAAAGAAAAGAAGAAGAAAAAAGTGAAAAAGAAAGAAAAAAGAGAAAAGCTTTGAAAAAGGAAAACAAAAAGAATAGGAATAATGTAATGTTAATAAGTGAGGTGTGTTTGGTGTAAAATTTGTGATGAAGAATAAGTTTGATTGAAATTATATTGTTTGGAACTTTGTGAGTTGATCACTCCCTTAGGTTTAAGCAAGTTTTTGTTTCGATTAGCTTTAGGACTTATCACTTGTTTGTTAACCAAGCCACATTACAACCTTGAAAAGCCCTTGTGATTCTTGCATTTGTATTTTAAATACGTTTTTGGATGAATGCATAATTTAGTCTATTATTTGCAAGATTGTGGAGGAGTGTTTTTTATCCCTCACCTTTGTGTGTTCTTCATCTACCAATGAATTTTTGCTAGGTGTGATTCATGATTGAGCTTGTTTTGTTTTATAATGTTTTGCATGATTTTTGTACTTAGGATTTGTTTCGTTTCTATGTTATTGTTGTAGTATAGTGGTAAGTTTGTATTTGTCGTGTACATTTTTCGTTTGAACCATCCATTTGTTTTCCGTTTTCAAAAACTTGTTGATTTGTGATTCTTTGATTATCATCTTTTGTTTCTTTAGGTTTACTTGACTTTGTTTGAGGACAAACAATGTGTCAAGTTGGGGAGAGTTGATAAGTGCCAAAATTAAGTTATTTTGTATATATGTTTAGTGGCACTTATCGGTTCTTTTGTTGATATTCTTCGAATAAATCCCCCGTTTTTTGTATAAATATGTACATAATAGGATAATTGAGTTTTTGTGTAAATATTGTATCATTTGATAGTTTTTCATCTCTTTTATAGGTATTCATTCATAATTGGAGCATTGAGTAATAAAGTGTCGAAGACACGACTCCAAATGCGCGATTTGAGCAACTCATCAACGAATAAAGCTCAAAATCAAAGAATAAAAATCATCAATTTTATTGATATTTTATTCATGGTTAGATAGAACATTGAATAAGCTTTCCAATGCTTCAAACCGGACACAATTCCGAGTTACGGTTCTCAAGATATGGCAAAAACAAGATGCTGAACATCACAGACCGCGCTTAGCGCGCCCTGCGACTTCAGAATTCTTTAAAAGGGGCTAAAAACACATTTTTAGGTTATGGGTTGGGTATTTTTGAGTCCCAACACCATCAACATCATTTTTTGGTCTAGAGAGCTTAGAAAACAAAATTGGAGCTTGAATTTGGATGATCCAGAGTCGAATCTCTCGTCGATTGGTGTTGACAAACCAAGAAATATTTGGTTCCTCTTCTTCTCTTCTCCTTGTAATCTCTTTTGTTGGGTTTTGTATGTATATCTACTCATAACTCATGTATATTTGTCGCCCTTGGCGTTGTATAAAGTTTCTTTACGAATCTGTGTTGGTGATTGTCTTGGGTTTTTACTCTATGTTAGGGATTTGAGCTTTACTAGAGATAGATTGCTTAGATTCTTTCCTAGGATGATTATCTATTAGTTTTTGAATGCTTGAAATGGGTTTAGAGCTGACATTCACTATAGAGTATCCGAACTTAATGCCTCTGCGTTGGTGAAGTATGCTAGAGATGGTTATGGAGGTGACGCAGTTGACTTCTGTGTTGTTGAGATATGCCAAACATGGCTATTGAGATGATTTAGGAGGATTCTCAATTTGGGTTAGAAATAACCAAGGTTGTGAGAGGTATGTGATGACACGGACGCGTATCGTAGGCCGAGTATGACATGGGTGGTAGATTTAAGTCTGTGACGGGTAGTTTACATTCGTTCCAAACAAGCTGTCTATCTTTTATACTTTTTGTTCATTTACTTTTTGTCTTTTATTTTCATTTCTTTTAATCCCAAACTCATTAACGGTAGAATTATCGAACGAAGAATCAATAACCAATCTCTGTGGACACGATATGATATAACCTAACCGGTATATATCACCCGGTAAAAATAATACCAACTCTTTGCTTGTCGCTCTACCGCAGCAACAGTATCTAACCAATACTTTGTCGGCTCCACTCTGCCGGCCGTTTTCTTATAAGCATTTCTAATATGAGACTCAGGACAATACCACCAATCTGGGATAGGTGGTCGAAATGCTAAGACCAAAGGGCTAGTTGGCAAAGGGGGAAATTTGATTTTTCCAAAGTAAAGCGCATACAGATATTTATCTTTCGCATAACCAGGAATTTTAAGTTGGGGAATCCTGTCGGTTACCCTCTCCTTTAGCCCTTCAGTCGCCTAATAGATGGTCCGACGAAGATTGTTGGGTAAATACACCACCCTAAAGTAGTTCTAGAAAGCTTAAATTTGCTTAATATTGGGGGCCTTACATTTGGTCGGCTTGCCCTGCAATTGATTAAAAGCATGGTTCAGTTTAAATATCTTTTTGTCTGGATCACCACCAAAAGTAACTAAATAAGATTGCCACCAAGTTTTAAATTCCTTGGTACAGAAGAATGATAGCGCAAAGCCAGTAAAAGTAAGCGCGGGTTTTTTGGCTTAAAGTGCGTCAAAATCTGCCATAATACATGTAACTGGAAAAGTAGCATATTGCTTAGCGACCTGCATCAATCGAGAGCAAAAGATACAGTGCAAAAACCAGTATGTCAGAAAAGCCACGCGCTCTTCCTCAGAAATATCAGTGGTGTCTCTATGATGGTAATTGATGAAATTGGTGTATGTCGAATTTTACAGACACCAAATCAACGTCTGCATGGTTGAATATAGTACTAGAGGGTTTCAACCCTATAATGGCCCAACATCAAGAAAAGTTGGGGTAATCATACCACAACTGGTGTGAAAAGTGTTAGTCGACCCCTCCCAAAAGTACAGAGCAACTATTAATAGACTGTGGGAATAAGGGATACTAGTTCGAGAAAGACATAATAAAGTATAGACACCTAGTTCTTTCCACTGCTTCCCCTTTGTGGGTTATAGGAGTGCCATCCAGTTGTCGAACTTCTGACAGTTTAGAGGTGGAGCAGTCCTAAAATTCATGTCGAAGTAATGGAGAGAGATAGGGTTCAAAGAAGAAATTAAGGGCTTGGTTTCTTTACTTATGCTGAAAAGGGTGGTTTCGGCACGTAGGGCTTGTCGTCCACATGGCGTATCTCGTAAGTAGCTTCTGGGGCAGTTTCAATTTGTTTTCTCGCCATGGACAAAGTTTGACTAAACTTGAAGATAACAAGAAATGGAGAAACTGAGTCTTTGGAAATAGTAAAAAACAAGGTTTTGAAGTTCCTAGGTTTTTTTTTGCTTGGAGGTAGAAAAATTGAGGAAGTAGAGAAGAAAGATGAATAATAAATCAAAATTCCTATTTATAGGCTCGAAATAAAGTGAGTAAAGGTAAGGGGAAAATCTTGGTGATTTCCTAGGTTTAGAATCGTGTCCGTCGAAGGACACGTGTAGCCGAATTAAAGTGGAAGTGTGGTGGGCCATGTTTTCCACTAAAGTGTAATGATGGTCAATATTAATGATCCCACGTCTCGAAGCTAAAAACCTCGTATGTTTTCATGATTGCCTGATGTCACTAAAAGATCGGAACAATGAACTGCTTTTTGGAGTAGTGGAAACGATTGAGTCGACAAAAGATATAAAGCTTCATAGATGCCATTGTCTCATATATTCGACAAAGTAAGAAAATTCGATAATGGCATCTCTGGGGGCGCATTTTGTTACCTGAAATTTCCTAAATACGTTTAAGGACATGTCTCAAAGGCAAACATCCCTACAGGTTAGGGGCTGATCATGAACGAATATAGTTTCCTTAAGAGAACTTATGGAACCAAGTCAAAAATGTCGGAAAGAAGTGTGTCGACCAAGAGAGTGAACCAAGAAATTGGTCAATTCGACCAAAGTATCAAATGAACCTCGAAAAGTCGAAATTGGCGGCCAGAAGGAAAAAAGGATCAAGGCGAAGGTGTCGAAGATGAACCACATTGATTGAATGGATAGAGAAAGGTTGTTGGTTGATTTGACATATTATGGGCAGAGTGAAAGAACTAATCGAAGTTCAGATGTCGTCGAAGACATAGCCTAAAGGACTTAGGGAAATTTTATTCTTCCAGAGATGTATAAGCTAGGAGCGGTTAAATTTTTTGAAGTCACAAGCGGGAAAGAGTCAAATTCTAAAGATCGTGGGCAGTTACCTCAAGGGATCGTGGCTGTTAGGCGCAAAGTGGATGGCGAAATCTTATGTAGCGGTTACGTTTTAGTTTTGTTTTCGTCCGTTTATTGCTATCAGTTGTTATCTTGTAAATTACTATAAATAAGTCACTTCATTGTAATTTTTAGGTGTGTTCACTTGTGTTTTAAAATTGCTTACCAACACTCTGCCCAATTCCGCGCTTAAGGAAGAAGGAGTCACAAAGCTTTTGTTGTACGTGAATCACCACCTTTATTTTCAATGCAATCAGTTTATTTTTTCAATTTTATCTCTTTAATGTCTTTGTTTTTCATTTTCGTTTCGAACAAATTCGCATGAATGTTTCAACACTACTTGTGGGTCACGAGTCACCAACTAGTTAGTTTGTTGAGTCGTGTTTCGGCCAGAATATATTGTCGGTCACGAGTCACCAGTCAGTCGGTTGAAATTTCTGTGTGGAAAGCTGTTGTACTGTGTTCCTTGGTCTTAGAAAACCGTTTCATGGCTAGGGCATATTTTCGACAAAATTAGTAAAATATACAAAATCTTAGCACGCTTCTTGAGATCAATTGGTCGATCTTGCAAGTACCCCTTAGCTTTAGGACCTAGGGAGGACCATCGCTTGTTTACCATTTTCCATAGTAAACACAAGGAACTCAGGATGGAAAGTAAATCCGAATAGGATCAAAACATTGATCAAGTAATCATTAAAATCAATCATCTATTTTGGTGGATTAGAGTTTTCACCCCATCAAAACCCAAGATCCATTGAGTTTTATGAAACTTGTGAGGTTTACATAAAAAGATCTCTAGGTCCCTGTAAAATCCACTAAAAAAGAGTTTCATGGATGCATGAATGCATGGTTATACAACAATCACATACAAGATCACAAACATGTGGGTCCATAGGTTTGACGTCACGAGCATGGACTCATAGGCTAATATCCACATGGTATTCTAAGCTTTGTCACATGTAGATCAAGGTTCTAAAAGGAATCCCCAGAGTTTTCGTTCCTCCATCAAATACTACTAACTTCCCGATGTACTCGATAATTAGCAATACCGACAGGTGAAACTCGTCTAAGTGCAGTATCACGTAGTGACTACTTCCAAATAACTTTGCAATATTCTTCGCACTACCCCTAAAATGGCTAGGATGGCTTAAGGGTTCCACAGCTGCTCAGCTTCACAGAATCTCAAGTCGAAAGCAATCATGTCTTCCTGATATCCCGGGTAAACAAAATACCACAATCAAGGAGGTCTCCATTGAGTGAATGATCTCATGCCTCCTTCTTCGGGATTACTCCCTAAAAGTTAACATGATTATACCGCCCTCCTATCTTAATTTTTCCCGAGTCCGGGTATAGGACTCAAAAAGAAGATCACCAAGCACCCCTTAAAACCAGAAAATCATCAAGACAAACATATATACAATATATACAAAAAATATAACACATATATACAAATAAATAAAAAATAGGGTCAACCCACATAGAGATGGTCCAGAAATAGGTTAAACATCTCCAACAGAGTCGCCACTTTCCTGTAGCGGCAAAAACTGCGAGTATAAGCCATTGAATTGACTTAACTCAAAAAAATAACAAAATAGTCGCCACCGCGCTTTTATTTTATCCAAAGGACTAGGAAAAAGAGCGAATAAAATCTTAAAAAAAGATCTGAGATCTGGGACCGGTGGTTAGTTATGTAAAGGGAAGGTGTTAGGCCCCCAAAGCATCTACGGTACTCTGCGGGAACCTTTTTTGAAAATTTGAATATGTGTGCTAAAAATAGTATATGTACAAAATAGACGGTGGAGGAGAAAAGAAGTATTTTTTACAATTTTTAGTTTGATAGAACTTCAATTGACTTTCAGGACTATATACCAACAATGTGCAATGTTGAAATCAAAACCCAATGTTTAAGAAATTTTTTTATAGAAAAAGCCACAAAGGACTCAAAAAAACGTTTGAATGAGGTTAGGTATTTTTGAGAAAAGTTTGAATGAGGTTAGGTACTTTTAAGAAAAAAAATAAAAGTTTGAAAATGCATGGATCTAAGTCCAATTTTTTTTATGAAAGCGGTTCGAGTTTTGAAAACAAGAATCCTTTGAAAAGATAGGGAAGATTTTGAAAATTAAAGAATATGGAAGGAGATGAAGAGGCTAACCTTAGTGCATAAAGTAAAAGGGTAAGGGTAAAGAAAGATCTAACAGGGTGAGAAAACTAGTACTTGACATCAAGAACCAATACTATATCCCATCCTTTGAATTATCACACAAGCAAAAAATAACGAGACAAAAAAACCAAGCTTTGGATAAATCAATGCCTCAAATGAACTCTTGTCTCAAGAAAAGAAATGGGTAGAGTAACGACTGTATTTGAGGAAATCCAATCTTAATCGAGTATAACGGAATTAATTGCATACAAAGATAATAACCAAGCAAGATAGAAAACACCAAGGGCACAAAAATCTCCAAGCTGAGAGGTAAGGGTCCTAATCCTAAGTCCAAAAGTCAAACTCCGAGCATAAGGATATTAACCAAGTCCAATTAACTGTTTTTTATGTTTAAGTTGAATTATTAGATATTTTGGAAAAGGAAAAATAAAGCTCAAGTGAGAAAATTCAAAATAACAAGAAAATAAAGTGCTGAAGTGAGCAAATAAAAAAATTGACATGAAATGTAAATGCTAAAATTAAAGTGCATAAAGTAAAGAGCATAAAAGTAAATGTGGATAGTAAAGAGCGGAAAATAAAAGGAAATTAATAAAGGTTATCAAGATGGCCATCTTGAAACTTGTCAAGTATATTATCAAATTGTTAGTAATTAGTCAGCAAGGTGACCATCTTGAAGCTTGTGCATGAAGACTTGCCAGAATCTTGATAGAATCAACGCGACCACACAACAAGTTTCAATTGCTTTTTGTCAAGTATATCACCAGTTTTGGAATTATCACATCACTTGGTCAAAAATGCTTGAGAATTTCAAATGGACAAGGTTAGTGGAAACTTGCCAGAAGCTTGATTAAAAAATCAACGCGATCACACGACAAGCGCCACAGGTTTTGAACCAATATCAAATCCCAATTCATCTTTTGGGGATTATGTTTGAACATTAAAATTAATGCCACCAATTGATCATTCATCCGATTCAGGAAAAAAATAATAAGATGGAGAAGAAGATGAAGGTTGAGAAACACAAGAAAGAGGGGTTTGAATTGGGTTTTTCTAAATTAAAACAATTTGACATAGTTATTTTTATCCTGATTCGTTTGAACTCAAACTACTCCAGTCCATCCGTCAAGGTGGTTTTCCTCTCTCAACGAGGTATATATCCACTATTCAAGAAAATATTACAAATCACAAAGACTTGTCTTCTTGAGATACACCACAACTTGTCTTCTCAAGGTATCAACAACTTATAGAAAAGATACGTGTTTACAGTGCATTTTAAAAGCTATATCACAATTATGATTTATACACTATTTAGACTCAATGAAAATATAAAACAGCTTTAAGTAATTTGAGATGAAATCTTGAGCGTTGTTTTTGCGTCATAAAGATTCGGCCACAAAACATGAAGATGATACTTGTTTATATAGGAATTGCTTTTGAACCGTTGGGAGTCATCAGAATTTGCAAAAGGAATGTTGATAAATGTAATACGTGCTCATTTCCTTAAATATAGATCCATTCTGAAAACAGTCGTTAATTTGAGTATTTCCATTTATGTTTTGTAATGCATCATAATCAGAGCTAAGCAACTAGCATATAGGAATCAAACATTGTAGTGCAGCATGGTGCTTTCAGAAGCTTTGGCATAATCAGAACTTCTTCTAATGAGCGTGATAGTCTTGAAGATAGCTTTAGAATTTCATTTACAAAATACCAGAACTTCTTATATCTTCAAACTTGTAACTTGTTCTCCTTCTACATTCAGGATCAGAACATCATCTGCATACTTTAATAACAATTTAGGAGACAACAATGTTTCAAACAAAATATTTATTGAACAGGGTCAGAACATAAACGTCATCAATAGTACTTGTTATCATCAAAACTTCTAAGATAGGTGTAGAACTAAACCATGTTCTAACAATCTCCCCCTTTTTGATGATGACAAAAACATAAATATTTTTAAAAGAAGAGGTCTCCGCCTGAGTTTAATATTCATATAAGTTCCAAAGACATTGTACTTCCCTGAAGAGTTTCGTCCAGAGTATGATGAGGGTTCTGATGAATCCAAGTTGATTTCCAGAATTAATATTTCCTATTTAAGCTTTTAGACAGAAAAAGAAATCAAAAGTGATATCATAATGTTTGAGACTTAGTCTATCAACAACTATGATGTTCAAAATATCTTACGTTCTCCCCTTTTTTGTCAAAAATCAAAAAGAAAATGTTTGTACAAAATAAACAAAACAAAAGGAAACTGATTGCATTAATGAAATAAAACAAACTACAGAAGAAAATATGCAGAAAAAAAAGAACAAAAAGAAAGGGAAACATGCAAAAGCAAAAAAAAACATTAAGAAAATGGAGTTTTAAGAAGGCGGAGAAAGTCTTGTGAACAGTGCTTCCAGCATCCCTTTGATCTCAGATGTAGAAGCTTCTTGTTTTCCCATCATCTCCTTGAGTTCTTGGTTTGTTTTATCTTGCTTGTCCAATCTTTTTCTGACCTCCTCATTTTCCTTCTTTAAGGCTTCCAGAGTTTGAATAACAAAAGAAGGTGGAGAAGCATCCCTTTCAGCAGTAGCAAGAGACTCAGTTGCAGGAGCCTCAGAGATCGCAGCAACAGATTTTCCTTTTTCTTGAAAAATAACTAGAGGTTGATACTTTTCCTTATGGAGAGATGATTCTGCTGTAATGGATTCCCATGGAGCATTTGTCAGAGTCAAATTATGGGAATCCTTAAACAGAGCAACTTGTTCTTCAAACATCTTCAGCCATTCACCAAACTTATGCTGAGCCAGACCATAGCAATGCTCCTTCTGCCTCTTAGATTCAGACATAAACCATTTTCTAAACTGATTCTAGAGGGAGTCAGATACCGCTGGGTTCAGATTATCCACAGAAGCCTGCTTCAGAGAGTCAACCCAGGCTTGGATTTCTGTTCCAAAAACCACTAAAGAATCACCAACATCTGCTTGGGAGGGTTGGGATTTTGGTTTGGGAACTACTACTTTGTTTGGTGCAGTTAGAAGATAGTTCCAGGTATCTAGATTAATAATGGTTTTGCAAGGATCATCTGGAGATTTGTTAGGAGATGGGGAATTAGAGAGGACGATTGGAGAGTTTGGAGAATTTGGTGGTAAGGATTCATATGGAGATGGCATTTTTGGAACTATAAGGGATGTTAAAGTTGGAATGGTTAGGGTTTTGGGATAAGATTGAAAAGAATTGAGAGGAACGGTGATTCCAAGAATAGTGGAATTTGTTTCAGGTGGAAAGTCAGAGGATTCATTTGGATTTTCTGGTTGAGGAACAGGAATTGCTAATGGTGTAGTAGTAGAGATGGAAATTTCTGGTTGGGTTTCAATGGTGGAATCAAAAGTTTCAATATCTGACAGAACATTTGCAAGTTCTTGGTTGAGGAGTGGTTCAGGTTTTTGAGGGAACAGAGGTATCAATTTCAATGTCAACATCACAAGGATTTGAGGTGAGTTTTCTGGTATGGTATTTTTGGAAGGAGAGGATGGATTAGAAACATATGTTGATGTCTGTCATACCCCAAAATTTGCCCTCCTACCTCTCAAGACATTTCTCATATCCATACTCAAGGATTTCATAAGGGTTGACCAGACAAACCCTCTCCTAAGCAATCAACCCAAACTAGGGTTTGGCCATCCTCAGATCAAGGTGGTTTCCAACATCTCCAATGGTCATCATGCCTCATCATATGCTTCAAAGAATCTCCATGTCAAGTTTCAAGCCTTACAAGTCAAGTTTCCTCAGACAATTGCTCAAATGGTTGAAAATCATTTGTATTGGACAAAAAGTCAACTGTGGTCAATATACAGTCAAACTTCATAATTTTTGGTCAACATTAATATTTTGAAGTAATATTCATCATTTGATAAAGGGTTGATCATGATTCATTAAGAAAAGTCAAGATTGGATCAAAAGTCAAAGTTTTTAAATTGGGCTTTCTTAGACAAAAGTCAACAGAACTTTGATCAGGCATAACTTTCACATACTTTATCAAAAAATTTTCCACCACAGCTCATTTTGAAGAGAATTCAATTCTCAACAATTTCATGTCTCACAAGCTTGGTCAGAAAATGCTTCATTTGGAATATATGGGTCAAAACATTACAGGTCCTTTTCAAAGTCAACAAAAAGTCAACTTCTTGTAAAGAAGTGTTATTGAGCATGGAAGCTTCAATTGATATGAAACCAAAGAGGTTATTTATAGGACATCTTGAGCTTTCTAAAAAGTCCAAGAACACCCAAAAAATGTTAAAGATTGAGCAAGATACACCTTGCACAAGTTGAGCATTTTTTAAGAGGTGCTCAAAGAGATATACTTGAGAAAATCAAAATTTTTGCAAATGGGCCTAACTTTTCTTGGTTCAAACATGTTCCTCAGCTGAATTGGAACCTCCAAGCCCAAGGCCACGAATTTTATCTTTTAGTTTCTATTTATTTTGGATTTTAATCATTTAAAAGCCAATTTAATTAAAATAAAAGGTAGAAAATCAAAATTAATTGCAAATTGGATTTTTCTCTCATTCTTGAGGTCCAAGCAAGCCATACAAGCTGTCAATTTCGAAATTGCATTGATTGGATCTTGGAATTGAATGAGATTTGATCAAAAAAGGCAATATTTGGTTTCATACCAAATCAAATATTTTCTCATTGATTGGCACATAGTTTCTTCATGATTCTTGACCTAAATCCATCCACTATAAGTACACAATGCATTCACATGACACAAGGACGAAATTCTTGCCTCCAAGAACCCTACCCAACTTCAAAAAAAAACTGTGTCACTCAAGCAATTGGCAGCCCTAGTTTCAGATCAATTCAATCAATTCTAAGCATTCCAATACATTCCTGGAGGCCCCCTGAATCGATCCAGATACTCACAAGCCATTCAAACTTGCAGAATCACGAAATCACAGTTTCGGTTTGAACACTTTTACTCAATTTCGATTTTTGATTTTCATGCATATTTAACATGTTTTGATTGTTTGTTTGTGTTTAGAATGAAGTTTCGAAGCTTTCTGCATTGGTTAATTGTGTTTTGAGTACAGGAATTGGAATCCACCATTGTTAGGTTTTGAAGGTCCGATTTGGGGCTTTGCGTTTTAGACAAAATTAGCCAAAACCAGTGGTACCATCACACTCAGGAGGCCAAACCGAATAGATCCATGTACTCATAATGAATTTATATTGATTGTATATTGTCATACCCCAAAATTTTCCCTCCCACTTCTCAAGACATTCCACATCTCCATGCTCAAGGATTTCACAAGGGTTGACCAGACAAACCCTCTCCTAAGCAATCAACCTAAACCAGGGTTTGGAAATTCTCAGGTCAGGATGGACTTCTGACATCTCCATTGGTCATCATGCCTCCCCATATGCTTCATAGAATCTTCATGTCATGTTTCAAGCCTTACAAGTCAAGTTTCCTCAGACAATTGGTCAGATGGTTGAAAATCAACTATATTGGACAAAAAGTCAACTGTGGTCAAAGTACAGTCAAACTTCATGATTTTTGGTCAACATCCATATTTTGAAGTAATATTTATCATTTGATCAAGGGTTGATCATGATTCATCAAGAAAACTCAAGATTTGATCAAAAGTCAAACTTTCCAAATTAGGGTTTCTTGGGGAAAAGTCAACTGAATTTTGACTGAGCATAACTTTCTCATACTTTATCAGAAATTTTTCCGCCACCTATCAGTTTGAAGCGAATTCAATTCTCTACAACTTCATGTCTCACAAGGAAAGTCAGAAAATGCTTCATTTTGAAGATGTGGATCAAAATATTGCAGGTCCTTTTCAAAGTCAACAAAAAGTCAACTTTTTGTAAAGAAGTGTTATTAAGCATGGAACCTCCAATTGAGATGAAACCAAAGAGGTTACTTAGAGGACATCTAGAGCTTTCTAAAAAGTCCAAGAACACTCGAAAATGTTAACAATTAAGCAAGATACACCTTGCACAAGTTGGGCATTTTTGAAGAGGTGCACAAAGAGAAATACTTGTCAAAAGCCAAAATTTTGCAAATGGGCCTAACTTTTCTTGATTCAAAATTGTTCCTCAGTTTGTTTGGAACCTCCAAGCCCAAGGCCACCAATTTTATCTTTATTTTTCTATTGAATTTGGATTTTAATCATTTAAAAGCCAATTAAATTAAAATAAAAGGTAGAATATCAAAATTAAATGCAAATCGGATTTTTCTCTCATTCTTGAGGTCTAAGCAATCCACAAAAGCTGGCAAATTCGAAATTGGCATTGATTGGCAAGAGAATTGATGAAAATTGGATCAAAAAGGCAAGATTTGGTTTTATACCAAATCAAATTCTTTTACATTGATTGATTCATTATTTCCTCTTGATTTCTGACCTAGATCCATCTATTATATATACACAATGCATACACATGAAAAAAGAACAGAAAAATTGCCTCAAGAACCTTATTCCAAACTCAAAAAAAACTGTGTCCTTCAAGCTACTTGCAGCCTTGGTTTTGCTTGGATTCAGACGATTCTAAGCTTGCCAATCGATTCCTGGAGGTCCCTAGAGTCATCCCAGACCCTTACAAATCACAAAACCATCAAGAATCGTGAATTCTAGATTTTGGTTTGTCCATTCTTTTTCAAAATCGATTTTTAATTTCCATGCATATTTAACATGTTTTGATGTTTGTTTTGTGTTTAGAATGGAGTTTCAAAGCTTTCTGCATTGGTTAATTGCATTTTAGGTGCCAGAATCACAAGATGCCATGGCTAGGGTTTTCAGTTTCGATTTAGGGCTTTCTGAAATCCGTAAAATTGGGCCAAACTAGGACTACCATCGTGTTTAGAACGATGTTTCCAATCGATCCATGTATTCATAACTAATTTATATTACTTGTATAAGATTTTGGAATTTTGCAGGGGCCTTAGCGTCGAACCAGACCGACGCTATCTGTTTGAAAATTCAAACAAAGAAGATGAAGATCTTCGCGCGTGATTTGGGTTCTCAGGAATCGAATTCGTTTAAAACGTTTTTGTTTCATTATCCTAACACCAAATGCAGTTTGGCTTAGTGGTGAAGGTAGCGCATGTTTTCCTTGGACGTCCTTGGTTCGATCCCTCGCCATGACATTATATTTTTACAACTTTGAAAACTAACTTTTTTTTTTTAATTTTCTTTCTCATATTATTTTCTCTTAATTTAATTTATCTTCAAATATTTTTCTCATGCATTTAAAAATCACCAAAAATGTTTTCCTTTTTCATTTAAATCAGAAAAATATTTATTTAATTTTTGATATTAAAATTAATATTTTTGTATGCATATTTTAATTAATTGTTAATTAACCATTAAATTGACTTTTAATTGCTTTTAATTATCAAAATCGATCCAGAAAATTCCCAAAAAATTATTCATCATCTAATCAGCATGACTAACCTAAAATATTTTTCCTCTTTCAAAAATCTTATTTTTACTAACATTTTTTCTCTGATGCGAGTTTCTTATATTTTCCGATTTATGTATCTGCTCACAGGTTGTAACGTTTCGTACTATTTTTTCGCTTTTCTTTTCAATATTATGTAACTGCTCATGGGATGTAATAGTTTAATTAGGACTTTTACTTTCCGCACTCCTACTATGTGTAATACGGTGAACTGACTTTGAGATTTTTGTATCGCAAATGTGCGGATAGCAAGAGTCGCCACCGACTTTTCTTTTATCCAATTAAGGGAAGGTGAAAAGAACAGGAAAAGACCTTCGTTAGATTCTGAGTACGGGAGAAGGTTATGAAAAGGAAAGGTATTAGCACCCCTTCCATCCGTAGTTTTCTACGGGCTCTTAGTTGCTCTTAGATCATTTTTAAAAAAAGTGTTTTCTGTGTGTTTGACAAAAAATGTTTTGAAAAGGCATTTCGCTTTGACTTTGTAATGATTCATGTAGGAATGTATACAAAGTGTTCGGAAATGTTTCGTTTTGAAAAGAGTTTGACCTTTGATAAAAGTGTGAGGTGTGAAAAGTATTTGATTTGAGCAAGCAACTAAAAGTCTTATTACCTACTCAGAATGGTCGTTTTCGTGTTATTTTACGTTCCTTTAGAATAGCGCTATCCATTCCATTAGTTGGTAGGTAACCCTATTCGTTGGATGTAGAAGGGACATTCGAAGGCACATCGTATGGTCATAGAAGGCAACCTGTAGGAAGTATCCTAGCACATTCGAAGGGACAATCATCATTTTGCGTAGGCAACAATCGAGGGTCAAGATCATGTATTCGGAGGCAACATCGTGGGTCTATGATCTTTGTATCGAAGGGACTATGATGATTTGTTTTGAAGGCAACGGTGCTAGAATACCTCTACGTTCGAGGGACTTGACCATTTGTATTCGAAGGCAACGAGAGAATTACCTAAGGGGTGCATGTGTGAAAGAGTGTGCTGATTTCGTATTTTATCTTGGAATTATGAGTGATCTATGTCCAATTTTATCTTGCCATACACGCCTAATTACTAGCAGTTTATAGGGTGCGGAAAGTAAATTGCGGAAATGTAAAGTGCGGAGAGATAAAGTCCTACGCTATTACATGGCTTTGGGGCCGATACATAATATGAGTGCGGAAAAATAAAATCCCTAATTAAACTATTACATCCCATAGGCAATTACATAATTGAAAAAGAAAATCAAGAAAAATCGTCCGAAACGGTATAACCTGTGAACTGATACAAAATCGGAAAATACGAGAAAATTGCATAAGAGAAAAATGTTAGTAAAAACAAATATTTTTGAATGGAGAAAAAGGTTTTATGTTATTAATGACATTAATATGATAAAATAAATTTTTGGAATTGATTTGATAATTTCAAAACAATTAAAAGTCATTTAAATGATTAATTAGTAATTAAATTAAATATGCATGCAAAAATAATAATTTTTATATTAAAAATTAAATAAACATTTTTCTGATGATTATGCAAAAAGATAAATATTTTTGGTGTTTTTTAGATGCATGATAAAAATATTTGAAGATAAATTAAAATGCATGAAAAATATTAAAGAAAATAAGAAAAATATGTTAGTTTTGTAAAGTTGCAAAAAGAATTGCCATGGCTTGGAATCGAACCGGGGTCCTTCTGGTGACAGCTCATACTCCCTTGCCTTAACCAATGAGCCAAAGCGCGTTTGGTGTTTAGAAAATGAAACGAATTCGTTTTAAGCAAGAACACTTCCTGGGAACCAAGAACACGCGCGAAGATCTTCATCTTCTTCATTTGAAATTTTGAAAAGTTAGCGTCGGTTGAGCTCGACGCTAAGGCCCCTGCAAACATCAAAAATCCAATACAAGCAATATAAATGCAATTCAAAACCATGGTTCGATTCCTTTTTGTCCACTGATCATCTTGGTAGCCTTGGTTTGGTCCAATTTTACCTATTGTGAGATCCCAATTCGAACCATGGAACCCTAGCTATGGTGGATTTCGATTCGGGCCACTAAAATGCAATTAAACTATGCAGAAAGTTTCCAAACTCCGTTCTTAACACAAAACAAACATCAAAACATGTTAAAAACGCATGAGAATTAAAAATCGATTTTGGAAAAAGTTTGACAAACCGAAATCGGGATTGCTTGATTCTTGATGTTTTTGAGAGATGTAAAGGTCTGGAATGATTCCATGGACTCCAAGGAATGCAAAAGAATGGTTAAAACCAATTGAATTGAGCTGGAACTGTGGCTGCAAGTTGCTTCAAGAGCATGGTTTTTTGAGTTTAGGTTAGGGTTCTTTTGAGCAATTTTTCTGTTCTTGTTCATGTTGTATGCACTGTACATTTATAGTAGATGGATTTTGGGCTGATTTGAGGAACAAATAATGATCAATCAATGCAAAAATTATTTGATTTTGTACAAAATCAAATCTTCCTTATTTGATCCAATTTCTTGCCAAATCAATGCAAATTTCGAAATTTGCCAGCTTGTGAGAGTTAGTTGGATCTCAAGAATGAGAGAAAAATCAATTTTGCATTTAATTTTGATTTTATTCCTTATTTTTTAATTTAATTTGTTTTTAAATGAATAAAATCCAAATTAAATAGAAAAATAAAGACAAAATTCGTGGCACTGGGCTTGAAGGTTCCAAATAAGATAAGGAACAAGTTTAAACCAAGAAAAACTAGGCCCATTTGCAAAATTTTGGATTTTTACAAGTATTTCTCTTTGTGCACTTCTTCAAAAATGCCCAGCTTGTGCAAGGTGTAATTTGCTCAATTTTCCACATTTTTGAGTTTTCTTGGACTTTTTAGAAAGCTCTAAGTGTCCTCTAAACAACCTCTTTGGTTTCATCTCAATTGGAGTTTCCATGCTCAATAAATCTTCAAAACAAAAAGTTGACTTTTTGTTGACTTTGAAAACGACCTATAATGTTTTGATCCATACCTTCCAAATGAAGCAATTTTTGAAAATTCTTGTGAGACATGAAGTTGTAGAGAATTAAATTCTATTCAAAATGAGAGGTGGTGGAAAAATTTCTGAGAAATTATGAAGAAGTTATGCTCAGTCAAAGTTCAGTTGACTTATCACTGAAAAACCCTAATTTGGAAAGTTTGACTTTTGTGCAAATCTTGAGTTTTCTTGATGAATCATGATCAACCCTTGATCAAATGATGAATGTAACTTCAAAATGAGGATGTTGACCAAAAATCAGGAAGTTTGACTGTATGTTGACCACAGTTGACTTTTTGTCCAATACAACTGATTTTCAACCATCTGAGCAATTGTCTGAGGAAACTGGACTTGTGAGGCTTGAAACTTGACATGGAGATTCTTTGAAGCATATGAGGATAGCCAAACCCTAGTTTGGGTTGATTGTCTTGGAGAGGGTTTGTCGGATCAACCCTTGAGGAATCCTTGAGTATGGATGTATAAAATGTCTTGAGCAGTAGGAGGGAAAATTTTGGGGTATGACAGCTGCCCCTATTCAATCTTCTTGTACTGGAAGGGTTAGATTGGCATGCGCGCCTTTCGTGACCTGGAGGTAGAAGATGATTGAACACTCGAGTACACCAAAAAATTTGCACTCGCTGTTGGCTGATGATGCGGGAATGGGCTTATAGATGCCATTTGGAGAAGCTGGAGATTTCGCTGGGGAATGAGTCGTACGTTAGACTCAAGACATTGTTTGAATAGGAGAGTCGTCATAGATGGGCTTAAGATGCCATCTAGAATGATCGATGATGAGGAGTGAGCCGTACGCTAGGCTCGGTAGACGTTCCTGGAAACGGAAGGGGGCACAGAGATGGGCTTAAGATGCCATCCGAAGAGAGTCGCAAGTTAGACTTCGTTCTTGTCTTTGAATGAAGCTATTGGTTTGTATTGGTTTTTTAACCAAATATGCAGCATTTTGAAAGTGGAGAGATATCGACAAATAGGCGGAGATGGGCTTAAGATGCCATCCAAGGCAATTGAGTCGTACGCCAGACTCTGTAGTTGCTGTTGATAACAAGAGAGAGTCAGAATACATCTTCGTCTTGATTTCTATGAGAGGATAATAGTTGGAAAAATATGGATAACTTCCCTGTTGTGCTTCGGGTATTGATCCAATGCCTGTTATCGGAGGATAACTTGTGATCGTACGGATAGGGTTTCCCGTCTGGCTTCGGGTATTAATCCTGGATCTGTTGTCGGAGGACAACTAGGGCGGTCATTCAGATAGTTTTCCCGTCTGGCTTCGGGCATTAATCTTGGACCAGTTGTCAGAGGACACCTAGGGCGGTCGTTCAGATAGTTTTCCCGTCTGGCTTCGGGCATTAATCCTGGACCTGTTTGTTTTAGAAGTGATTTTCACCTATTTTGGGAAAAACAAAAGAAACTTTTGATAGAGTATCGTTAGTGTTATGCAAATTATGATGCATGACGATGTGTATGAATGACATATGCACAAATTATGACTTTTATGAATAATGTATGAATGATAGATGTTGTGGTATTTCAAAACATATCCATCTTGAAGAAGATGTGTATGCTCTGCTTGGGGATTCCTGGCTTCTGTTTGGGGATGAAACGGATGAGAACCCTGAGAAGAAAAATAATCTCGATTCCTCCGATGCACTATCTGACCAAGTTTTGAGCCTAGATATTGTTGAGGATGGTAGAGATCGAGAGACGCGCTGCTGAGGATCTTGTGTATAGTCCCTGCTGGCAGAAAAAATTAGGAGGCGCTCTACTGGGGATCTTGCACATAGATCCTGCTGGAGAGCACTTGGTAATTGTTGGGAGACCGGGTTAGAAAGATCTGGAGCCCGTCGAAATCTCTGGCTGGGGAATAAAAGATGTAGGTTTCCTCCGATGCACTATCTGACCATGTTTCAAGTCTGGATACTGCTGCTGCCGGGGAGGTGATGATTGCTAAGAGATATTTTGCCGGGGATACCTCTGCTGGTGATGAATCGTTACTCCTTAGAGGCTGATGTAACATGGCTTAGTTGAGTGGAATCACTGCTCGGGGACCAACGTGATGAAGCCTGGAATGTTGGGACTAGTGGAGGAAAATGCGTACTTCGTTGGGGAGATTTCGTGATGAGTGACTTCTTTGTGGGGATTGTACTCTGCAGGGGAACATATTGGTGACTTTCATCGTCATCTCAATTCCTAGAGCCTATAGCAATTACTTTCGTATGTTCTCTTTTCGCATGTTTGCAAATAAATTCTTATTGTCAGATGCATATAATCATTCAAAGCAAACGTTGGACTTTATGCAAATAACAAATAGCAAGAATTGTAAAGAGAAAGAACTTGTATTAATTTGAAATGCGGTGTATGGCCAAATAGTTTGTTCATAAGAAAGGTAAAAAGCTATGCGGAAACAATCTCGTTAAGTTCCAACTATGCTAGTACTCATATATTTCAACTATCTCATCTCTTTGCTGTCAGTAGAAAGTGAGTGAATTGATTTTCGCCATTTGAATCTTGAATGCAGATAGTAGTAGTCTGGAAGTAGGTGACCTGGACGAGACATAGTCATACGCTCAAATCCCTAACTTTTGCCTAGACCGCCCTTTCGGGTTTTCAGTCTATCGGGATACCCTTTTTTGCCCAAGCCGCCTTTTCAGGTTTTCGACTTGCCGGGTGTACATCTTTTGTATATATCCTTAACTTTTGCCCGAACCCTTTTGGTTCGCCAGGATGCTCTTATTTTTGCCTAGGTCAATCGACCTAGCGGGTCTCGTTCATGCGTAGTATTTTTTGACTATGTCGGCATTCACAGGGTGTGGGAAGTCTTCGCCATCCATGGTGCTAAGTATCATAGCTCCGCCGGAAAATACTGTTTTGACTACAAATGGTCCCTCGTAGGTGGGAGTCCATTTTCCCCTGGGATCACCTTGTGGGAGAATGATGCGCTTGACTACTAGATCACCGACTTGGTAGACTCGGTGCTTGACCTTCTTGTTAAATGCTCTGATCATTCGCTTCTGATAGATCTGTCCATGACAGATGGATGCGAGTCGTTTCTCATCGATCAAGTTAATCTGGTCAAGGCGAGTCTGAATCCAATCGCTCGCTTAACTCTGCCCGGAGGACTCTGGTTGAGGGTATTTGAACCTCGATAGGCAGGACCGCTTCCATACCGTATACAAGGGAGAAGGGGGTTGCCCCTATTGATGTCCATACTGTAGTGCGATAACCATGAAGAGCGAATGGTAACATCTCATGCCAATATTTGTAAGTCATTGTCATCTTCTGTATAATCTTCTTAATGTTCTTATTGGCGGCTTCCACTACGCCATTCATCTTAGGCTGATATGGAGAGGAATTATGATGTTTGATCTTGAACTGCGTGCAGAGTTCGGTGATCATCTTATTGTTGAGATTAGAGCCGTTATCTGTGATAATCCTCTCAGGAGTGCCATATCGACAAATAAGATTATGTTTGATGAATCGAGCCACAACATTCTTGGTGACAGATGCGAACGAGGCTGCTTCTACCCACTTAGTGAAATAGTCAATTGCCACAAGGATGAAACGATGTCCGTTGGAAGCGGTGGGCTTGATTTCCCCAATCATGTCAATGCCCCACATTGCAAAAGGCCAAGGAGAAGTTAAAACATTTAGAGGTACTGGGGGTACATGCACTTTGTCTGCGTAAATCTGGCACTTGTGACAAGATCGAGCGTAGCGGTGACAATCAGCTTCCATGGTGGACCAATAGTAACCTGTTCTCAAAATCTTCTTAGCCATTGTATGAACACTGGAGTGGGTACCAAATACGCCTTCGTGTAACTCTTCCATGATACGTATTGCTGTTTTTTGATCTACACAGCGGAGTAAGCACAGATCGTGGTTGCGTTTGTATAAGATGCCATTACTGAGGAAGAATTTGGATGCAAATCTTCTCATGAACTTCTAATCATTAACAGATGCGCCTGCAGGATATTCCTGAGTCTCAAGATACCTCTTCACGTCGTAGTACCAATGTTTCTCTTCTACATCAAGCTCGTAACAATATGTTGGTTCGTCAAACTTCTCAATGATGATCTGGGGAGCCTCGTTGTCCCATCTGACCTTGAACATAGATGACATAGTAGCCAATGCGTCTGCCAACTGATTCTCTTCTCGTGGGATGTGATCAAAAGTAATCTCTTCGAAGTAGGGGATCAAACTCAGAACATGCTCTCGATACGGAATGAGGTTTGGATGCTTCGTATCCCACTCGCCCTTAATCTGACTGATCACTAAAGCTGAGTCTCCATACACCTGTAAGAACTTGATTCTTAAGTCAATAACAGCTTTGATACCCATGATGCACGCTTCGTATTCGGCCATGTTATTGGTGCAACTGAAACATAATCTGGCGGTGAAAGGCGTGTGTCCGCCTGTAGGGGATGTAATAATGGCGCCAATGCCATTGCCAAGTGCGTTTGAGGCTCCATCAAAAACCATGGTCCATCGGGATCCTTGTTCAGGTCCTTCGTCTAGTCCTGGTTCTTCGTAATCAGTAACTAGTAAAACATCTTCACCAGGAAACTCAAACTGCATAGACTGATAGTCGTCTACGGCTTGATGAGCCAAATGATCGGCCACTACACTTCCTTTGATCGCTTTCTGAGAAGTATATTAGATGTCGTATTCGGTCAAGATCATTTTCCATCTTGCTATTCCTCCAGAGAGAGTTGGTTTCTCAAATATGTATTTTATCGGATCCATCTTGGAAATCAACAAGGTAGTGTGAGTCAACATATACTGTCTTAGTTGGTGAGCAGCCCAAGCCAAAGCGCTGCAAGTTTTCTCGAGCTGTGAGTATCTTGTTTCACAGTCGGTAAACTTTTTGCTAAGGTAGTATATTGCATACTCTTTTCGACCAGCCTCGTCATGTTTCCCCAACACACACCCCATTGACTTCTCCAATACTGTCAAGTACATGATAAGAGGTCTTCCTTCGGCAGGCGACATCAAGATAGGAGGATTCTGTAGGTACTCCTTGATTTTGTCAAAAGCGATCTGGCAATCGTCGTTCCATTCTACCACTTGATCTTTCTTCAGTAACTTGAAGATTGGCTCACAAGTAGTAGTTAGATGTGCAATGAATCTGGCAATGTAGTTCAAACGTCCCAAGAAACCTCTGACTTCCTTCTCGGTGCAGGGAGTTGGCATCTCTTGAATTGCTTTAATCTTGGCGGGGTCAACTTCAATACCTTTACCACCGACAACAAACCCTAGGAGCTTACCGAATCTGACTCCAAAGGTGCACTTGTTGGGGTTAAGTCTCAGTGTGTACTTCTTTAGTCTGTCAAACAGTTTCCGTAGATGATCAAGATGTTCTTCTTCAGTCTGTGACCGAGCTATCATGTCGTCGACGTAGACCTCTATCTCGTGATGAATCATGTCATGAAATAATGTCACCATGGCACGCTGATAAGTGGCGCCCGCGTTTTTCAGTCTGAACGACATGACCTTGTAGTAGAAAGTGCCCCACTGCGTAACGAAAGTAGTCTTCTCCATGTCTTCAGGAGCCATTTTGATCTGATTGTAACCGGAGAAACCATCCATGAAGGAGAAAACCTTATGTTGAGCAGTGTTGTCAACCAGAACATCAATATATGTGGAAGTGGAAAATCGTCTTTCAGACTCGCTTTGTTCAGATCTCTATAATCCACACACATTCGTACCTTGCCATCCTTCTTAGGTACGGGTACCACATTTACGACCCATTGCGGATAGGAAGTAACGGCTAGGAAACCAGCGTTGAACTGTTTCATGACTTCGACTTTGATATTCTCTGACATCTCAGGACGCATGCGACGAACCTTCTGTTTCACTGGGAGAAACCTTCTTTTGTTGGCAATCGGTGCACCACAATATCAATGTCTAAACCCGGCATGTCTTCGTATGACCAAGCAAAAACCTCGATGTAGTCTCGTAGCATCTGAACCAATCTTTCTTTAACACTGTTCTCAAGACCCGCTCCTATCTTGATCTCTTTCCTGTCTTCATCAATACCCAAACTCACAACCTCTCGCTCTTTGTAGATAACTCGCTCTTCTTCTGTAGCCCGCAAGTTCTCCTGGCATTTCACAATCTTCCTCACTTTCGTCTTCGGCTTGGTAGATCGGATTATCGAAGTCATATTTAGCAATAGCATAGTTGTTATTAACGAGATTCGGAGTGATTCTGCAGTGTATCACGTGGGTGTGTGTAAGAAACACATAGCTTTTTGGAGGGGTGATAAAGTAAAGAAAGAAAACAAACAATTGAATGCAAAAGTCCAACGAATTTATTGAATGAAAATACGCAAACGACAGATAATAACCCTCGCAAGCGAGCCATGATGCCCCGGGTAAGGCACTAGGCTTTAGAGTTTATTGTTCGAAATATAAAGATACGAAAAGCAAAACAAAAAACAAAAACAATTACTCCTGCCTAAAGGAGATTGGTATGACGTCTTCAGTCTTCCAATTGCTGAGTCCGTTATCTGGAGTTGGGAAGATCCACTTGCTGATGTCGAAGCCGTTGTCGTCGTCTTCTATAGCATGGATTCCACTCTGGCTGATGCGGAAAGGAAGTTGGCCGCACGCGCGTATCATCTTGACCCTTGATGGTGAAACCTAAACCAGTCTTGTCAAATTTGAAAGGAAGATCAGGGAGCTGACCCCAAATAGTACTACGTTCTTCTTCAACAGCAGCTTGAGCATCTTTCAGCGAGGCCATCCTAGGCGGAACTTGTGTAACTTCAGGAGTGATAGGAGAGTCACGGCATGACTCGGTATTGTTTCAAAAGCTTGACAGGAGTCTCAAGAATTCACCCTCCATCTCGAGGTATCGGAATGACTGTAGATGACTGACCATATATTCTTCTTCACCACATACTGTAACAACCTTCCCTTTCACCGGGTATTTCAGCTTCTAATGTAAGGTAGAAGTAACAGCGCCTGCCCCATGTATCTAAGGGCGTCCAAGTAGGCAAGAGTAAGCTGGACGGATGTCCATGACAAAGAAAGTAGAGTCAAAAGTCTGGGAACCGACTTTGACAGGCAGAATGAGCTCTCCAAGTACTGTTCGCTTAGAACCATCAAAAGCTCTCACAAATATATCACTGGGTCTCAGAACCAACCCTTCGATATCAAGTCGATCAAAAGCAGTCTTCGGTAGGATATTGAGGCAACCGGTATCCACCAAGACATGAGATAACGTAGTGCCCTTGCATTCAATAGAGATGTGCAAGGCTTTGTTGTGTTTATTTCCGGCAGGAGTCAAATCAGCATCAGAGAAGCCTAGGCCGTTGTTGGCAGCCAGGCTAGCAATACAAACTTCGGTCGGTGGTAGTGTCTTGCGCACATGAGCATTCTTCAAAAACTTCACCAAGGCATTAGCATGAGCCTCGAGCACAAGAGCGAGCAAGCATGGATATCTTGGACGGAGTCTGTCCCAACTGTTCCACAACATTGTAGTCACTCTTCTTGATGATCTTCAGAATTTCCTCCATTTCTTGTTTGGAGGTGTCTTCAGCAACTTCCTTTGGTACTAGCGGGATGAGTAACTGGTTCTTTCCTCTAGCTTGGGAATGGATTGAATAGGGAATGAAATGGAGTCGCAGGGTTTTGGAGGAGAGATTTTTGGAGAGAAAACCCTTCCGGTTCGGGTCACCTTACTTGATCCGGTGATGTTGTCAATGTCAGGAATGGTAGCTTCAACTGTAAGATCTTCAATGGTCAGAGGGTCTTGCTTGACACCATGATAGTAAACATCAGCTCCATAATTCCAAGGGATAGCTTTGTCATAGGAATATGGAACTGGCCTTGGAGAAGTGATAATGAGAGGCGCCACTCTAGGCACAGGATCAGCAGAGGAAATTCTTATAGTGTTAACATCAGCATAGTCTTCTAGGAAATCGTCACCCCATCCGGTTGCTTTAACATCTTCAATAGGAATTTTGTAGCTCTCAGGAATAGTGTACTTCACCATGTAATCATAATTTCCACTTAGCTGCCCCAAGGTATCCCACACAGATGGTGCGGCTTCATTCACATCTTCGATCTTTAGTTTAGACATATCCTCACACAGCTTCTGCACAGGTGGTTTCAAAAATAGTATCTCACGGTTATCCATCATGCACTGAACACGTCTTCTCAACCAAGTACAACCATCAGGTGTAGATGGGCACCAACGACAATTCTCTGGGCATCCTGGTTGACACCGGCTTGCAGCAAATTCTTCTTAACAGTCATCAGAGGAATGGTCAAGTCATCTATGTTGAACACATAAGTATCATCCCCAACAGCATTGGAACTTTTGTCATGGTTAGGCATAGGAGCGTTGATCACATTCGGTGTCTCAACAGGAGGGTCAAACTCAATCTGCTTAGCTTCAATCATGTCTTGAATCTTGTTTTTCAGAGCCCAACAATCATCAGTACTATGTCCTGGGCTATTGGAATGGTAAGAACACTTAGCATTAGGATTGTATCTCGGAGAGGAAGTGTTGACATTTTGAGGAGGATCCCTCAAGGTAATCACCGCTTTCAACATGTGTTGCAAGGCTTGCGACAATGGCATGCTGATCTTAAATGCTCGTGGCGCGTTAAGCACGCGTTGTCTCACCGAGGTTGTCTTGATGTAGGATTGGAAATCACAACCCCCACATTGAGCACGGTCGGTCTTGGCTCGGCTTTTCGACCATACACAGATTGGCTTCTTACCACCAAAAGATCTCCTCGCAGATTTGAAGATGACTCTATCGAATCTTCCCACTTGATACCAACTTCACGCTCTCGTCAATATCACCGATGAATCCGGCTGAAGAGTTTCCAATCAGATGATTGAAGAAAGGGCCTGTCAGTGTTCCCATAAACATATCAACCAACTCCCTATTGGACAAGGGTGGTTGAACTCTGGCTGCTAGATCTCTCCATTTCTGAGCATACTCCTTGAACTTCTCATCATGACCCATAGACATGCTTTGTAGTTGCATGCGAGTGGGTGTCAATTCAGCATTGTACTCATACTGTCTGTAGAAAGCATCAGCTAAGTCACTCCAAGTACGGATACGGTCATTCTCTAGCTGATAATACCATTCCAATTGAGTTCCGGACAAACTCTCTTGAAAATAGTGCATCCACAACTTTCTGTCATCAGTGTGGGGATTGATCTTCTGGACATAAGACTTCAAATACAGCTTAGGGCAAGACATGCCGTCATACTTAGCAAAAGTTGGAACTTTGAACTTGGGAGGAATCACAACACCAAGGACAAGACTCAGATCGTCAAAATTCAGCCCGGACATCATCAGGTTTTCCACAGCATTCAAACGGTCTTCAAGTTGCTTGTACTTGTCATCTTCATCAGAGTATTGGCCATCATCATAGTTTTTCTCAGGCTCATGCTGACTACCTTCGCCATCACCCTTGTTACTTTGCTTATCCTCCTTCTTGACACTTCCTTCAGAGAGCTCAATTCGACTAACCACTCTAGGACCTCCTTTGTAGCGTCTGCCCATGTGGAGAAGACCAACAACCTTCTTCTTTCTGTTGATGAGCTTCTTCAGGTCTTCTTGGCCTTGGACCAAGCTGGTAAACATCTGCTGAAACTGAGCATTCTGAGCCTAGAGATCTTTGACAGACTATTCAAGAGCCATTTCTGCTAAAATAAATAGCGAGCAAATGAGAAAACCAATCTTCAATGTACCTCTGATGCAATGTTATGCCATGCTATGCGATGTTTATGCGAATGCAATGCAATGTTTTCAAGGACCTTAGAGATTTAAATTTGTTAAACAAGCAATGAACAAACATTTATTAGTACTCTTTTCATTATTCTTTTTTTTCTTTTTAAGTACAAAGGATAGTTCAAGACAAATAAAAGAAAAACATATAAATCCTAAAGCTCTAAGTCTCCCATGGGCGCTTCCTCTTGGTGCCGATGTAAGCATTGATGTTTCGCTCCTCGTGAAGTAGCTTGGTCAACTCTAACACTTTCTTCTCGCTTGCATAACATTGAGCTTCAAAGGTATCCCTCTCTTCCTTGAGTTGAATCCAGGATCTCTTCAAGTCTTCAAAATCAGTAGGCATGTCGGGATAGAGAACGGTATAGGGTGCGTCACCTATAGCAACAGGTTCCATAATTACGAGTAAAACAGGCATGAATGGCATCATGAGGTTTTGAGCTCGAGCTCGCACCCATTTGAGGTAAGGTTCCCAAGGAATTGAGTTCTGGTGTCCCAAAGTCTCAGTATCAGTCTTCTTTACCATGCCCCAAGCGTGTATGAACCTTCGTCGGTAATTCTGGAGATCGTGATTGTAGTCGAACACAATGTCTTGGAGAAGCATATCATGTGGACCATCTCTTCGAGCAAAACCAAACTGACGTAGAGCTAAAGAAGGGTTGTAAGTAATACCTCCCCTCATACCAAGTAGCGGTACATTAGGGAATTCTCCACAACGCTCAATGAAGGTGAAATCTTTTTGAGAGAAAAGACTCCAACGGATGTCTGAATGAGAGAGTGACATTAGTCTTTGAGACCATTTCAACCTTTGTTCATTCTTCAAAACTGATGGAGGAAGGTGCGAAATAAACCACCTGGAAAGTAACGGTATGCAACACATGAGAGTTCCTTGTCTCTTAGTAGTACGAGTGTGGAGAGAATGTAGGATGTCTCCAAGTAAGGTAGGCACTGGATTGCGGGTAAGAAACAACTTGATGGCGCTGACATCTATGAATTGATCCGAGTTAGGAAATAGAACCAAACCATAGATTAGCAAGGCCACAATGTCTTCGAATGCATGGAAACTCATAACTTTGAGGAACTCTCGGGCTTTCTTAATTAGGAACTTGGAAAGTAAACCCTTAACTCCACTTCTGGTTTCCCAATTGGCTGCAATGTCTGAGCGCTTAAGATGTAAGGCTAATGCAATGTCTTCGTACTTAGGAACCTTTTCTAGACCGGTGAATGGCATTTGATCAAGAATAGGTATCCCAAGTAGCTTAGAGAACTCTTCCAAGGTAGGAACCAACTGATAATCTGGGAATGTAAAGAAATGGTGTTTCGGATCGAAGAACTGGAATAGGACATGCATCATATCTTCTTCGAAACCGGAGATAACCAAGTCAAGTAGATAACCATGTCTTTTGATGAACAGAGCATGATCGGGAATTTCTGAAACCAATTCTTTGAGCTGAGAAGGTATACCCATGAAGTTGATTCGGATAGTCTTTCTAGAAGCCATAATCCCCTACAAAACAGAGCAAAGATAAATCCCTAGGTCCTTGAAATAGTTAGAAATGGTATGCAATGCAAATGATGTCATGATGTCGTGTTTGGCACACACAAGCAATTCACACAATGAGCCTAGGTTTAAGGCTTGCATGAGGTATAGGTGATTACCCCACCAAAAGTTTGAGTTGGTTCATCCTGTCCTATAATAGTAACCGGGTTCTAGGAATCTCATATCATTGATCTTTCTCGTAGGCGTTTTATTTTAATACGACTACCAAGTGGTCGACCGAAAATATCCCAAAAGTCTGATCTTAATGAGCGTAGCATCGAGTATCAGCCAACCTCGGTCTACACCAAAGCCGGCCATCTCACTACTTTCTAATGGCCAAGATGGGTCAATTAAGGTTCTAAAAGTTTAGTTAGTGCTTGATGACACCACGCAAAAGCCAAATACTATCCTCAACTTGGGAATGAAGAGTATCAGGACATCCAAAGTGTCACACTAACGTAGCCATCATGTTGACCGTTTTGATATACGTCTAACGGTCGCGAAGATTTATTGCTACTTACCTAAACGGAAACCCGGATCCGGTTGTAGGATCCCCCAAAAATATAATACCCAAGCAAACCTTAAAGATAAAGCATACAAATCAAACAAAAAGCAATAAAGGTGATCTATAAATCCCTAAGGTAATTCTCTCTTTAGGGTGTCTCCCCGGCAGAGTCGCCAGTTCGGTAACACGGTGAACTGACTTTGTAGGTTTTTGTATCGCAAATGTGCGGATAGCAAGAGTCGCCACCGACTTTTATTTTTATCCAATTAAGGGAAGGTAAAAAGTACAGAAAAATACCTTCGTTAGATTCTGAGTAAGGGAGAAGGTTATGAAAAGGGAAGGTATTAGCACCCCTTTCCATCCGTAGTTATCTACGGGCTCTTAGTTGCTCTTAGATCACTTTAAAAATGTGCTTTCTATGTGTTTGACCAAAATGTTTTGAAAAGGCATTTCGCTTTGACTTTGTAATGATTCATGTAGGAATGTATACAAAGTGTTCGGAAATGTTTCGTTTTGAAAAGAGTTTGAACTTTGACAAAAGTGTGAGGTGTGAAAAATATTTGATTTGAGCAAGCAACTAAAAGTCTTATTACCTACTCAGAATTGGTCGTTTTTCGTATTGTTTTACTTTCCTTTAGAATAGCGCTATCCATACCATTAGTTGGTAGGTAACTCTATTTGTTGGATGTAAGCGGGACAATCGAAGGGACATCGTATGGTCATAGAAAGCAACTTGTAGGAAGTATCCAAGCACATTCGAAGGGACTATCATCATTTTTCGTAGGCGACAATCGAGGGTCAAGATCATGTATTCGGAGGCGACATCGTGGGTCTTATGATCTTTTTATCGAACGTACTATGATGATTTGTTTTGAAGGCAACGGTGCTAGAATACCTCTACGTTCGAGGGACATGACCATTTGAATTCGTAACGGCAACGAGAGAGAATTACCCTAACGGGTGCATGTGTGAAAAAGTGTGTTGATTTCAGATATTTTATCTTGACGATTAGTGGGCTATGTTCAATTTTATCTTGCCATACATGCCTAATTACTAGCAATTGATAGGGTGCGGAAATTAAAATGCGGAATGTAAAGATGCGGGAAAATAAATGTCCTACGCTATTACATGGCTTTGGGGCAGATACATAATTTAAATTTGCGCGGAAAATAAAACCCTAATTTAAACTATTACATCCCATGAACAGTTACATAATTGGAAAAAATGAAAACAGTAAAAGAAACCGTCTGAAACGGAACAACCTGTGAAAAGATAAGAAAATCGGAAAATACGATGAAATTGAATAAGAGAAAAATATTAGTAAAAATGAAAACTTTTGAATGAGAAAAATATGACATGCTGGAAATAACTTAAACATGCTAGAATAATTTTTTGGGATTTTTTTGATGCAATTTAATAATTAAAAACTAATTAAAATTGATTTTAATGCTAAATTATGAATAAAAATAAATATGCATGCAAAATTGTATTTGTTAATTTTATAAATTAAATAAGTATTTTCTGGAAATAAATGCAAAAGGAAAAAATATTTTGATGATTTATAATGCATGAAATAAAAATATGAAAAGAAATTAAAATTGATGCAAAATATTAAATAATAAGAAAATAGAAAATATGCAAGTTTGGAAAAAAGAAAACAAAACCGGTGCCAGTTGGGTTCGAACTGGAGACCTTGAAGGGTATCTTTGAACAGGAAACGCCTTTACCACTACGCCAAGTGTGCAAGCATGTTTGGAAACTGGAACGAGTGAAATACAAGCACGCGTCATCCTCCTATTGCCACGAATTCGCGCCAGACTTCGTCTTCTCCAATTTGAATTTTTAAAAGCTCAGCGTCGGCCATTGTTCGATGCTACAGGCCCTGGCTACATGGAAAATCAAGCATACATAATATAAATAACATCTAAAGACATGGTTCGACTCCAGGCATCATTCCGAACGCAATGGACATGGTCTCGTGGTCCAATTTTTCCTATTTTGTGAAACCCTAAAACGGCATAGGAAACCCTAACAATGGTGATACGTGTTCTTGGCCATGGAAATTCAATTAAAGTGCCCAGAAAGCTTGCAATCTTCCTACTAATCACAAAAACAAACACAAAACATGTTAATAATGCATGATGATTGAAATACGATTTTGGATAAAACAAGAACAAACCGATTCGTGATTTCTTAATTCTGGATGGTTTTGAGCAAAGTGAAGGTCTGGATCGATTCAAGAGGTATCAAGGAATGTGTTTTGATGCTTAGAATCAACTGAAAGGATCCAAAACCAAGGCTACCAGTTGCTTGAAGGTCACGGATTCTTTGAATTAGGTTAGGGTTCCTCAAGCCAATTTTTTCGTTCTCAATCATGTGATATGCATTATACATTTATAGTGGATGGATTTGGAACTGATTTGAGGAAGAAATCATCACTAATCAATGCAAATCAAATTTGATTTTTGTACAAAATCAAATTTTCAATTCTTGATCAATTTTCAATCCAATCTTGCCATATCAATCCAAATTTCAAAATTTGCTGGCTTTAATGAGTTGCTTGGATCTCAAGGAAGAAATAAAAATCAAGTTTGTAATTAATTTTGATTTTATACTTTATTTTTGAATTTAATTTGTATTTAAATGAATAAATTCCAAATTAAATAGAAAAATAAAATAAAAATTCGTGGCATTGGGCTTGGATATTCCTAATTGTATAAGGAACAAGTTTGGATGAAGAAAAAGTAAGCCCATTTGCAAAAATTTTGATTTTTAGAAGTATTTCTCCTTGTGCACTTCTTCCAAATTGCCCAACTTGTGAATGGTGTATCTTGCTCAATTTTCCACATTTTTGAGTGTTCTTTGACTTTTTGGAAAGCTCTAAGAGTCCTCTAACCAACCTTTTTGGTCTCATCTCAATTGGAGTTTCCATGCTCAATATATCTTCAATACAAAAAGTTGACTTTTTGCTGACTTTGAAAATGACCTGTAATGTTTTGAGCCATACCTCTCAAATGAAGCATTTTTTGGACATTCTTGTGAGACATGAAGTTGTAGAGAATTGAATTTCCTTCAAAACAAGAGGTGGTGGAAAATTTTCTGAGAAAGTATGAGAAAGTTATGATCAGTCAAAGTTCAGTTGACTTTTCACCTAGAAACCCTAATTTAGAAAGTTTGACTTTTGAGCAAATCTTGAGTTTTCTTGATGAATCATGATCAACCCTTGATCAAATGATGAATGTAACTTCAAAATGAGGATGTTGACCAAAAATCAGGAAGTTTGACTGTATGTTGACCACAGTTGACTTTTTGTCCAATACAACTGATTTTCAACCATTTGAGCAATTGTCTGAGCAATCTTGACTTGTAAGGCTTGAAACTTGACATGGAGAATCTTTGAGGCATATGAGGAGGCATGAAGACCATTGGAGATGTTGGAAGTCCATCTTGATCTGAGGATCACCAAACCCTAATTTGGGTTGATTGTCTAGGAGAGGGTTTGTCTGATCAACCTTTGAGGAATCCTTGAGTATGGATGTATGAAATATCTTGAGAAGATGGAGGGCAAATTTTGGGGTATGACAGCTGCCCCTGTTCAATCTTCTTGTACTGGAATGGTTAGATTGGCATGCTTGCCTTTCGTGACCTGGAGGTAGAAGATGATTGAACACTCGAGTACACCTGAAAATTTGCACTCGCTGGATGATGCGGTAATGGGCTTACAGATGCCATTTGGAGAAGGTAGAGACTTCGCTGGGGGATGAGTCGTATGCTAGACTCGAGGTTGCTGACTTGAGAATTGACGGTGATGGCTTAAGATGCCATCTGGAAGGGTCGATGATGTGGAGTGAGCCGTACGCTAGGCTTTGTAGACGTTTCTGGAAGGAGCACGGAGATGGGCTTAAGATGCCATCCAGAGGGAGTCGTATGTTAGACTTTGTGCTCATCTTTGAATGAAGTTATTGATTTGTATTGATTTTTAACCAAATATGCAGCATTCTGAAAGCGGAGGAATGTTGATAAGTAGTCGGAGATGGGCTTAAGATGCCATCCAGGGCAACTGAGTCGTACGCTAGACTCTGTAGTTGCTGTTGATAATAAGAAGGATTCAGAATAGATCTTCGTGCTGATTACTCTAAGGGGATAGTATTTTGGCAATGTGTGGATATCGTCCCTGTTGTGCATCGGGTATTGATCCACTGCCTGTTATCGGAGGATAACTTGTGATCGTTCGGATAGGGTTTCCGCTAGCTTCGTATTATCCCGGATCCGTTGTCGGAGGACAACGAGGGCGGTCGAGATAGTTTTCCGGGGCTTAATCTGGACCATTGTCAAGGACAACTAGGGGCGGTCTTTCAGATAGTCTTCCCGTCGAGATTCGGGGCTTAATCTTGGACCAGCTGTCGGAGGACAACTAGGGGCGGTCTTTCAAATAGTTTTCCCGTCGAGATTCGGGGCTTAATCCTGGACCTGTTTGCGTCAGAAGTGACTTTCACCTGTTTTGGAAAAAATAAGAGAAACTTTGATAGAATATTTGTTAGTCTTTTACAAAGTATGATGCATGATAATGTATATGAATGACACATGCATGAATTATGACTTTATGAGTAATGTATGCATGATAGATGTTGCGGTATTTCAAAACATATCCATCTTGAAGAAGATGCGGATGTTTTGCTTGAGGATTCCTGACTTCTGTTTGGGGATGGAGATCCTGAGAAGAAAAGAACTTTGATCCCTCCGATGCACTATCTGACCAAGTCTTGGGCCTAGATATTGTCGAGGAAGGTAGAGATTGAGAAACTCGTTGTTTGAGATCCCATACCGACCTGGGAGAGTCCGGAGGCAATTGGGGATCTTGTATGTAGATCCTTGGGAAGAATTAGGAGGCGCTCGGGATTTTGAGTATAGACCTCACCGAGAGCGTTTGATGGTTGCTAAGAGACCGGGTTGGGGCCTTGGAATCTCCGGGGGAATAGAAGATGTAGATTTTCTCCGGTGCACTATCTGACCGAGTTTCAAGTCTGGACGCTGCTGCTGGGTAAAAGGGGAATTGTTGAGAGATATTCTGCTGATGATAAATACCTCGGCTGGGGATGAAGTGTTACTGCTCGGAGACTGATGTAACATTGCTCAGTTGAGTGGAATCACTGCCGTGGATTAACATATACTCACTGGGGAGGTTTAGTGAGTGACACCTCCGGGGATTATGTTCATGGGGAATGTTTTTGGTGACCTTTGTTGTCATCTCAATTCCTGGAGCCTCTAGTAATTACTTTTGTTCGTTCACTTTTCGCGTGTTTGCGAATAGATTCTTATTGTCAAATGCATATAATCATTCAAAGCAAACGTTGGACTTATTGCAAACGACAATAGTGAAAAATGTAAAGAGAAATAACTTGTATTCATTTGAAAGGTGGCGTATGGCCAAGCAGTTTGTACACAAGAAAAGTAAAAAGCTATGCGGAAGCAATCTCGTTAAGTTCCAACTATGCTAGTACTCATATATTTCAACTATCTCATCTCCTTGCTGTCAGTAGAAAGTGAGTGAACTGATCTTCGCCATTTGAATCTTGAATGTTGATAGTAGTCTGGAAGCGGGTGATCTGGAAGAGACATAGTCGTACGCTTAAATCCCTAACTTTTGCCTAGACCGCCCTTTCGGGTTTTCAGTCTATCGGGATACCCTTTTTTGCCCAAGCCGCCTTTTCAGGTTTTCGACTTGCCGGGTGTACATCTTTTGTATATATCCTTAACTTTTGCCCGAACCCTTTTGGTTCGCCAGGATGCCCTTATTTTTGCCTAGGTCAGTCGACCTAGCGGGTCTCGTTCATGCGTAGTATTTTTTGACTATGTCCGCATTCACAGGGTGTGGGAAGTCTTCGCCATCCATGGTGCTAAGTATCATAGCTCCGCCGGAAAATACTGTTTTGACTACAAATGGTCCCTCGTAGGTGGGAGTCCATTTGCCCCTGGGATCACCTTGTGGGAGAATGATGCGCTTGACTACTAGATCACCAACTTGGTAGACTCGGTGCTTGACCTTCTTGTAAAATGCTCTGATCATTCGCTTCTGATAGATCTGTCCATGACAGATGGATGCAAGTCGTTTCTCATCGATCAAGTTAATCTGGTCAAGGCGAGTCTGAATCCAATCGTGTTCGCCTAACTCTGCGTCCTGGAGGACTCTGGTTGAGGGTATCTGAACCTCGATAGGCAGGATCGCTTCCATACCGTATACAAGGGAGAAGGGGGTTGCCCCTGTTGATGTCCGTATCAGAAGCGATAACCATGAAGAGCGAATGGTAACATCTCATGCCAATCTTTGTAAGTCACTGTCATCTTCTATATAATCTTCTTAATGTTCTTATTGGCGGCTTCCACTACGCCATTCATCTTAGGCTGATATGGAGAGGAATTATGATGTTTGATCTTGAACTGCGTGCAGAGTTCGGTGATCATCTTATTGTTGAGATTAGAGCCGTTATCTGTGATAATCCTCTCGGGAGTGCCATATCGACAAATAAGATTATGTTTGATGAATCGAGCCACAACATTCTTGGTGACAGATGCGAACGAGGCTGCTTCTACCCACTTAGTGAAATAGTCAATTGCCACAAGGATGAAACGATGTCCGTTGGAAGCGGTGGGCTTGATTTCCCCAATCATGTCAATGCCCCACATTGCAAAAGGCCAAGGAGAAGTTAAAACATTTAGAGGTACTGGAGGTACATGCACTTTGTCTGCATAAATCTGGCACTTGTGACAAGATCGATAGCGGTGACAATCGCTTCCATGGTGGACCAATAGTAACTGTTCTCAAAATCTTCTTAGCCATTGTATGAACACTGGAGTGGGTACCAAATACGCCTTCGTGTAACTCTTCCATGATACGTATTGCTGTTTTTTGATCTACACAGCGGAGTAAGCACAGATCGTGGTTGCGTTTGTATAAGATGCCATTGTTGAGGAAGAATTTGGATGCAAATCTTCTCATGAACTTCTTATCATTAACAGATGCGCCTGCAGGATATTCCTGAGTCTCAAGATACCTCTTCACGTCGTAGTACCAATGTTTCTCTTCTACATCAAGCTCGTAACAATATGTTGGTTCGTCAAACTTCTCAATGATGATCTGGGGAGCCTCGTTGTCCCATCTGACCTTGAACATAGATGACATAGTAGCCAATGCGTCTGCCAACTGATTCTCTTCTCGTGGGATGTGATCAAAAGTAATCTCTTCGAAGTAGGGGATCAAACTCAGAACATGCTCTCGATACGGAATGAGGTTTGGATGCTTCGTATCCCACTCGCCCTTAATCTGACTGATCACTAAAGCTGAGTCTCCATACACCTGTAAGAACTTGATTCTTAAGTCAATAGCAGCTTTGATACCCATGATGCACGCTTCGTATTCGGCCATGTTATTGGTGCAACTGAAACATAATCTGGCGGTGAAAGGCGTGTGTCCGCCTGTAGGGGATGTAATAATGGCGCCAATGCCATTGCCAAGTGCGTTTGAGGCTCCATCAAAAACCATGGTCCATCGGGATCCTTGTTCAGGTCCTTCGTCTAGTCCTGGTTCTTCGTAATCAGTAACTAGTAAAACATCTTCACCAGGAAACTCAAACTGCATAGACTGATAGTCGTCTACGGCTTGATGAGCCAAATGATCGGCCACTACACTTCCTTTGATCGCTTTCTGAGAAGTATATTAGATGTCGTATTCGGTCAAGATCATTTTCCATCTTGCTATTCCTCCAGAGAGAGTTGGTTTCTCAAATATGTATTTTATCGGATCCATCTTGGAAATCAACAAGGTAGTGTGAGTCAACATATACTGTCTTAGTTGGTGAGCAGCCCAAGCCAAAGCGCTGCAAGTTTTCTCGAGCTGTGAGTATCTTGTTTCACAGTCGGTAAACTTTTTGCTAAGGTAGTATATTGCATACTCTTTTCGACCAGCCTCGTCATGTTTCCCCAACACACACCCCATTGACTTCTCCAATACTGTCAAGTACATGATAAGAGGTCTTCCTTCGGCAGGCGACATCAAGATAGGAGGATTCTGTAGGTACTCCTTGATTTTGTCAAAAGCGATCTGGCAATCGTCGTTCCATTCTACCACTTGATCTTTCTTCAGTAACTTGAAGATTGGCTCACAAGTAGAAGTTAGATGTGCAATGAATCTGGCAATGTAGTTCAATCGGCCCAAGAAACCTCTGACTTCCTTCTCGGTGCGGGGAGCTGGCATCTCTTGAATGGATTTAACCTTGGTGGGGTCAACTTCAATACCTTTACCGCTGACAATAAACCCTGGGAGTTTTTTCGGACCTGACTCCAAAGGTGCACTTGTTAGGATTGAGTCTCAGTCTGTACTTCTTCAACCTATCAAATAGCTTCTGCAAATGATCAAGATGTTCCTCTTCAGTCTGTGATCGAGCTATCATGTCGTCGACGTAGACCTCTATCTCGTGATGAATCATGTCATGAAATAATGTCACCATAGCACGCTGATAAGTGGCGCCCGCGTTCTTCAGTCCGAACGGCATAACCTTGTAGCAGAAAGTGCCCCACTGTGTAACAAAAGTAGTCTTTTCCATGTCTTCAGGAGCCATTTTGATCTGATTGTAACCGGAGAAACCATCCATGAAAGAGAAAACCTTATGCTGAGCGGTGTTGTCAACCAGAACATCAATATGAGGAAGTGGGAAATCGTCTTTCGGACTCGCTTTGTTCAGATCTCTGTAATCCACACACATTCGTACCTTGCCATCCTTCTTAGGTACGGGCACCACGTTTGCAACCCACTGTGGATAGGAAGTTACAACTAAGAAACCGGCGTTGAACTGCTTCATAACTTCGGCTTTGATTTTCTCTGACATCTCAGGACGCATGCGACGAACCTTCTATTTCACCGAGAAAACCTTCTTTGTTGGCAATCGGTGTACCACAATATCAATGTCTAAACCCGGCATGTCTTCGTATGACCAAGCAAAAACCTCAATATAGTCTCGTAGCATCTGAACCAATCTTTCTTTAACACTGTTCTCAAGACCCGCTCCTATCTTGATCTCTTTCCTGTCTTCATCAGTACCCAAACTCACAACCTCGACTGGCTCTTCGTGTGTCTGTATAACTCGCTCTTCTTGCTGTAGCAGTCTGGCAAGTTCTCCTGGCATTTCACAATCTTCCTCACTTTCGTCTTCGGCTTGGTAGATCGGATTATCGAAGTCATATTTAGCAATAGCATAGTTGTTATTAATGAGATTCGGAGTGATTCTGCAGTGTATCACGTGGGTGTGTGTAAGAAACACATAGCTTTTTGGAGGGGTGATAAAGTAAAGAAAGAAAACAAACAATTGAATGCAAAAGTCCAACGAATTTATTGAATGAAAATACGCAAACGACGATAATAACCTCGAACGAGCCATGATGCCCCGGGTAAGGCACTAGGCTTTAGAGTTTATTGTTCGAAATATAAAGATACGAAAAGCAAAACAAAAAACAAAAACAATTACTCCTGGCTAAAGGAGATTGGTATGACGTCTTCAGTCTTCCAATTGCTGAGTCCGTTATCCGGAGTTGGAAGATCCACTTGCGATGTCGCCGTTGTCGCCGCCTTCTATAGCATGGATTCCACTCTGGCTGATGCGGAAAGGAAGTTGGTCGGCACGCTCGCGGCGTATCATCTTCTGACCCTTGATGGTGAAACCTAAACCAGTCTTGTCAAATTTGAAAGGAAGATCAGGGAGCTGACCCCAAATAGTACTACGTTCTTCTTCAACAGCAGCTTGAGCATCTTTCAGCGAGGCCATCCTAGGCGGAACTTGTGTAACTTCTGGGTATTGTTTCAAAAGCTTGACAGGGAGTCTCGAAGAATTCACCCTGCATCTCGAGGTATCGGAATGACTGTAGATGATGACCATATATTCTTCTTCACCACATGTAACAACCTTCCTTTCACCGGTATTTCAAATGTAAGGTAGAGTGAAGTATGTATCCAGGCGCCCAAGTAGGCAAGAGTAAGCTGGACGGATGTCCATGACAAAGTAGAGTCAAAAGTCGGGAACCGACTTTGACAGTAATGAGCTCTCCAAGCTTTCGCTTAGAACCATCAAAAGCTCTCACAAATATATCACTGGGTCTCAGAACCAACCCTTCGATATCAAGTCGATCAAAAGCAGTCTTCGGTAGGATATTCAGAGCAGAACCGGTATCCACCAAGACATGAGATAACGTAGTGCCCTTGCATTCAATAGAGATGTGCAAGGCTTTGTTGTGTTTCTTTCCCGAGTCAAATCAAGATCGAGAAGCCTAGGCCGTTGTTGGCAGCCAGGCTAGCAATACAAACTTCGAACTGGTCAGTGGTAGTGTCTTGCGGCACATGAGCATTCTTCAGAAACTTCACCAAGGCATTAGCATGAGCCTCAGAGCACAAGAGCAGAGCAAGCATGGATATCTTGGACGGAGTCTGTCCCAACTGTTCCACAACATTGTAGTCACTCTTCTTGATGATCTTCAGAATTTCCTCCATTTCTTGTTTGGAGGTTTCTTCAGCAACTTCCTTTGGTACTTCTGGCTGAGCAGGATGAGTCACTGGTTCTTTCCCTCTAGCTTGGGGAATGGATTGAATAGTTGGAATGCGAGCTGGAGTCGCAGTGTCTTTTGGAGGAGAGATTTCTGGAGAGAAAACCCTTCCGGTTCGGGTCACCTTACTTGATCCGGTGATGTTGTCAATGTCAGGAATGGTAGCTTCAACTGTAAGATCTTCAATGGTCAAAGGGTCTTGCTTGACACCATGATAGTAAACATCAGCTCCATAATTCCAAGGGATAGCTTTGTCAGAGGAATATGGAACTGGCCTTGGAGAAGTGATAATGAGAGGCGCCACTCTAGGCACAGGATCAGCAGAGGAAATTCTTATAGTGTTAACATCAGCATAGTCTTCTGAGAAATCGTCACCCCATCCGGTTGCTTTAACATCTTCAATAGGAATTTTGTAGCTCTCAGGAATAGTGTACTTCACCATGTAATCATACTTTCCACTTGTCTGCCCCAAGGTATCCCACACAGATGGTGCGGCTTCATTCACATCTTCGATCTTTAGTTTAGACATATCCTCACACAGCTTCTGCACAGGTGGTTTCAGAAATAGTATCTCACGGTTATCCATCATGCACTGAACACGTCTTCTCAACCAAGTACAACCATCAGGTGTAGATGGGCACCAACGACAATTCTCTGGGCATCCTGGATTGACACCGGCTTGCAGCAATTTCTTCTTAACAGTCATCAGAGGAATGGTCAAGTCATCTATGTTGAACACATATGTATCATCCCCAACAGCATTGGAACTTTTGTCATGGTTAGGCATAGGAGCGTTGATCACATTCGAAGTCTCAACTGGAGGGTCAAACTCAATCTGCTTAGCTTCAATCATGTCTTGAATCTTGTTCTTCAGAGCCCAACAATCATCAGTACTATGTCCTGGGCTATTGGAATGGTAAGAACACTTAGCATTAGTATTGTATCTCGGAGAGGAAGTGTTGACATTTTGAGGAGGATCCCTCAAGGTAATCAGCTCTGCTTTCAACATGTGTTGCAAGGCTTGCGACAATGGCATGCTGATCTTCGTAAACCGTCTTCGTGGCGCGCTCGCTACGCTGCGTTGTCTCACCGAGGTTGTCTTGATGTAGGATTAGAAATCACAACCGCCCCACGATTGAGCACGGTCGGTCTTGGCTCGGCTTTTCCGACCATACACAAGATTGGCTTCTTTCTTACCACCAAAAGATCTCTTCAAAGATTTGAAGATGACTCTATCTCGAATCTTCCCACTCTTGATACCAGCTTCAATACGTCAGTCAAGATCACCGGTGAATCCGGTGAAGAGTTTCCAATCAGATGATTGAAGAAAGGGCCTGTCAGTGTTCCCATAAACATATCAACCAACTCCCTATTGGACAAGGGTGGTTGAACTCTGCCTGCTAGATCTCTCCATTTCTGAGCATACTCCTTGAACTTCTCATCACGACCCATAGACATGCTTTGTAGTTGCATGCGAGTGGGTGTCAATTCAGCATTATACTCATACTGTCTGTAGAAAGCATCAGCTAAGTCACTCCAAGTACGGATACGGTCATTCTCTAGGTGATAATACCATTCCAATTGAGTTCCGGACAAACTCTCTTGAAAATAGTGCATCCACAACTTTCTGTAATCAGTATGGGGATTGATCTTCTGGACATAAGACTTCAAATGCAGCTTAGGGCCAGACATGTCGTCATACTTAGCAAAAGTTGGAACTTTGAACTTGGGAGGAATCACAACACCAAGGACAAGACTCAGATCGTCAAAATTCAGCCCGTACATCTTCAGGTTTTCCACAGCATTCAAACGGTCTTCAAGTTGCTTGTACTTGTCATCTTCATCAGAGTATTGGCCATCATCATAGTTTTTCTCAGGCTCATGCTGACTACCTTCGCCATCACCCTTGTTACTTTGCTCATCCTCCTTCTTGACACTTCCTTCAGAGAGCTCAATTCGACTAACCACTCTAGGACCTCCTTTGTAGCGTCTGCCCATGTTGAGAAGACCAACAACCTTCTTCTTTCTGTTGATGAGCTTCTTCAGGTCTTCTTGGCCTTGGACCAAGCTGGTAAACATCTGCTGAAACTGAGCATTCTGAGCCTAGAGATCTTTGACAGACTATTCAAGAGCCATTTCTGCTAAAATAAATAGCGAGCAAATGAGAAAACCAATCTTCAATGTACCTCTGATGCAATGTTATGCCATGCTATGCGATGTTTATGCGAATGCAATGCAATGTTTTCAAGGACCTTAGAGATTTAAATTTGTTAAACAAGCAATGAACAAACATTTATTAGTACTCTTTTCATTATTCTTTTTTTTCTTTTTAAGTACAAAGGATAGTTCAAGACAAATAAAAGAAAAACATATAAATCCTAAAGCTCTAAGTCTCCCATGGGCGCTTCCTCTTGGTGCCGATGTAAGCATTGATGTTTCGCTCCTCGTGAAGTAGCTTGGTCAACTCTAACACTTTCTTCTCGCTTGCATAACATTGAGCTTCAAAGGTATCCCTCTCTTCCTTGAGTTGAATCCAGGATCTCTTCAAGTCTTCAAAATCAGTAGGCATGTCGGGATAGAGAACGGTATAGGGTGCGTCACCTATAGCAACAGGTTCCATAATTACGAGTAAAACAGGCATGAATGGCATCATGAGGTTTTGAGCTCGAGCTCGCACCCATTTGAGGTAAGGTTCCCAAGGAATTGAGTTCTGGTGTCCCAAAGTCTCAGTATCAGTCTTCTTTACCATGCCCCAAGCGTGTATGAACCTTCGTCGGTAATTCTGGAGATCGTGATTGTAGTCGAACACAATGTCTTGGAGAAGCATATCATGTGGACCATCTCTTCGAGCAAAACCAAACTGACGTAGAGCTAAAGAAGGGTTGTAAGTAATACCTCCCCTCATACCAAGTAGCAGTACATTAGGGAATTCTCCACAACGCTCAATGAAGGTGAAATCTTTTTAAGAGAAAAGACTCCAACGGATGTCTGAATGAGAGAGTGACATTAGTCTTTGAGACCATTTCAACCTTTGTTCATTCTTCAAAACTGATGGAGGAAGGTGCGAAATAAACCACCTGGAAAGTAACGGTATGCAACACATGAGAGTTCCTTGTCTCTTAGTAGTACGAGTGTGGAGAGAATGTAGGATGTCTCCAAGTAAGGTAGGCACTGGATTGCGGGTAAGAAACAACTTGATGGCGCTGACATCTATGAATTGATCCGAGTTAGGAAATAGAACCAAACCATAGAGTAGCAAGGCCACAATGTCTTCGAATGCATGGAAACTCATAACTTTGAGGAATTCTCGGGCTTTCTTAATTAGGAACTTGGAAAGTAAACCCTTAACTCCACTTCTGGTTTCCCAATTGGCTTCAATGTCTGAGCGCTTAAGATGTAAGGCTGATGCAATGTCTTCGCACTTAGGAACCTTTTCTAGACCGGTGAATGGCATTTGATCAAGAATAGGTATCCCAAGTAGCTTAGAGAACTCTTCCAAGGTAGGAACCAACGATAACTGGAATGTAAAGAATGGTGTTTGGATCAAGAACCGAATAGGATATGCATCATATCTTCTTCGAAACCGGAGATAACCAAGTCAAGTAGATAACCATGTCTTTTGATGAACAGAGCATGATCGGGAATTTCTGAAACCAATTCTTTGAGCTGAGAAGGTATACCCATGAAGTTGATTCGGATAGTCTTTCTAGAAGCCATAATCCCCTACAAAACAGAGCAAAGATAAATCCCTTGGTCCTTGAAATAGTTAGAAATGGTATGCAATGCAAATGATGTCATGATGTCATGTTTGGCACACACAATTCACACAATGAGCCTAGGTTTAAGGCTCATGAGGTATAGGTGATTACCCCACCAAAAGTTTGAGTTGGTTCATCCTGTCCTATAATAGTAACCGGGTTCTAGGAATCTCATATCATTGATCTTTCTCGTAGGCGTTTTATTTTAATACGACTACCAAGTGGTCGACCGAAAATATCCCAAAAGTCTGATCTTAATGAGCGTAGCATCGAGTATCAGCCAACCTCGGTCTACACCAAAGCCGGCCATCTCACTACTTTCTAATGGCCAAGATGGGTCAATTAAGGTTCTAAAAGTTTAGTTAGTGCTTGATGACACCACGCAAAAGCCAAATACTATCCTCAACTTGGGAATGAAGAGTATCAGGACATCCAAAGTGTCACACTAACGTAGCCATCATGTTGACCGTTTTGATATACGTCTAATGGTCGCGAAGATTTATTGCTACTTACCTAAAAGGAAACCCGAATCCAGGTGTAGGATCCCCCACAAATATAATACCCAAGCAACCCTTAAAGATAAAGCATACAAATCAAACAAAAAGGAATAAAGGTGATCTAGAAATCCCTAAGGTAATTCTCTCTTTAGGGTGTCTCCCCGGCAGAGTCGCCAGTTCGGTAACACGGTGAACTGACTTTGTAGGTTTTTGTATCGCAAATGTGCGGATAGCAAGAGTCGCCACCGACTTTTATTTTTATCCAATTAAGGGAAGGTAAAAAGTACAGAAAAAGACCTTCGTTAGATTCTGAGTAAGGGAGAAGGTTATGAAAAGGGAAGGTATTAGCACCCCTTTCCATCCGTAGTTATCTACGGGCTCTTAGTTGCTCTTAGATCACTTTAAAAATGTGCTTTCTATGTGTTTGACCAAAATGTTTTGAAAAGGCATTTCGCTTTGACTTTGTAATGATTCATGTAGGAATGTATACAAAGTGTTCGGAAATGTTTCGTTTTGAAAAGAGTTTGAACTTTGACAAAAGTGTGAGGTGTGAAAAATATTTGATTTGAGCAAGCAACTAAAAGTCTTATTACCTACTCAGAATTGGTCGTTTTTCGTATTGTTTTACTTTCCTTTAGAATAGCGCTATCCATACCATTAGTTGGTAGGTAACTCTATTTGTTGGATGTAAGCGGGACAATCGAAGGGACATCGTATGGTCATAGAAAGCAACTTGTAGGAAGTATCCAAGCACATTCGAAGGGACTATCATCATTTTTCGTAGGCGACAATCGAGGGTCAAGATCATGTATTCGGAGGCGACATCGTGGGTCTTATGATCTTTTTATCGAACGTACTATGATGATTTGTTTTGAAGGCAACGGTGCTAGAATACCTCTACGTTCGAGGGACATGACCATTTGAATTCGTAACGGCAACGAGAGAGAATTACCCTAACGGGTGCATGTGTGAAAAAGTGTGTTGATTTCAGATATTTTATCTTGACGATTAGTGGGCTATGTTCAATTTTATCTTGCCATACATGCCTAATTACTAGCAATTGATAGGGTGCGGAAATTAAAATGCGGAATGTAAAGATGCGGGGAAAATAAATGTCCTACGCTATTACATGGCTTTGGGGCAGATACATAATTTAAATTTGCGGAAAATAAAACCCTAATTTAAACTATTACATCCCATGAACAGTTACATAATTGGAAAAAATGAAAACAGTAAAAGAAACCGTCTGAAACGGAACAACCTGTGAAAAGATAAGAAAATCGGAAAATACGATGAAATTGAATAAGAGAAAAATATTAGTAAAAATGCAAACTTTTGAATGAGAAAAATATGACATGCTGGAAATAACATAAACATGCTAGAATAATTTTTTGGGACTTTTTTGATGCAATTTAATAATTAAAAACTAATTAAAATTGATTTTAATGCTAAATTATGAATAAAAATAAATATGCATGCAAAATTGTATTTGTTAATTTTATAAATTAAATAAGTATTTTCTGGAAATAAATGCAAAAGGAAAAAATATTTTGATGATTTATAATGCATGAAATAAAAATATGAAAAGAAATTAAAATTGATGCAAAATATTAAATAATAAGAAAATAGAAAATATGCAAGTTTGGAAAAAAGAAAACAAAACCGGTGCCAGTTGGGTTCGAACTGGAGACCTTGAAGGGTATCTTTGAACAGGAAACGCCTTTACCACTACGCCAAGTGTGCAAGCATGTTTGGAAACTGGAACGAGTGAAATACAAGCACGCGTCATCCTCCTATTGCCACGAACTCGCGCCAGACTTCGTCTTCTCCAATTTGAATTTTTAAAAGCTCAGCGTCGGCCATTGTTCGATGCTACAGGCCCTGGCTACATGGAAAATCAAGCATACATAATATAAATAACATCTAAAGACATGGTTCGACTCCAGGCATCATTCCGAACGTAATGGACATGGTCTCGTGGTCCAATTTTTCCTATTTTGTGAAACCCTAAAACGACATAGGAAACCCTAACAATGGTGATACGTGTTCCTGGCCATGGAAATTCAATTAAAGTGCCCAGAAAGCTTGCAATCTTCCTACTAATCACAAAAACAAACACAAAACATGTTAATAATGCATGATGATTGAAATACGATTTTTGAAAAAACAAGAACAAACCGATTCGTGATTTCTTAATTCTGGATGGTTTTGAGCAAAGTGAAGGTCTGGATCAATTCAAGAGGTATCAAGGAATGTGTTTTGATGCTTAGAATCAACTGAAACGATCCAAAACCAAGGCTACCAGTTGCTTAAAGGTCACAGATTCTTTGAATTAGGTTAGGGTTCCTCAAGCCAATTTTTTCGTTCTCAATCATGTGCTATGCATTATACATTTATAGTGGATTGATTTGGAACTGATTTGAGGAAGAAATCATCAGTAATCAGTGCAAATCAAATTTGATTTTTGTACAAAATCAAATTTTCAATTCTTGATCAATTTTCAATCCAATCTTGCCATATCAATCTAAATTTCAAAATTTGCTGGCTTTAATGAGTTGCTTGGATCTCAAGGAAGAAATAAAAATCAAGTTTGTAATTAATTTTGATTTTATACTTTATTTTTGAATTTAATTTGTATTTAAATGAATAAATTCCAAATTAAATAGAAAAATAAAATAAAAATTCGTGGCATTGGGCTTGGATATTCCTAATTGTATAAGGAACAAGTTTGGATGAAGAAAAAGTAAGCCCATTTGCAAAAATTTTGATTTTTAGAAGTATTTCTCCTTGTGCACTTCTTCCAAATTGCCCAACTTGTGAATGGTGTATCTTGCTCAATTTTCCACATTTTTGAGTGTTCTTTGACTTTTTGGAAAGCTCTAAGAGTCCTCTAACCAACCTTTTTGGTCTCATCTCAATTGGAGTTTCCATGCTCAATATATCTTCAATACAAAAAGTTGACTTTTTGCTGACTTTGAAAATGACCTGTAATGTTTTGAGCCATACCTCTCAAATGAAGCATTTTTTGGACATTCTTGTGAGACATGAAGTTGTAGAGAATTGAATTTCCTTCAAAACAAGAGGTGGTGGAAAATTTTCTAAGAAAGTATGAGAAAGTTATGATCAGTCAAAGTTCAGTTGACTTTTCACCTAGAAACCCTAATTTAGAAAGTTTGACTTTTGAGAAAATCTTGAGTTTTCTTGATGAATCATGATCAACCCTTGATCAAATGATGAATGTAACTTCAAAATGAGGATGTTGACCAAAAATCATGAAGTTTGATTGTATGTTGACCACAGTTGACTTTTTGTCCAATACAATTGATTTTCAACCATCTGAGCAATTGTTTGAGCAATCTTGACTTGTAAGGCTTGAAACTTGACATGGAGAATCTTTGAAGCATATGAGGAGGCATGAAGACCATTGGAGATGTTAGAAGTCCATCTTGATCTGAGGATCACCAAACCCTAATTTGGGTTGATTGTCTAGGAGAGGGTTTGTCTGATCAACCTTTGAGGAATCCTTGAGTATGGATGTATGAAATATCTTGAGAAGATGGAGGGCAAATTTTGGGGTATGACAGATATGCGTAACGACTAGCACAAACTAGACGTAACGCATTGGGGAGATTCTGAGTAAGGGGGTTTGTTATATAAAGGGAATAGATGGAGCACCCTAAATATATATGGTTATCCATAGCTTTATATATGAATACGTTTGATATGTTTGTGTGTTTTAATTGCTATTTCTATGATTGGGAAAGTTTCTCCTTTGGATTTTAAGAAACGGTAGATTATATGGGATCCTAGTGTTTGTTATTATTGTGCTCGCAAAGATCTGTGGATCTTCTGCATACATATCCCCTAATGGGAATCAGAGCGTTTGTAGCTCGGATCTACAGGGATCTATGGTTTGTTTGGTCTGAGAGAGAAATAAACTTGCTCGGCAAGGATGAGACCTTGTGCCTACGTATTCTCAAAAGGATGTTGAGAAAGTCAGAGCAATCGTAGTTCCCACTTATGCTAGTGGAAGCAACGAAATGTTAGTAAGAGACACAGACGAATGTCATCTTAATGAAAAATGTATCTAATCTATTTCATCACATACATTTTTGAAAAGTTTGATTGATTGAATCTTTCATCGTAAGTAATAGGTGTTTTGCTTGAGTGTATAAGCGTTACCACTTACATGTTTAAGAAAGATGTTTGAAAAAGGTGATTGAATCTTTCAACTGTAAGCATTGAGTGTTTTGCTTGAGTGTACAAGCGTTACCATTTACAATTAAGAGATGTTTTTTTGTTTGAAAGTAGTTTGAAAAGAGTTTGATTGTATGTGATGTGATAGATAAGATACTTCTTTCATAGAGATGATAAACGTCTGAATCTCGAGGAGAAATTGATTGGATTAAAGGGATGCTTTTAAGAAGCCCATGGGTCCTTGTATTGTTAGCCCAAGAGGAGGCATTCCGAGGGTCATCGAGGGTCCTTGTACGAAGCTCAAGAGGAAGCTATAGGGTATGGCTGGCTTTGGCTTTAAAAGGGATTTCACCGGGAAACCATCCTTTTGGAATTAAGAGCAATTTCACCGGGAAATTATACTCTCAGGGTTCTATCCTAACGCGGGTGATTCTTTGTATTGGAAGCCCAATAGGAGGCTGTTAAGAGATTTTATGGTCTCTTTCATTGTATGATTCCCAAGAGAAGGCTAAACTCAATGAGGAGTTCTTTTGAACGAAGCCCAAGAGGAGGCTGACTCAGCAGGGGAGTGTTGTCTTATATGAAGCCTAAGCGGAGGCTAAACTCAGATTAGTTTTCTTATATGAAGCCTAAGAGGAGGCTAAACTCAGATGAAATGAGTTACCTTGTACAAAGCCCAAGAGGAGGCTAACTCTGTGGGGAGAGTTATCTTGTATAAAGCCCAAGAGGAGGCTACACTATGGGGAACCTATTGGTTAGACTAATTGTTATGTTATAACTAGACAGTTGTATAAACAAGTGTGTGTGTGATATGTATTCACAAGAATTTATGAAGGAAATAAAAAATGCATGATGTTTATTTAAAAGAGTTTATGAAGAAATATAAACAAGTGTCTGTGAAACGAACGTTTAAACGAGCGTAACTTGATTATTAACAAGTTTGAAGGTGTACAAGGGAATGAATATGTACACGAATGAGTATTTATGTACAGAGAGGGATGGATGTACATAGAAGGATTGGGACTTACACCATAAGGGTGGCTCATTGGTTTAAAAGCAGTTTCACCGGGAATAATGCTCCTTTCAATACCAATGGTATTCAGTATATATACAGACAAAACGGAAAACAAACGATCGAAGTTTATCCGTGTTTGAGTATTTACAAAATGTATCTGTATCAAGTACAGGTAAAAATTTGTATGTATATGAAAAGAATTTGATATGTACAAGGAAAATATGTATGTACATAAAGAATGTTGGTTGGGACTTACACCGTAAGGGAGGCCCATGATCGATTAAGAAAAACGAGAGAGAACGAATTCAGTTTTATCGTTTAATCGGATCGATCATGGAAAAAATGTAAGTTTGATGAAAAAGTTTTGAAGAAATGGTTTTGAAAGTGTTTTTGAAATGTAAAGTTTACTTGTAAGAAGTTTTGAAAAGAATCGGGATTCGAAAGTTTGAAAAAAATCACCTTTAGAGGTGTTTTGAAAAGTACTCAAAGTACCGTTTTCGTCTCGATCAAAATATAATCGGATGAAAGTTTTTTCTGAAAATTTTTGCACTATCCTAAAATAGATACATTAATTGACAAGTGTACAAAAAATCACCTCAAAATGAGGAGTTTTGATTGGTTTTAAAAAATGTCAAAGTTTGCAAAAAATAACAAAAGTTTGGTAAAAAAATGGTCCCATGGAGGCTTGAACCCGGGACCTGTTAGGCAAGTACGTGGCATAATGACTTAAGAGTGAGCTGGCAACCGCTGGGGCGGCAATACATCCGTGTATTGTGTTTAAACTATGAAATTATATTTTAAACTGGATATTTGAATTCAAAAAAACGCGCGCAGCTTTGTTCTTCTTCTCCAATCTTCAATCAGCCATGGATTTCGTGTTTCTTGATGAAATTGAATGAAGTAAACATGAAAGTTGATCGTTTTGAACCCAGGAACATGATGGCATCACTTAATTTCATTTATTTTAAGCCTAACATAACTGAATTTCTGATGAACACGAAGAACCCTAAAACTGAAAAACCTAATTGAAATCGTGTATGGTTGATGATTTATTCAATTGATTGAGGGTTAATGATCGTGGATGGTGCAGAAAACAAATGGCCAAGAGTTTTTTTCAATTGAATCAAAGAATCATGGAGTTGAAGTTCAAGCTCTTACCTGTTGAAGCTGGAATCGAAAATTGGATTTGAGTGCTTCCAGTTGTTGTTTGAGGATTGCTTGAGCACCAACGACTTCTATGGAAGGTGTTTGATCGCCTTGTTTGCTCGAATGATCCAAACTCTCCACCCAAGTCGACCTGCATAAGCTCAAAATAGAAACTGGAAATCGTGGTTAGGAGTGTTACAGATTGTTGTTTATGATCTGCATCATCTCTATGATGCATGTTGATGGTGTTTGAATGATTAGAACTCAAATTACTCAAGCCAAACTATGAATTCGAATCTTAAGGCAGTTTTGGCAAGCTTATGTGCATAGAATGCAAAATCTGTTTTCCAGCTTGATTAGTGTTGATTTTATGTTATAGACCAATTACATATGCTATTTACAACATGTTAGACACCAAACATCTTATGTTTCTTCCCAAATTTTCAAAAGTGCAAGATTTCTCAATTTTCACAATGTTACTTGAATTTTAAGAAAGTAAAGAGAAAGCATGTACTTGCATGGCTTTGGTGTAGTTTGAATGGCAAGCAAGACCTCTATTTATAGGCCATGAGTTCTGAAATATAATTGAGAAAGTTTGGCCATTGGTAAATTCAACTTGCCTTAGAGGGCAAGGAAGTCATTTTTGCATTAAATACAAAAGGAAACTTCCTTTTAACCATGGTTAATTTTTCCAACTTGATCTTATCTTGCTATAATTATCTTTCCTCTGATTTTTTATCAGTCCTATCTCAAATGGCAAGGTGGCATGCTTCTAGAAACAAGAACTCAAAAATGACCTATAATTTTGAACTTTGGACTTTGAAATCCATGGTTATGGACATTTTGGAAAGCATAGCTAGACTCCATGGATTTGAGAGTTATTGGACATTTTGGAAAGCTTGTTTCAAAGGCTACAACTTTCATGTTTTGAGTTTTTTCCAATTCAAAGTGGAACTATGTGAAAAAATGCCATGAAGTTTGGAAAAGTACAAAATTTTAACACTTGAAATTTTTTCTAAGTGTTAGAAATTTTGACTTTTTGTTGACTTTTCCAAATTCTTTGATTTTTTATGATCAAGATGGATCATTTGAAGTATTTTGATGATTGAAAAAGTTTTGTTTTGAAAAAGTTGACCAAAAGTCAAAGTTTGACTTTTCTCGCAGATGAAATTTCATCGCTTGTTTCAAATTGATCGATGAAGTATGTGAACTTCGTGATGTTTTGAATCCAAAAATTAGGTCAAGATGTTGTATCTAAGATATGAAGATCAATATCCAACCAAAAAAGTCATTCATTGATCAGAAAATCAGAGATTACTCATGCTCGATCAAAACCCTAATTGGTTGATCCTTGATAGATCAATGAGAAAAGTTGATATCCAAGATCGAGGTTGATGGTTTGATCAAGATAGATCAAATGAGGAGGATAGAACTCATACCCTAATTGGTTGCCTCTTGAATCGATGAAAATTTGATGAAACCCTAATTTTGACCTGAATGCTACACCCGATTAATTCGCTCGAATCTAATGATGCAATGATGCAATATGAGGTGGTATATTAGGTCAAAATTGGGTATGACAGATGCCCCTATTTAAGTTTCTTTAACCTGAGATATGAAGATGAATATCTTCGTCTCGATAGGTGTGAAGAGACTTAAATAACAGAATACGCAAATTTTGGACCTAAGATACCAAAAATGTGAATGATGCAAAATGATTGTAAAAGTTTTACCCAGGTGATATCAGAGAAATGACATGGTGGGGAAAAATTTGTGAGGATGACTCGATCTGTTTAAGAAAAGAGGATCCCGTTTGTTGGGAAACACGTAATATGTCTCGCTGGGGAAAAAGAGATTCACAAAACATGTGAATATCTGTTTTGTTTTGGGAAACAAAGAGATTACCTTCTATCATCCTTATGACAATGTTTAAGGTAAGCGGGGATGATATTACCAATTATCAGCCTTGTGATAGTTTATGGTAATTGTAATACGGTGAACTGACTTTGTAGGATTTTGTATCGCAAATGTGCGGATAGCAAGAGTCGCCACCGACTTTTCTTTTATCCAATTAAGGGAAGGTGAAAAGAACAGGAAAAGACCTTCGTTAGATTCTTAGTAAGGGAGAAGGTTATGAAAAGGGAAGGTATTAGCACCCCTTTCCATCCGTAGTTATCTACGGGCTCTTAGTTGCTCTTAGATCACTTTAAAAAATGTGCTTTCTGTGTGTTTGACAAAAAAGTTTTGAAAAGGCATTTCGCTTTGACTTTGTAATGATTCATGTAGGAATGTATACAAAGTGTTCGGAAATGTTTCGTTTTTGAAAAGAGTTTGAACTTTGACAAAAGTGTGAGGTGTGAAAATTATTTTGATAGAGCAAGCAACTAAAAGTCTTATTACCTACTCAGAATTGGTCGTTTTCGTTGTTTTACGCCCTTTAGAATAGTGCTATCCGTACCATTAGTTGGTAGGTAACTCATTTGTTGGATGTAAGCGGACATTCGAAGGGACATCGGATGGTCATAGAAAGCAACTTGTAGGAAGTATCCTAGCACATTCGGGACTATCATCATTTTCGTAGGCGACAATCGAGGGTCAAGATCATGTATTCGGAGGCGACATCGTGGGTCTTATGATCTTTGTATCGAAGGGACTATGATGATTTGTTTTGAAGGCAACGGTGCTAGAATACCTCTACGTTCGAGGGACTTGACCATTTGTATTCGTAAAGGCAACGAGAGAATTACCCTAAGGTGCGTGTGAAAGAGTGTGTTGAATTCAGATATGTTATCTTGAAAATTAGTGGGCTATGTTCAATTTTATCTTGCCATACACGCCTAATTACTAGCAGTTATATGGTGCGGAAATTAAAATGCGGAAGTGTAAAGATGCGAAAGATAAATCCTACGCTATTACATGGCTTGGGGCGTATACATAATTTAACCGTGCGGAAAATAAAAGCCCTAATTAAAACTATTACATCCCATAAGCAGTTACATTATTGAAAAAAGAAAACAGTAAAAAGAAATCGTCTGAAATGGGATAACCTGTGAAAAGATGAGAAAATCGGAAAATACGAGGAAATCGAATAAGAGGAAAATGTTAGTAAAAATGCAAATTTTTAGATGAGAAAAATATTTCATGCTGGAAATAACATTAATAAGCTAAAATAATTTTTTGGGATTTTTTTGATGCAATTTAATAATTAAAAACTAATTAAATGTGACTTAAATGATAAATTAGAAATAAAATTAAATATGCATGCAAAATAATATTTTTTAATTTTATAAATTAAATAAACATTTTCTGAAAATAATGCAAAAAGAAAAATATTTTTTGGTATTTTAAAATGCATGATAAAAATTATTGAAAAGAAATTAAAATGAATGCAAAATATTAAAAAATATGAAAATATGGAAAATAGTAAGAAAATATGAAAGTTTGTAAAAGAAAACAAATCTGGTCCTGGCATGGTTCGAGCTGAGGACCTGGAAGAGTATCTTTGCACAGGCAACGCCTTAACCACTAGGCCACTTGACATCTGGTGTTGGAAAAAACAAAATCAATAGAATATGAATGATGACGCGTCCTGGTTATGTTTCAAACTGAGTCAGCCACGCGTGGACCCTAGTTGACTGGATGGACAAATCAGATTGCTCGCTTTTGCCACGCATGCTTCGCCGGATTCCACATCGGTCAACGACGCCGAAGCCCTAGCTCTGGTCGTCTTCTCCGATCAATCAAATTCCAAAACCTGCAAAACAACGAAAGATAAATGGCACAGGAATACCCTACCACCCTAAATCGGACCTTCTGAATCCAATGGAGCTATTGGTTTGCCCTGAAAACGCCTGTATAGGCCGGTTCGAAGAAGATAGTTCAAAAACCCTAACTATGGCAATTCCTTGTTTTCACGTGCAAGCTTCGAAACGATGGCCCAGATCGATCACATGGAATCTCATGAACACAATAAAGGCATTAGAATCAATGGAAACACGCAGAATAGTAAAATGCAAAATCAAGAAATATTTGAATATGTATGCATGTATATAGCTCGATTCTGGAATGTTTGATCATTGGCAAGGGTGTGTACTTACTCAAACTTACCTCCTGAAGACAATGGAGTGGTTTTTGAGGGCTGAATGTGGCTGGAAAATAAAATTCGAAATTTGATAATTCTTGAGAAATTTTGTGAAAATAAGGGTTGTTGTAAGGGCTAGGGTTTCGTCCTTTGTGCTTCAGCTTGCTGGCTATTTATAGAGGGATTTGAGAGAGAAAAAACAAGGCAAAAAGATTTGATTTGGAATGCATTCAATGATTTTCAAATAAAATCAAATTTTTGAAAGAAATTTGATTTTCTCTTAAATGTATGATCATGCACGAAATTGGCAAGTTGTATGGGCTTCCTTGCACCTCAAGTTTGATCAAAATCCAATCATCTTGAAAAAATATCTTATTTTCATATTTTATATAATTTAATTTTGAATTAAATGGTTTAAAATTCAAAAGTAAATTAATAAAATAGAAAATTGCCATGGCCAAGCATTTATGGGTCACAAATAATGTCATGAACAAGTTTGGATCAAAAGATTATAGGCCCATTTGGAAAATTTTGCATTTTGACCAAAATATCCTTTTGTGCAATTGTCCAAAATTGCCCAACTTCTGAATAGTGTATCTTGCTCAATTTTCCACATTTTTGAGTGTTCTTGGACTTTTTCGAAAGCTCTAAGAGTCCTCTAACCAAAATGTTTGGTCTCATCTCAATTGGAGTTTCCATGCTCAATATATCTTCAAAACAAAAAGTTGACTTTTTGTTGACTTTGAAAAGGACCTGTAATGTTTTGATCCATACCTCTCAAATGAAGCATTTTTTGAACATTCTTGTGAGACATGAAGTTGTAGGGAATGGAATTTCCTTCAAAACAAGAGGTGGTGGAAATTTTTTTGAGAAAGTATGAAGAAGTTATGATCAGTCAAAGTTCAGTTGACTTTTCTCAAAGAAACCCTAATTTAGAAAGTTTGACTTTTGAGCAAATCTTGAGTTTTCTTGATGAACCATGATCAACCCTTGATCAAATGATGAATGTAACTTCAAAATGAGGATGTTGACTAAAAATCATGAAGTTTGACTGTATGTTGACCACAATTGACTTTTTGTCCAATACAACTGATTTTCAACCATCTGAGCAATTGTCTGAGGAAGCTTGACTTGTGAAGCTTGAAACTTGACATGGAGAAAATTTGAAGCATATGAGGAGGCATGATGAACATTTGAAACTTGACATGGAGAACATTTGAAGCATATGAGCTGGAAATCCATTTTGATCTAAGAATCACCAAACCCTAGTTTGGGTTGATTGTCTAGGATAGGGGTTGTCGATCATCCTCGAGGAATCCTCGAGTATGGATGCATGGAATGTCTTGAGAAGATGGAGGGAAAATTTTGGGGTATGACAGCTGCTCAATCTTCTTGTACCGAAGGTTAGATTGGCATGTTCGCCTTTCGTGACCTGGAGGTAGAAGATGATTGAACACTCGAGTACACTTGAAAATTTGCACTCGCTGGTGACACGGGAATGGGCTTACAGATGCCATTTGGAGAAGGTAGAGACTTCGCTGGGGAATGAGTCGCACGCTGGACTGGAGATTGTTGATAGGAGAATTGACGGGGATGGGCTTAAGATGCCATCTGGAAAGGTCGGTGCTGAGGAGTGAGCCGTATGCTAGGCTCTAGAGATGTTCTTGATAGTGGAAGGAGCATGGAGATGGGCTTAAGATGCCATCCGAGGAGTCGATGTTAGACTTCGTGCTCATCCTTGAATGAAGCTATTGGTTTGTATTGGTTTTTAACCAAATCTGCAGCATTCTGAAGGTGGAGAAATGTTGACAAGTAGTCGGAGATGGGCTTAAGATGCCATCCAAGGCAACTGAGTCGTACACCGCACTGTAGTTGCCGCTGATAATAAGAATGAGTCGAATAGTTCTTCGTGTTGACTACTCTAAGGAGGTAGTAGTTAGCAAAATGTGGATATCTTCCCGCAGCATCGGGTGTTGATCCACCTCGTTATCGAGGATAACTTGTGATCGCTCGGATAGGGTTTCCCATCTAGCTTCGTATTAATCTCGGATCCGTTGTCGGAGGACAACGAGGGCGATCGCTCGTATAGTTTTCCGCCTCGATTCGGTCTAATCTCGACCAGCTTGTCGGAGGACAACTAGGGCGGTCTTTCAGATAGTTTTCCCGTCTGGATTCGGGTCTTAATCCTGGACCTGTTTGCGTCAGAAGCGCTTTTCACCTGTTTTGGAGAAAACAAGAGAAACTTTGATGGAATATTGTTAGTCTCATGCAAAGTATGATGCATGACGATGTGTATGAATGACATATGCACAAATTATGACTTTTATGAGCAATGTATGAATGATAGATGTTGCGGTATTTCAAAAAATATCCATCTTGAAGAAGATGCGGATGTTCTGCTTGGAGATTTCTGGCTTCTGTTTGAGGATGGAGATCCTGAGAAGAAAGAAAACTTTGATTCCTCCGGTGCACTATTTGACCAAGTCTTGAGGCTAGATATTGTTGACAACCCTGCTGGGGAGAGTCTGGGAGGTACTCTACCGGGGATTTTGCGCGTAAATCCTGCTGGAGAGTAAATGGTAGTTGTCGGGAGAACGGGTTAGAAGAGTCTGGAGCCTGGAATCTCCGGCCGGGGAAAATAAAGATGTAAGTCCTCCGATGCACTATCTCGACCAAGTTCGGGTTCGACATCGCTGTTGGAGAAAAGGGGAATTGTTGAGAGACATCCGCCGGGGATAAGTACCTCGGTCGGGGATGTGGCCCGATTAAGTTAAGTGGAATCACTGCATGGGGATCCTCCTCTTCTTTGTTGGGGAAGGTTTTGTGGTGAGCGACATTTCTGTGGGGATCACGCTCTGTGGGGGAAATGCATTGGTGACCTTCGTCTTCATCTCAATTCTCAAGTCTAGAGTAATTACTGTATGTCATCTTCGCACGTTTGTAAATAGATTTTTATTGTCAAATGCATATAATCATTCAAAGCAAATGTTGGACTTTATGCAAACAACAACAGTGAAAATTGTAAAGAGAAAGAACTTGTATTTATTTGAAATGTGGCGTATGGCCAAGCAGTTTGTACACAAGAAACATAAAAAGCTATGCGGAAACAATCTCGTTAAGTTCCAACTATGCTAGTACTCATATATTTCAACTATCTCATCTCCTTGCTGTCAGTAGAAAGTGAGTAGACTGATTGTCGCCATTTGAATCTTGAATGCTGATAGTAGTCTGTAGATAGGTGATCTGGACGAGACATAGTCGTACGCTTAAATCCCTAACTTTTTCCTAGACCGCCCTATCGGGTTTTCAGTCTCGACTTGCCGGGTGTACATGTTTTGCATATATCCTTAACTTTTGCCCGAACCCTTTTGGTTCGCCAGGATGCCCTTATTTTTGCCTAGGTCCGTCGACCTAGCGGGTCTCTTTATGCGTAGTATTTTTGACTATGTCTCGCTCAGGGTGTGGGAAGTCTTCACCATCCATGGTGCTAAGTATCATAGTCCGCCGAAAATATTGTCTTGACTACAAACGGTCCCTCGTAGGTGGGAGTCCATTTGCCCCTGGGATCACCTTGTGGAAGAATGATGCGCTTGACTACTAGATCACCGACATGGTAGACTTGCTTGACCTTCTTGTTGAATGCTCGATCATTCGCTCGATAGATCCGTCCATGGCGATGGATGTGAGTCGCTTCTCATCAATCAAATTAATCTGGTCAAGGCGGGTCTGACCCAATCGCTCGCTAACTCGGGCCCGGAGGACTCGTCGAGGGTATCTCGAACTTCAATGGGTAAGACTGCCCATACCGTGTACGAGAGATAAAAGGGTTGCCCCTGTTGATGTTCGTACTGTAGTGCGGTAACCATGAAGAGCAAATGGTAACATCTCACGCCAATATTTATAAGTCACTGTCATCTTCTGTATAATCTTCTTAATGTTCTTGTTGGCGGCTTCCATCGGCCATTCATCTTAGGCCGATAAGGAGAAGAGTTGTGATGCTTGATCTTTGAACTACGAGCAGAGTTCGGTGATCATCTTATTGTTGAGATTGGAGCCATTATCCGTTATAATCCTTTCGGGAGTGCCATACCGACTGATAAGATTATGTTTGATGAATCGAGCCACAACCTTCTTGGTAATGATGCAACGAGGCGCCTCACCCACTTGGTAAAATAGTCAATTGCCACAAGGATGAAACGATGTCCGAAGCAGGGCTTGATTTCTCGATCATGTCGATGCCCCACATTGCAAAAGGCCAAGGAGTCAAAACATTCGAGGTACCGAGGTACGTGTACTTTGTCCGCATAACCGCATTTGTGACAAGATCGAGCGAAGGGTGACAATCGCCTTCCATGGTGGACCAATAGTAACCTTCTCAAAATCTTCTTAGCCATCGCTTGTCCACCGAGTGGGTACCAAATGCGTCTTCGTGTATCTCCTCCATGATATGCTCCGCTATTTTCCGGTCTACACAGCGGAGTAAGCACAAATCGTGATTGCGCTTGTATAAGATGCCATTGCTGAGGAAAAATTTCGAAGCAAATCTTCTCAAGAACTTCTTATCGTTGACAGATGCCCCTGCGGGATATTCCTGAGTCTCAAGATACCTCTTCACATCATAGAACCAAGGTTTCTCTTTTGTATCAAGCTCATAGCAATACGCTGGTTCGTCAAACTTCTCAATGATGATCTGGGGAGCCTCGTTGTCCCATCTGACTTTAAACATAGATGACATAGTAGCCAATGCGTCTGCCAACTGATTCTCTTCTCGTGGAATGTGATTGAAAGTGATCTCTTCGAAGTAGGGGATCAAACTTAGAACATGCTCTCGATACGGAATGAGATTCGGATGCTTCGTATCCCACTCGCCCTTAATCTGACTGATCACTAAAGCTGAGTCTCCATACACTTGCAAGAATTTGATTCTTAAGTCAATAGCAGCTTTGATACCCATAATGCACGCCAGATTCGCCATGTTGTTAGTGCAATCAAACATAATCCGCGTGAAAGGCGATGTCCGTCATAGGGATGTAATGATGGCGCCAATGCCATTACCAAGTGCTTGAGGCTCCATCAAAGACCATGGTCCATCGGGATCCTTGTTCGTGTCCTTCGTCTGGCCCGGTTCTTCACAATCGCGAATTAGTAAAATATCTTCATCTCGAAATTAACCGCATAGATCGATAGTCGCTCACGGCTTGATGAGCCAAATGATCGGCTACTACACTTCCTTTGATCGCTTCGAGAAGTGTACCGATGTCATATTCGGTCGATCATTTGCCATCTTGCTATTCTTCCGGAGAGAGCTGGTTTCTCAAATATGTATTTTATCGGATCCATCTTGGAAATCAACAAGGTAGTGTGAGTTAACATATACTGTCTTAGTCGGCGAGAAGCCCAAGCCAAAGCGAAGTTTTCTCGAGCTGTGAGTATCTTGTTTCACGGTAATCTTTTTGCTAAGGTAGTATATTGCATGCTCTTTTCGACCAAACTCGTCATGTTGCCCCAACACACACCCCATTGAGTTCTCTAACACTGTCAAGTACATGATGAGAGGTCTTCCTTCGGCGGGCGGCATCAGGATGGGAGGATTCTCAGATACCCTTGGTTTTGTCAAAAGCGATCCGCAATCGCATTCCATTCTACCACTTGATCTTTCTTAAGTAACTTGAAGATTGGCTCACAAGTAATGCTTAGGTGTGCAATGAATCGCAATGTAGTTCAATCGGCCCAAAACCTCCGACTTCCTTCTCGGGAGTCGCATCTCTTGAATAGCTTTAACCTTGGCGGATCAACTTCAATACCTTTACCACTAACAACAAACCCTAGGAGTTTTCCGGATCCGACTCAAAAGTGCACTTGTTAGGATTAAGTCTCACCGTACTTCTTCAACCTATCAAACAGCTTCGAAATGATCGAGATGTTCTTCTTCACCGTGGATCGAGCTATCATGTCGCCGACGAGACCTCTATCTCGTGATGGATCATGTCATGAAATAATGTCACCATAGCACTGATAAGTGGCGCCTGCTCTTCAACCGAACGGCATAACCTTGTAGCAAAGTGCCCCACTGTAACAAATGTAGTCTTTTTCATGTCTTCAGAGCCATTTTGATCCGATTGTAACCGAGAAACCATCCATGAAGGAGAAACCTTATGTCGAGCGTGTTGTCAACCGTAACATCAATATGAGGAAGTGGAAATCGCCTTTCGGACTTGCTTTGTTCGATCTCAATCCACACACATCCGCATCTTTACCATCCTTCTTAGGCACATGAACCACATTAGCAACCCATTGTGGATAGGAAGTAACTTTTAAGAAGCCGGCGTTGAACTGTTTATAACTTCGCTTTGATTTTCTCTCGACATCTCGTGACGATGCGATTTAACCTTCTGTTTCACCGAGAAAACCTCTTTGTTCAATCGTGTACCACAATATCAATGTCCAACCTCGCATGTATTCATATGACCAACCAAAACCTCAATATAGTCTCGTAGCATCCGAATTAATCTTTCTTTAACACTGCTCAAGACCCGCCCTATCTTGAACTCTTTTCTGCCTTCATCATCGCACTCAAATTCACAACCTCAACTTGCTCTTCGTGTGGTCAGATAACTCGTTCTTCTTGCAGTAGCAATGGACAAGTTCTCCGGCACTTCACAATCTTCCTCACTTTCGGCTTGGTAGATCGGATTATCAAGTCATATTTAAGCAATAGCATAGTTATCAACGAGATTCGAGTGATACCGCAATGTATCACGGGGTGTGTAAGAAACATAGCTTTTGAAGGTGATAAAGTAAAAGAAAGAAATCAACAATTGAATGCAAAAGTCCAACGATTTTATTGAATGAAAATATGCAAATGATGATAATAACCCTCCCAACGAGCCATGATGCCCTGCAAGGCACTAGGCTTTCAAAGTTTATTGTTCAAAACATAGAAAATAAAAAGCAAAACAAAAACAAGAGTAATTACTCCTGTCTAAAGGAGATTGGTATGACGTCTTCAGTCTTCTAATTGCTGAGCCCTTTGTCTGGCGTTGGGAAGATCCACTTGTTGATGTCGAAGTCGTGGTCGCCGTCTTCTATAGCATGGATTCCACTCTGGCTGATGCGGAAAGGAAGTTGGCCGGCACGTTCGCGGCGTATCATCTTCTGACCCTTGATGGTGAAGCCTAAACCAATCTTGTTGGATTTGAAAGGAAGATCAGGGAGCTGAACCCAAATAGAACTACCTCCTCCTTCGACAGCGGCTTGAGCATCTTTCAGCGAGGCCATCCTAGGCGGAACTTGTGTAACTTCAGAGGACAGGAGAGTGCATGACTGGTATTGTTTCAAAAGCTTGACAGGAGTCTCAAGAATTCACCTTCCATCTCGAGGTATCGGAAGGACCGAGATGACCGACCATATATTCCTCTTCAACACATATCGGACAACCTTCCTTTCACCGGTACTTCGGCTCGAGGAAAGGTAGAGGTACCGCCCCATGTATCCAAGGGCGCCCAAGTAGGCAAGAGTAAGTCGGACGGATGTCCATGACAAAGAAAGTAGAACCAAAAGTCTAGGAACCGACTTTAACAGCAGAGTGAGCTCTCCAAGCGCTCGCTTAGAACCATCAAAAGCTCTCACAATAATGTCATGGTCTCGTAACCAACCCTTCGACATCAAGCCGATCAAAAGCAGCCATTGGAAGGATATTCAGAGCAAAACCGGTATCCACCAAAACATGAGACAATGTAACGCCTTGCATTCAACAGATGCAAGGCTTTGTTGTATTTCTTTCCCAGAGTCAAATCAAGATCGAGAAACCTAGGCCGTTGTTGGTAGCGTGCTAGCAATACAAACTTCAAACTGGTCGTGGTAGTGTCTTGCGGCACGTGAGCATTCTTCGTAAACTTCACCAAGGCTAGCATGAGCCTCGTAACACAGAGCAGAGCAAGCATGGAGATCTTGGACGGGGTCTGTCCTAATTGTTCCACAACATTGTAGTCACTCTTCTTGATGATCTTCGAATTTCCTCCATTTCTTGTTTGAGGTGTCTTCAAGAACTTCCTTTGGTACTTCCGGCCGAAAGGTGATGAGTCACCGTTCTTTCCTCTAGCATGGGGATGAGTTGAATGGTGGAATGCGAGCCGGAGTCGCAGTGTCTTTTGAGGAGAGATTGAGAGAATACTCTTCCGGTTCGTCACCTTACTTGATCCGTGATGTTGTCAATGTCAGGAATGGTAGCTTCAACTGTAAGATCTTCAATGGTAAGAGGGTCTTGCTTGACGCCATGATAGTAAACATCAGCTCCATAGTTCCAAGGGATAGCCTTGTCAGAGGAGTATGGAATCGGTCCGGGAGAAGTAATAATGAAAGGTGCCACTCTAGGCACAGGATCAGCAGAGGAAATCCTTATTGTGTTAACATCAGCATAGTCTTCTGGGAAATCGTCACCCCATCCGGTCGCCTTAACATCTTCAATAGGAATCTTGTAGCTCTCAGGAACAGTGTACTTCACCATGTAATCATACTTTCCACTTGGTTTCCCCAAGGTATCCCACACAGATGGTGCAGTTTCATTCGCCTCTTCGATCTTCAGTTTAGACATATCTTCACACAACTTCAGACAGTGGTTTCGTAAATAGTATCTCACGGTTATCCATCATGCATCGAACACGCCTTCTCAACCAAGACAACCATCAAAAGATGGGCACCAATGAAAATTCTCTAGGCATGCTGGATTGACACCGCTTGCAAAGAAATTCTTAATACCATCGAGGAATGATCAAGTCATCTATGTTGAAAACATAAGTATCTTCACCAACAACATTGGAACTTTTGTCATGGTTAGGCATAGGCGCGTTGATCACGTTTGGAGTCTCAACAGGAGGGTCAAACTCAATCTGCTTAGCTTCAATCATGTCTTGAATCTTGTTCTTCAGAGCCCAACAGTCATCAGTGTTATGTCCTGAGCTATTGGAATGGTAAGCACACTTAGCATTAGGATTGTATCTCGGAGAGGAAGTGTTGATGTTTTGAGGAGGATCCCTCAAGGTTATCAGCTCTGTTTTCAACATGTGTTGCAAGGCTTGCGACAATGGCATGTTGATCTTCGTGAACTGCCTCGTGGCGCGCCGCCACGCTTGTCTTGCTGAGGTTGCGCTGATGCAGGATTGGAGATCACAACTGCCCCCACAGATTGAGCGCGGTCGGTCTTGGCTCGGCTTTTCTGACCATACACAGCATTGGCTTCTTTCTTAGCACCAAAAGATCTCTTCGCAAAGATTTGAAGATGTCTCTACCGAATCTTTCCACTTTGATACCACCGACACGTCATTAATATCACCGGTGAATCCGGTCAAGAGTTTCCAATCGATGATTGAAGAACGGGCCTGCTGTTGTTCCCATAAACATATCAACCAACTCCCTATTGGACAAGGGTGGCTGAACTCGCTCGCTAAATCTCTCCATTTTTGAGCATACTCTTTGAACTTCTCATCACGACCCATAGACATACTTTGTAGTTGCATGCGAGTGGGTGTCAATTCAGCATTGTACTCATACTGCTTGTAGAAAGCATCTGCTAAGTTACTCCAAGTACGGATACGGTCATTCTCTAGCTGATAATACCATTCCAACTGGGTTCCGGACAAACTCTCTTGAAAATAGTGCATCCACAACTTTCTGACATCAGTGTGGGGATTGATCTTCTGGACATAGGACTTCAAATGCAACTTCGGACAAGACATGCCATCGTACTTAGCAAAAGTTGGAACATTGAACTTGGGAGGAATCACAACACCAGGGACAAGACTCAGATCATCAAAATTCAGCCCGGACATCTTCAGGTTTTCCACAACACCCTTGTCATGCTGACTACCTTCACCATCACCCTTGTCACTTTGCTCATCCTCCTTCTTGACACTTCCTTCAGAGAGCTTAATTCGACTAACCACTTTAGGACCACCTTTGTAGTGTCTGCCCATGTTGAGAAGACCAACAACCTTCTTCTTCCTATTGATGAGCTTCTTCAGATCCTCTTGGCCTTGGACCAAGCTGGTAAACATCAAACCGAGCATTCGAGCTCGAGATCTTTGATGACTGCTCAAGAGCCATTTCGCTAAAATAAATGAAAGCAAATGAGAAAACCAATCTTCAATGTACCTGTGATGCAATGTTATGCTATGCTATGCAATGTTTATGCGAATGCAATGCAATATTTTCAAGGACCTTAGAGATTTAAATTTGTTAAACAAGCAATGAACAAACATTTATTAGTACTCTTTTTATTCTTTTTCTTTTTAGGTACAAAAGATAGTTCAAACAAATAAAAGAAAACATATAAATCCTAAAGCTCTAAGTCTCCCACGGGCGCTTCCTCTTGGTGCCGAGGTAGGCATTGATGCTTCGCTCCTCGTGAAGTAGCTTGGTCAACTCTAGCACTTTCTTCTCACTTGCATAACACTGAGCTTCAAAGGTATCCTCTCTTATTTTAGTTGAATCCAGATCTCTTCAAGTCTTCAAAATCGAGAGGCATGTCAGGATGGAGAACGGTATAGGGTACACCACCTATAGCAACAGGTTCCATAATTACTGGTAGAACAGGCGTGAATGGCATCATGAGGTTTTGAGCTCGAGCTCTCACCCATTTGAGGTAAGGTTCCCAAGGAATGGAGTTCTGGTGCCCCAAAGTCTTGGTATCAGTCTTTTTTACCATGCCCCAAGTGTGTATGAACCTTCGTCGATAATTCTGGAGATCGTGATTGTAGTCGAACACAATGTCTTGGAGAAGCATATCATGTAGGCCATCTCTTCGAGCAAAACCAAACTGACGTAGAGCTAGAGAAGGGTTGTAACTAATACCTCCCCTTATACCAAGTAGTGGTACGTTAGGGAATTCTCCACAACGCTCAATGAAGGTGAAGTCCTTTTGAGAGAAAAGATTCCAACGGATATCTGAATGAGAGAGTGACATTAGCCTCTGAGACCATCTCAACCTTTGTTCATTCTTCAAAACTGATGGAGGAAGGTGGGAAATAAACCACCTGGAAAGTAACGGTATACAACACATAAGAGTTCCTTGTCTCTTAGTAGTACGAGTGTGGAGAGAATGCATGATGTCTCCAAGTAAGGTAGGCATGGATTACGTAAGAAACAACTTGATGGCGCTGACATCTATGAATTGATCCGAGTTAGGAATAGAACCAAACCATAGATTAGTAGGGCCACAATGTCTTCAAATGCATGGAAACTCATAACTTTGAGGAACTCTCGCTTTCTTAATTAGAACTTGGAAAGTAAACCCTTAACTCCACTGTTTCCCAATTGGCTTCAATGTCTCGAGCACTTAAGATGGGCATGGATGCGATGTCGACTTAGGAACCTTTTCTAGACCGTGAATGGCATTTGGTCAAGAATAGGTACCCCAAGTAGCTTAGAGAACTCTTCCAAGGTAGGAACCAACTAATAACTGGGAATGTAAAGCAATGGTGTTTTGATCAAGAATCGAATAGGACATGCATCATATCTTCTTCAAACCGAGATAACCAAATCAAGTAGATAACCATGTCTTTTGATGAACTGAGCATGATCGGGAATTTCTGAAACCAATTCTTTGAGTTGAGAAGGTATACCCATGAAGTTGATTCGGATAGTCTTTCTGGAAGCCATAATCCCTACAAAATAGAGCAAAGATAAATCCCTAGGTCCTTGAAATAGTTAAAAATGATATGCAATGCAAATGATGTCATGATGTCATGTTTGGCACACACAAACAATTCACACAATGAGCCTAGGTTTAAGGCTTGCAAGAGGTATAGGTGATTACCCCACCAAAAGTTTAAGTTGGTTCATCCTGTCCTATAATAGTAACCGGGTTCTAGGAATCTCACATCATTGATCTTTCTTGTAGGCGTTTATTTCAATACGACTACCAAGTGGTCGACCGAAAATATCCCAAAAGTCTGATCTTAATGAGCGTAGCATCGAGTATCAACCAACCTTAGTCTGCACCAAAGCTGTCCATCTCACTACCTTCTAATGGCCAAGATGGGTCAATTAAGGTTCTAAAAGTTTAGTTAGTGCTTGATGACACCACGCAAAAGCCAAATACTATCCTCAACTTGGGAATGAAGAGTATCAGGACATCCAAAGTGTCACACTAACGTAGCCATCATGTTGACCGTTTTGATATACGTCTAATGGTCGCGAAGATTTATTGCTACTTACCTAAAAGGAAACCCGAATCCAGGTGTAGGATCCCCCACAAATATAATACCCAAGCAACCCTTAAAGATAAAGCATACAAATCAAACAAAAAGGAATAAAGGTGATCTAGAAATCCCTAAGGTAATTCTCTCTTTAGGGTGTCTCCCCGGCAGAGTCGCCAGTTCGGTAACACGGTGAACTGACTTTGTAGGTTTTTGTATCGCAAATGTGCGGATAGCAAGAGTCGCCACCGACTTTTATTTTTATCCAATTAAGGGAAGGTAAAAAGTACAGAAAAAGACCTTCGTTAGATTCTGAGTAAGGGAGAAGGTTATGAAAAGGGAAGGTATTAGCACCCCTTTCCATCCGTAGTTATCTACGGGCTCTTAGTTGCTCTTAGATCACTTTAAAAATGTGCTTTCTGTGTGTTTGACCAAAATGTTTTGAAAAGGCATTTCGCTTTGACTTTGTAATGATTCATGTAGGAATGTATACAAAGTGTTCGGAAATGTTTCGTTTTGAAAAGAGTTTGAACTTTGACAAAAGTGTGAGGTGTGAAAAATATTTGATTTGAGCAAGCAACTAAAAGTCTTATTACCTACTCAGAATTGGTCGTTTTTCGTATTGTTTTACTTTCCTTTAGAATAGCGCTATCCATACCATTAGTTGGTAGGTAACTCTATTTGTTGGATGTAAGCGGGACATTCGAAGGGACATCGGATGGTCATAGAAAGCAACTTGTAGGAAGTATCCTAGCACATTCGGAAGGGACTATCATCATTTTTCGTAGGCGACAATCGAGGGTCAAGATCATGTATTCGGAGGCGACATCGTGGGTCTTATGATCTTTGTATCGAAGGGACTATGATGATTTGTTTTGAAGGCAACTGTGCTAGAATACCTCTACGTTCGAGGGACTTGACCATTTGTATTCGTAAAGGCAACGAGAGAAAATTATCCTAAGGGGTGCGTGTGTGAAAGAGTGTGTTGAATTCAGATATGTTCTCTTGAAAATTAGTGGGCTATGTTCAATTTTATCTTTCCATACACGCCTAATTACTAGCAGTTTATATGGTGAGGAAATTAAAATGCGGAAGTGTAAAGATGCGGAAAGATAAATCCTACGCTATTACATGGCTTTGGGGCAGATACATAATTTAACCGTGCAGAAAATAAAAGCCCTAATTAAAAATATTACATCCCATAAGCAGTTACATTATTGAAAAAAGAAAACAATAAAAAGAAATCGTCTGAAACGGGATAACCTGTGAAAAGATGAGAAAATCGGAAAATACGAGGAAATCGAATAAGAGGAAAATGTTAGTAAAAATGCAAATTTTTAGATGAGAAAAATATTTCATGCTGGAAATAACATTAATAAGCTAAAATAATTTTTTGGGATTTTTTGGATGCAATTTAATAATTAAAAACTAATTAAATGTGACTTAAATGATAAATTAGAAATAAAATTAAATATGCATGCAAAATAATATTTTTTACTTTTATAAATTAAATAAACATTTTCTGAAAATAATGCAAAAAGAAATATATTTTTTGGTATTTTAACATGCATGATAAAAATTATTGAAAAGAAATTAAAATGAATGCAAAATATTAAAAAATATGAAAATATGGAAAATAGTAAGAAAATATGAAAGTTTGTAAAAGAAAACAAATCTGGTCCTGGCATGGTTCGAGCTGAGGACCTGGAAGAGTATCTTTGCACAGGCAACGCCTTAACCACTAGGCCACTTGACATCTGGTGTTGGAAAAAACAAAATCAATAGAATATGAATGATGACGCGTCCTGGTTATGTTTCAAACTGAGTCAGCCACGCGTGGACCCCAGTTGACTGGATGGACAAATCAGATTGCTCGCTTTCGCCACGCATGCTTCGCCGGATTCCACATTGGTCAACGACGCCGGAGCCCTAGCTCCGTTCGTCTTCTCCGATCAATCAAATTCCAAAACCTGCAAAACAACGAAAGATAAATGGCACAGGAATACCCTACCCCCCTAAATCGGACCTTCTGAATCCAATGGTGCTATTGGTTTGCCCTGAAAACGCCTGTATAGGCCGGTTCGAAGAAGACAGTTCAAAAACCCTAACTATGGCAATTCCTTGTTTTCACGTGCAAGCTTCGAAACGATGGCCCAGATCGATCACATGGAATCTCATGAACACAATAAAGGCATTAGAATCAATGGAAACACGCAGAATAGTAAAATGCAAAATCAAGAAATATTTGAATATGTATGCATGTATATAGCTCGATTCTGGAATGTTTGATCATTGGCAAGGGTGTGTACTTACTCAAACTTACCTCCTGAAGACAATGGAGTGGTTTTTGAGGGCTGAATGTGGCTGGAAAATAAAATTCGAAATTTGACAATTCTTGAGAAATTTTGGCAAAATAAGGGTTGTTGTAAGGGCTAGGGTTTCGTCCTTTGTGCTTCAGCTTGCTGGCTATTTATAGAGGGATTTGAGAGAGAAAAAACAAGGCAAAAAGATTTGATTTGGAATGCATTCAATGATTTTCAAATAAAATCAAATTTTTGAAAGAAATTTGATTTTCTCTTAAATGTATGATCATGCACGAAATTGGCAAGTTGTATGGGCTTCCTTGGACCTCAAGTTTGATCAAAATCCAATCATCTTGAAAAAATATCTTATTTTCATATTTTATATAATTTAATTTTGAATTAAATGGTTTAAAATTCAAAAATAAATTAATAAAATAGAAAATTGCCATGGCCAAGTATTTATGGGTCACAAATAATGTCATGAACAAGTTTGGATCAAAAGATTATAGGCCCATTTGGAAAATTTTGCATTTTGACCAAAATATCCTTTTGTGCAATTGTCCAAAATTGCCCAACTTCTGAATAGTGTATCTTGCTCAATTTTCCACATTTTTGAGTGTTCTTGGACTTTTTGGAAATCTCTAAGAGTCCTCTAACCAACCTTTTTTGTCTCATCTCAATTGGAGTTTCCATGCTCAATATATCTTCAAAACAAAAAGTTGACTTTGAAAAGGACCTGTAATGTTTTGATCCATACCTCTCAAATGAAGCATTTTTTGAACATTCTTGTGAGACATGAAGTTGTAGGGAATGGAATTTCCTTCAAAACAAGAGGTGGTGGAAATTTTTTTGAGAAAGTATGAAGAAGTTATGATCAGTCAAAGTTCAGTTGACTTTTCTCAAAGAAACCCTAATTTAGAAAGTTTGACTTTTGAGCAAATCTTGAGTTTTCTTGATGAACCATGATCAACCCTTGATCAAATGATGAATGTAACTTCAAAATGAGGATGTTGACTAAAAATCATGAAGTTTGACTGTATGTTGACCACAATTGACTTTTTGTCCAATACAACTGATTTTCAACCATCTGAGCAATTGTCTGAGGAAGCTTGACTTGTGAAGCTTGAAACTTGACATGGAGAAAATTTGAAGCATATGAGGAGGCATGATGAACATTTGAAACTTGACATGGAGAACATTTGAAGCATATGAGCTGGAAATCCATTTTGATCTAAGAATCACCAAACCCTAGTTTGGGTTGATTGTCTAGGATAGGGGTTGTCTGATCATCCCTTGAGGAATCCTTGAGTATGGATGCATGGAATGTCTTGAGAAGATGGAGGGAAAATTTTGGGGTATGATAGTAACGAGCTCTAAAGATATTACCAATTATCAGCGAAGTGATAACTATAACAAGGTAATTCTTGAGAAAGTTGTTGCGTATTCAGCCTTGTGAATAACAGACAGTGATGAAAATAGATCTCAAAGGAGTTTCTGAAGATATTACCAATTATCAGCGAAGTGATAACTATAACAAGGTAAATCTTGAGATAAATTACTGAATACTCAGCTTTGTGAATAATGATGTGAGAAAAAGATCTCAAATGAGTTTTTATTTTCAAAGCTATAGTCTTGCTGTGGATCTCTCTCGAGAAGATGCGCATTTTGACCGAAAGACACAGTTTTCTTTAGACAGAAGACAATCACTGGGAATTTCTGACAATGTGATTTGACCCCTTGAGAAGAACAAACTTTCATGACAAGTTTAGGAACGAAAAGAAAAATAAGCGGCTCAAATGATGAGGGTATTGCTTATTACTTTGTCGATTAGAGATAGGGTTCTATCCAGGAATGAACTGGAAAGAAAAAGGTCAATCAAGAGATTGTTCCCAATGGAGAATGCTCTCAGCTGGGGAACATGATAGAGAAAAGATATATTTCTCTCGCTGGGGATAATCGCTGTGGTATAATCGCATCTACATGAGTAAGTGTGATTTAAGCCGGTGATATGGAAGAAAACATTTCGAGGAATGCAGAAATGCATGAATGATGCTATTATGTATGATGAATGTTATGAATGTCATATGCATGCTGACAATACTTGACAAAGACAACAAAGAGGTATTTGGGAAAAAGAACCATGTCACAGTACAAACAAATACTCAAAGAAAATCGTGATCGATGGCGAGATGTTATCGATGAAGGATCCGAGCTTTAAACTTTCTGGAGAAAGGCATTTCATTGGCAACTTTGCAGGGAATTCTTTTTTGGATAAGAATACCGTCCTTTGATAATCTCTGTTGAGGAGAAGACTTCTGTAGCAACCATTCTATCTTTCAGAGATCGAAACACTCATGGAGAAAACTGTTGAAGTTCTTTCTGTGTTCAAAGTTCAAAGGAAAATTTCGCTTTTTGTTTCAAGATTTTGAAGTAAAAATTCATTTAAAACTTTTTATTTTCAAAAAAGTGATTTTCATAATAAAAGCGTTATTTAGCAAAACAGAATAAAGCAAGAATTGCAAACAAAAAGGGCACAAGGCTCAAATTTTTATTGACAGAATGGTAATCAGCCAAAGGCGTGATTCCATGAGCTATTTACAAAAGTTGGAAATGATAATTCATTGGGAAAAGGCTACATTGAAAGCAAACAACCGCTATTATCCCTAACAACTTTGAATTCCAACTGTGCTTGTTGCTTCAGAAGATTTGATTGAAGATCCGTTGATGGAAGATTCTTCAGACTGACGAAGTACGGACTGATTTGCAGTTACGTTGTCATTTTTTTTTGTATCCTTAATTTTTGCATAGATTGCCTTTTCAGGTTTTAAACCTATCAGGATAATTTCTGTTTATTGTCTCTAATTTTTGCCTGGACCGCCTTTCAGGTTTTCAGCCCACCGAGACGCTATTTTTGCCTAAGCCGCCTTTTCGGTTTCGACTTAGCTGTTCTTTTGTTTTTTTAGACAAAGTATTTCTTGACTGCGTCAGCATTCACAGGATGCGGGAGTCCATCATCGTCCATGGTTGTGAGAGTCATAGCACCGCCAGAAAAGCTTCTTTTGACGATGTATGGGCCTTCGTAATTAGGAGTCCATTTGCCCCTAGAATCTGGTTGAAAAGATGTAATCTTTTAAGCACGAGGTCGCCTTCTCGGAATTCACGAGGACGGACCTTTTTGTCGAACTCTTTCTTCATCCTTCTTTGCTATAATTGTCCATGACACAAAGCGGTCAGGCGCTTTTCTTCGATTAAGTTCAGCTGGTTGAATCTGCTTTGACACCATTCGGCCTCAGATAACTTTGTTTCCATGAGAACTCTCATCGATGGGATCTCAACTTCACGGGAGCACCGCCCATGCCGATACTAGAGAAAAGGAGTTGCCTGTTGAAGTGCGCATCAAGTACGATACCCATGCAGAGCAAATGGCGCATTGCGCCTTTGTAAGTGATGACCATTTTCTGGACGATCTTTTTGATGTTCTTGTTGGCAGCTTCAACGGCGCCGTTCATCTTTGGCCGGTAAGGAGATGATTTATGATGCTCGATCTTGAATTCCTCACACAGTTCTTTCATCATTTTGTTGTTCAAGTTCGATCCATTGTCTAATGATCTTGCTTGGAATTCCATATCGGCAAATGAGGTTGTTCTTGATGAACCTCACAACCACTTGTCTTGTAACGCTTGCGTAAGATGCTGCTTCGACCCATTTGGTGAAGTAATCAATAGCTACTAAAATGAAGCGATGTCCGTTGGACGCTTTTGGTTCGATCATCCCGATCATGTCAATGCCCCACACGGAGAAAGGCCACAGAGAGGAGAGAACGTTGAGTAGAGTCGGTGGCACATGGATCTTATCTCGTAGATCCGCACTTGTGACATCTCTTGACGTGTTTACAGCAATCGATTCCATTGTTATCCAATAGTATCCTGCTCTCAATATTTTTCTGGATATTGCATGCCCATTTGAATGGGTTCAAAGGATCCTTCATGCACTTCATGGATGATTGTGTCTGCTTCTTGTCTGTCGACGCATCTGAGAAGGACCATGTCGAAGTTTCTTTTGTATAGCACATCTTCATTTAGGAAGAAATTTCTAGAAAGCCTCCTTAGAGTTTTCCTATCTTTTTACGATGCCCCGAGTGGGTACTCTCGTGTTTGAAGGAAACGCTTGATGTCGTGGAACCATGGTTTATCATCGAAGACTGCTTCAGTTGTAAATACATATGCAGGTCTTTCAAGGCGTCTGATACGGATCTTAGGCATATCATTCCAATCGTTGACTTTGAACATGGAAGATAGAGTAGCCAAGGCGTCTGCCATTCAATTCTGATCTCGAGGGATATGATGCAGTTCAACTTTGTTGAAGAAAGTCAACAAACGTCTTGCATAATCTCTGTAGGGAATCAAACCAAGATGATGAGTTTCGTACTTATCTTTGATTTGATTGATCACAAGGGCTGAGTCTCCATATATATCAAGGATCTTAATCCTCAAGTCGATGGCTTCTTCTATACCCATGATACAAGCTTCATATTCTGCGATGTTGTTGGTGCAATCAAATAGTAATCTGGCGGAAAACGGGATATGAGAACCCTCGGGAGTAATGATGACTGCCCCAATTCCATTGCCAAAGACATTAACAGCTCCATCAATGATTAAGCCCCATCTAGACTCTGGATTTGGGCCTTCTTCGGGTAGCGGTTCGTCGCAATCTTTCATCTTTAAGTACATAACATCCTCGTCAGGGAAGTCAAACTTGAGAGATTGGTATTCATTGAGCGGCTGATAAGCCAAGTGATCGGCGAGAATGCTTCCTTTGACCGCTTTTTGAGCACGGTACTGGATGTCATATTCTGATAACAGCATCTGTCATCGAGCAATTCTTCCCGTTAAGGCAGGCTTTTCAAAGACATACTTGATTGGATCCATTTTGGAGATTAACCAAGTTGTGTGATTGATCATGTACTGGAAGAGACGTTTTGAAGCCCACACCAAAGCGCAGCATGTTTTCTCGAGCATGGAGTAACAAGTTTCACAGTCTGTGAATTTTTTACTCAAGTAGTAAATGGCATGCTCCTTCTTACCGGTTTCATCTTGCTGTCCAAGCCCGCAGCCCATGGAATCTTCTAGCACGGTAAGGTACATGATTAGTGGTCTTCCTTCGACTGGAGGAATCAATATTGGTGGTTCTGACAGGTATTCCTTGATACTGTCGGATGGTTTTTGGCAATCGTCTGTCCACACAACCTCTTGATTTTTGCGGAGAAGCTTGAATACCGGCCCACAAGTAGCAGTCATTTGAGAGATAAATCTGGAGATGTAATTCAACCGTCCAAGAAATCCTCTTACTTGCTTTTCTGTATGTGGTGTAGGCATTTCTTGAATAGCCTTGACTTTGTCAGGATCAACTTCAATACCCCTTTGACTAACGATGAAACCTAGGAGTTTTCCAGATCTTACCCCAAAGGTGCATTTGTTAGGATTCAAGCGAAGCTCAAATTTCCTTAGTCGCTGAAACAATTTTAAGAGATATTCTATATGCTCTTCTTCAGTATCTGACTTTGCTATCATATCGTCCACATAGACTTCGATCTCTTTGTGCATCATATCATGAAAGAGAGTAGTCATTGCCCTTTGGTAAGTTGCGCCGACATTCTTTAATCAAAACGGCATTACTTTGTAGCAAAATGTGCCCCATGGCGTGATGAAAGATGTCTTCTCCATGTCTTCGGGAGCCATTCTAATCTGATTGTAGCCAGTGAAACCGTCCATGAAGGAAAAGACGTTGAACTTTGCAGTGCTATCCACTAGCATGTCGATATGCGGTAGTGGGAAATCATCTTTTGGACTTGCTTTGTTCAAATCCCGGTAGTCAACACACATTCTGACCTTTCCATCTTTCTTGGAGACAGGCACTATGTTGGCTAGCCATTGAGGATATTTAGAAGTGACGAGGAAACCTACGTCGAGCTGTTTTTGAACTTCCTTTTTTATTTTGTCAGCCATATCAGGGTGAACTCTTCTCATCTTTTGCTTAACTGGTGGACACTCCGGCTTTAATGGCAAATGATGCTCCACGATGCTGGTATCTAAACCTGGCATGTCCTGGTAGGACCAAGAGAACACATCAACATATTCTTTGAGAAGATCTATCAGTTTGCTCTTGACGTTGCTGTCGAGTGAAGCTCCGATATTTACTTCTTTTTTGTCTTCTTCAGAACCCAAGTTAACTGCTTCCAGAGGTTCTTTGTGAGGCTGAATGATTCTTTCCTCGTGCTTAATTAGTTGGGAAATCTCATCTGGGATCTCTTCTTCAACTTCTTCCTCGGCGACTTCACAGGGGATTTCAAAGTTGGGAGAGAGCACAGAGCTACTGCTTTCAATGGATTTGTCCATTTGTTAATCTGCATATTTGATTTATGTCTGATTAATTAATTTTTCATCATTTTTTTTTTTAAAAAGTTAATGTGGAAGTGTATGCAGATTATTATTTTTTTTTAAGATTTTTATTTTATTGTGTTCTTTAGGACTATCATTTCCAGGAAAGGGTAAAAATGAAAATAAACACAAAGTGTGGAATCAAAACAACGCGTTTTATTTATGATTCACAAAATGAAACAGGGCCCTAAAATACAAACTCATTCGTCTTGGGCAAGACAAAGAGAAATTATTTAAAAGCTAAACCCTATAAAACATCTCTTCGCTCTGGGTGAAGCGAGATTTCAAAACAAAAGCAAAAGATAAACTACTTAGAACTAGGAGCGTTAGTCCGAACTTCAACAGGTTTCCAGTAGTGGCGAACTCCTTGGAAGTCGAGGTACTCTGGTAGCTTTCTGCTTGGCTTAACCCTTGAGTAGACTTTGGTCGTTGGTCGAGCAGGCTTTGAAGGTTCTGGACGATTGACTCTGGCCTTTGTGCTGCTAAAGCAGTCTTCTTCAACTTGATGAATAGATCGGGAAGTATGGGATACAGCATATGTGCTTCCTGTTGGCCTCTGTGTTGAATTCTGGGGATGTACCCTCCAATCTTCTGAGTGAAGAGACTCATTGTCGGTGACATTTTCTAGTTCGTATCCCAAGTCGTATCCTTGATCTTCAGTGATCACGTTGATGTAGTGGTAATCAGGATCTGATTTAACAAACTCTACAGGTGTGTTAAAGCGGAAATCTTCGTTGGGAACCTCGATTGGCTGATTAGATCGGGAAGATGGGTACACCTCTTCCGATTGACTAGGATACTCAAAAGAATCACCCCATCCAGTGGGCTGGATGTCTTCAATTCTGATTCTTGAGCTTTCTGGCGCAGTGTATGTCACCATGTAGTCAAATTTACCACTTGGTTCTCCCAAGGTATCCCAAACTTCAGAAGGGACAGGTGGATTTTCATGCCTTTGCAGGGACATGCCTTTGAATTGATCAGTCGGAGGATAGTATGGTGAGTAGGATTCTTCCTGAGACACATATTCAGGGCTGTTCAGATAAGTGCTCCACTCTTCAGATCTAGGGAGATCATCTTCATCATCTTCAATGGTAACAACGTTAACCTCTTGGAGAACGGGGTTTGAGAAACCCCCACTGTTGAATACTTCTTTGATTGGACGAAGTGCTCCATCCTTTTGCTTGTCTTTGGAAAATACGGGTGCGAATCCGAGTCTGGCTTTCGTCTCGTTGTTGACAGGTTTGATTACTTGTCCCCATCCTTCAGCATTGCCATCCTTCACTATCTGCACTGCTTCTTTATAAGAAGAGATAGATGATCTACTTTTGCTAGTAGATTCATCTTCTAACGGATGTCCTGGGAGCTGTGTCCCTTCAACATCATTAGCTGTGATGAAAGAGAAGCTGGATAAATGGCTTATGAGTAACGCTTGTTCACCGATGATGGTCACTAGATTTCCATTTACTGTGAATTTTAATTTCTGATGGAGAGTGGATGTCACTGCTCCTGCCTCGTGGATCCATGGTCTTCCTAGCAAGCAACTGTAAGCAGTTGGCACGTCCATGACCTGGAAAGTGATTTGGAAAGTATGCGGACCGATTGTCATCGGGAGGTCAACTTCCCCAATAACTGACTTCCTTGACCCGTCAAAAGCTCTTACTACTATGTCATTGAACTTCATCGGTGTCCCTTTGTAAGCCAAACGAGTGAGTGTCGTTTTTGGCATTACGTTCAAAGATGAACCAAGATTCACCAATACATGTGGAATCGATTGGCAAATCATCGATGTGCAAGTTGTGATCTTTCCTTCTTCGGAAGTTCCTCATCGAAACTTAGATTATTGTCGTTATGTTGGCTACAATACCTCCAAACTGGTCTGTAGTCACATCATGGTCTACATAGGCTTGGTCTAATACCTTCATTAAAGCTTCTCGGTGAGCTTCAAAGTTTAATAATAGAGACAGTATTGAAATCTTGAGGAGTCTCAGATCACCGATCCACGACTGGATTCGCTTTTGATTAACTTCAAGATCTCATCAAAATCTATGTTGACGCCGGTTCTATCGAGGACCAACATTTGTGCTTGGATTAACATCGAATCATAGTGGATTCTCGGAGATATGTTGATTGGATTTCGCCTAACAAAGTGAACGATAATGGTCTTGGTGGCAGGAGTGTGTACTGCCCACTTCGTGTTACTCGTCCTATCTCTTATGTTGACATTAGTGGGAAAGTTGGCATGGGTTTCTCCTTTCCATCCTCTATCGTAGTTGTATTGTATTGATAAGGAATTACTTTGCTAGAATTGTATGGAACAGACCGGTAAGCAAATCACCAAAGGAGACCCCGGAATGTTGGAACCATCATATTCAATCTCCACATGCTTGGGTACATTGAAACAGGGATGATAACGCTTACTGGGATTTTTCGAGTTGATATCTGAGACTAAAAGCTCATACGGAAAATGCCCCATCAGATTTACGCCACGCTCATCTCTATTTCAGATCCGTATGTCACCAATGTCTAGCAATCTTTGAATGTTCGCCTATGGTGGGACACCGAATATCCTTGAAAGATGTCGAAAGTCACAGTAATCCTCGCTTAGTGAAGACACCCGTTGTACTGTACGTATCATGGAGATGTACTAATTTCCTCTAATCAAATTCACGTCCGTGACGAGATACCTATCTGTATTTCTTAGCATCAGATTCACCGCATGTCCATTATGACTTGGAAGTGGATTTGCTTGCACGTTCGGATTCGTATTTCTAAAGGAAAGAAGATTAGATTTCACTAATCTCTGCACTTCTGCTTTCAATGCTATGCAATGTTCAAGGTCATGGCCTGGTGCCCCTTGGTGAAAAGGGCAAGATACATCCGCTTTGTACCACCATTGTAATTTTTCTGGGATCGGAGGTGGTGACCTTGTCTGTACCAGATTCCTTTCTATTAATGCAGGGTATAGCTCTGTGTACATCATTGGAATTGGGTCGAATTACGAGACTCGAGGCGCACGGTTTTGATTGTTAAACTGCTGAGCCTGTTGACGAGGCTGTTGAGTTTGTTGAATTTGCTGAATCGGAGCAATTCCGTGTTCGGACTTCATGCTAACACGGTGTTATGGCAGCTACCGTCATCGTTGATCGACATTTCTTCGTGGTTTCTCGATACCATTCCTATGTCATGTTCTTTTTCTTTGGGAACCGGTTCCAATCTTCCTAGTTCCACTAGAAGATCCTGCTTCCTTGGTTAGGCGTCCAATTCAAACCCCCTCCTCTAACCGCATTCCCATGCTTACCATCTCGGTGAAATCTCCGGGAGCGCTAGCGATCATTCGTTCGTAATAGAATGAGCCAAGAGTGTTTAAGAATACCTTAGTCATCTATGTCTCTTCTAATGGTGGGTTGACTTGGGCAATTTCCTCCATCGCTGAGCGTACTCTTTGAATGTCTCTCTTTCTTTCTGAGACATAGAGCGGAGTTGATCCCGATCGGGAGCCATATCCAAGTTGAACTTATATTATTGTACGAAAGCTTCACCTAAGTCATTGAAGGTTCGGATACTTGCGCTGTCTAGCCCCATGTACCACTTCAGTACGGCGCCGGTAAGATTGTCTTGGAAGTAATGGATTAACAACTGGTGATCGTCATTGTACGTAGACATTTTCCTGGCATACATCGTGAGATGACTTTGTGGACATGAGTTTCCCATGTACTTTTCAAAGTCAGGGACTTTGAATTTTGCAGTATCCTTACGCGAACTAAGCAAAGATCCTGGGCGTTTTTCCCAAACAATTCTTTTCCACGGATCGTTTTAATTTCTAGCTGCATTTTGAGGAGTTGTTCCTGGAGATTCTCCATCGAACCACGTGAATTATTGTTATTGCCTGGAATATGGTGAACTTCTTCGTCTATGGTAGTATGCACTACGGAAGCTGAGTTCGTCATGATTGGTTGAGAAACCGTCATTGTTACTTGTGGAAGAGTTACCCACGCTGGAGTAAGCGTTGAGTTCGCGCAAAGTAGGTACTTCAAGTGTGGTTGTTTGTACTTGAGAAGTCGGTTACGTAAACCGATGCCAAAGTTGAAAGGCATGCCTCATGGATAGCCTTCGCATATCAAGAGTGAACCATCGCTGCAACAGTTGAAACTCGAGTAGTAGTATCCTCTGAAATCGCTGCTTGGTTTTGACTGCTCGATGCTGCTTGTTGACTTTGCGCTGTGGCCAATGAGTTAACCAAAGAAGTGAGTCTCTCCACCTCTTCTTGCAGTGTTGTTACTGTGCTACGAAGCTCAACATTTTCTTGCTCAAATCCTTCCATTATTTTTCTTCTTTTTGAACGTGTATTATATGTTCGAGTAGGCTGTGGACACGGTCGAGAAACTCTAAGACGCGACAGCTTGGCGATCTTTTCCTATCTATTGAAAAAAATTCCAAAAGATCAGACTCTAGACAATAGACTTAATATGCAAAGTATGATGCATGGTTATGGATGTAAAGAAAGATTTCCAAAGAATTTACACTACAAGAGAAATTTCTGGCAAATATTTGGATGGAAAACACACATTTTATTTATCATTGAAAGAAAATTACAATAGTTTTTGAGCATTGCTCATACAAATGATAAAATAAATGATAAAAATTGTAATCTAAACTAATTAATCGTCCTCGTTGGATGAAGATCCAAAGGCTTGATGTAGCTTCAACTTCAGGATTTCCTTCCCATAGTGAGCTTTCGCCAGCTTTCTCGCCCGCTAATGACTTTCTTCCATTCGTCGAGCAGGATCGCTGGTTGTCATTTCCTCAAGCTTTTCCTTTCTTTGATGTATCTTTTGATCGCTATCCTTCCGACGAATCTTCTCATCTTTCTCCATGAGCCATTCATCTTGGAAGTAAAGCGCCTTTTCATGATCTTTGACTTGTTTCTGAGCTTCTCATTCTAGATCACCTTAAGGAATTTGTTTTCCAAAGCTTCTTTCTCAAGCCTCATCTTGGCCAAAGCTTCTTGGTATTCTCCCATAGTCTCGATGGGAAAAGATGTTGATTTGGAAGCTGTTGAGAACATAGGTTCTTCATAAGCGTAAGGCATTCGAAATTCCTTCGCTCTTTTCTTCACCCAAGAAGTGTAGATTTCCATGGCTACACAATTCTTTTCCTTACCTTTTTCTTTCCTTCGGATATGATGCCAAGCTCTGATCATCCTAGCCTTCAATCCTTAGGAATCCTCTCCCTCATGATAGAAGTAACTCTCTACTGTAAAACCAAGAGGTTTACTAGAGTTTGCGTATCCAAGTTGACGTCTCGCCAAGAATGGGTTGTAGTTGATTCCTCCTTTCGTACTAATGAGAGGTACGTTGACAAATTCTCCACAGCTCTCAATGATTTCCATCTCATTGTCCGCTAAGGTATACCAATGGATATCGTTATTTGTTAGAGACATGAGTCTTCGAGACCAATGCCAATCGTCTTTGTTTTCGCGGGAGATAGGAGATTTAGGCAAGTGTGAGACAATCCATTTGAAGAACAGAGGTACACAACACACGATAGTTCCATCTCCTTGACGATTCCTATGATGAATAGAGACGTACGTGTCACAAGCAGAGTGGGAACGGGATTTCCAATCAGAAAGATCCTTATGGCATTGATATCAACGAAATTTGGGACGTTGGGAAACAACACCAGTCCATAGAGGAGTAAAGCTAAAATAGCTTCAAAGGCTACCATACTACCGGCTTCAGAGAATTTAAGAGCCTTCTCCATTAGGAACTTTGAAGTTAGTCCTAAGAGTTTTCCTCTGGTAGTTAGGTTTTTGTCTATCTCAGATTTCTTTAAATGAGTCATCATTGCAATGACTGGTGACTTAGGAATGGCTTCCAAACCATTGAAAGGCACCTTGTCTGATACTGAGATACCTAGTATGTGTGCATACTCTTCCAAAGTAGGCATCAACTGATAGTCAGGGAAAGTGAAACTGCGATAGACTGGATCGTAAAACTGAATGAAAGTTTTGAGAAGTCCTTCATCAACGTTAGTGTTCGGAATAGTTAAAAGAGTTTCATAGCATTTTCTGAAATCTGAGGGATCTTCTACCAAGGATGCTAACTCTTTTAACTTTCCTACGTCAGGAATTCTAAAACTGTATCTCTTGGTGAATCTTCCTCTGACGTCCATCACTCTAACCTAAAATATTTTACAAAGAAAAATCTCTAAATTCTTTGGAAATGGGAAGAGAAAATGAAGTTTTTTGAATGAATGCATGAATGAATGTTGCAAACATGTTTAGTAGTTATACACACGGTCAAGCGTTCGAAGTCACGAGCATGAGGCCAACGATAAGAATCAAACGTGGTTATGTTCTATGGGCTTATTCATCTGTGAAACAGGTTCTATTGATAATACAGGCTCAACACTTCTCTTTAAAATATTATCAGATTTGTTGAATACCGATGGTCCAATAATATTTTTCAAGAGAAACTCGCCTCGATCAGTCTCGCATGACACTATTCTAGGCTTACGCCAATAATCTCTCGCACTACATCCTAAATGGCCGTGATGGGTTATGTGTCTACACCACCACCTCGCAAGTTCCCTTAAAGCAAAATGTCTTCGCAAATACTTCAAACACAAATACCCCCAAGACAACCTCCACTAAGAGAGGATCTCAAATTAACTCCGTAAGTACCGAGACTTCTCACAAGTTAATAGGACTATACCCCACCTAGATCTTAAATGTTTCTTAAATCCAGTTAGGATTTCTTTCCATCGATGAAATCGCGAAACACACAATAAAGAAAAACAAACATATGCATAATATGAAAGCTTAACCCCTTCTTTCTTTTTGAAAACAAAAAAAAAGCTTGATACTCTTAAGCAGAGTCTCATTTTTTTTGAAAATCAAAGTTTTAGCGTACAACCCAGCAGAGTCTCCATTTTTCCTGTTCGCGTTAAAAGGTGTCGTGCTAGAGAATTGAATCAGAATTCAGATTCTCTGGATCGAAACGATTTACTCTTTTGATTTGTTTATAAAGATGTCGCGAGCATCAAGCTTTATTATTTTCAACACAAGAAAGATGATTTAATGATTATGAAAAAGGGGAAAGTTGTTAATACCCTCAATTGATTTTGATATGCGTAACGACTAGCGCAAACTAGACGTAACGCATTGGGGAGATTCTGAGTAAGGGGGTTTGTTATATAAAGGGAATAGATGGAGCACCCTAAATATATATGGTTATCCATAGCTTTATATATGAATACGTTTGATATGTTTGTGTGTTTTAATTACTATTTTTATGATTGGGAAAGTTTCTCCTTTGGATTTTAAGAAATGGTAGATTATATGGGATCCAAGTGTTTGTTATTATTGTGCTCGCAAAGATCTGTGGATCTTCTGCATACATATCCCCTAATGGGAATCAGAGCATTTGTAGCTCGGATCTACAGGGATCTATGGTTTGTTTGGTCTGAGAGAGAAAGAAACTTGCTCGGCAAGGATGAGACCTTGTTGTTAGTGTTTTTAAGTTGGCATTATTTTTGGTAAAACTAGGCTTTAGCAATGTCATGATAGATGTCATGACATTAAGAGATTGAAGATAAATCCTACCTGCTAAGGATGTTAAAAGACAGCTCAGAACTGGAAGCTAAAGCTATGCTGGAAATTCTGCAGAAAACAGACTGATGTCATAACAGATGTTATGACATTCAAAGGTGACATTCTGCTCGAGAACTGCTTGTTCCTAGATTTTCGTGAAGTTTGTTGAGCGCTAAATATTGTTTTTCCGTTATTAGAAAGCATGTCACGTGGTTGCTAGGTTAATCTTAATTAAACCTAAATTGGTTGTTGAAAAGACCATGTTTTTAGGATTAAATTAAGTGAACCCTAGCTATCTTTATGGAAGCCCAAACCAAGTTTTAGGACCGCTTCTATAAAAGGAAAAGAACCTTACTGCCGCACCCTTTGAATGTATTATAGAGATATCATTGTTTTTGTGTAATCGTTAAGGTTAGTAACAGTTGGTATTGTGTAATTCTAGTTTCTTGTGAGCCAAGCAACTATCAATTGATAAGTGCATTGACTAGGATTTGTTGTAAGGGTAGTTTATCACCAAAGCTTTAAAGCACGAGTGTTTGTCTCTTGATTGAAGCTGAAGCAAGATCAAGATATTTTATTGAAGTGTGTCTTCACAATTCAATTAGTCAATAGGTTGATATCACCGCTGATTGAGGGGAGTGAGTAGGAACTCATATCTAAGTAGGACTTAGGTAAAAGGATCATTGGGTAGTGATTAAGAAGGCCACAAAGTGTGTTGGTCGTAGGTCTTCGAATTGATAATCGCTAATAGTGAACTTTCTCCCCGGCTTGGTAGCCCCGGATGTAGGTTTGTTGAACCGAACCGGTGAACAACTTATTGTGTTCTTTACCGCTCAGATGCATCGTGTGAATCTGTTAACATAGTGTCGACATCGTGTCATAACATTCTCCGTGACATCACGATCCGCTGCCAGAATTTCAATTGGTATCGAGCAGCACCACCGCTTGTTATTTCGGGTGAGATCTAGGGATAATAGTTTCTGGCGTAATGGATAAAGAAGGAGGATTTGGAGGTAGACCACCTATACTGGATGAATCCAATTATGACTACTGGAAACCACGTATGACTGTGTTCTTGAGGTCACTAGACATTAAAGCTTGGAGAGCTGCTGACAAAGGATGGAAACATCCCACCAAGGTTGAGAAAGATGGCACTACTGTCTTGAAACCTGAGGAGGAATGGAGCAAAGAGGAAGAAGAGCTAGCTCTAGGGAACTCTAAAGCATTGAATGCTCTGTTCAATGGTATTGACAGGAATATCTTCAGATTGATTCATCAATGTGAGCTGGCCAAGGATGTTTGGGACACTCTCAGAACTACTCATGAGGGAACATCCAAGGTGAAGATGTCAAGACTTCAGATGCTCACTACCAAATTTGAGAATTTGAAGATGAAGGAAGATGAGAATATTCATGAATTTCACATGAATATTTTGGAAATTGCCAATGCCTCAAGAGCACTTGGTGAAAAGATGTCAGAAGAGAAGCTGGTGAGAAAGATTCTCAGATCCTTGCCTAAGAGATTTGCAATGAAAGTCACTGCAATAGAGGAAGCTCAGGACATCAACACCTTGAAGGTTGAAGAACTGATAGGATCTCTTATGACTTTTGAGGTGGGAATCAGTGAAACTGTTGACAAGAAGAACAAGAGCATAACACTTATATCCAATTCTGAGGAGGGATGCAAGGAGGAAGATGAGGAAAAGATATCTGAAGCTATAGCCATGCTTGGAAGATAGTTCAACAAACTGATCAGGAGAATTGATCCAAAGTCAAGGTCACATGTCAAGGACATTGCATCTGACATCAGCAGATCTTATGAATCCAGCAGAAGATCCAAGTCAGAAGAAAAAGGAAGTCAAGGAAGGAAAGTCCAATGTCATGAATGTGAAGGATTTGGACATATTAGAGCTGAATGTCCTACCTTTCTTAAGAAACAAAAGAAAGGAATGAATGTTACTTGGTCTGATGGTGAATCAAGTAGTGATGCTGAAGAGGAATCAGCCAAACTTGTCACTGCATCTTCTGAAAGTGGCAATCCTGATGATGACTCTAGTGATGAGGAAGTGACCTTTGAAGAACTTGTCGATACTTACAAGAAACCGTATCGAAGTGGTGAAGTATGTCAAGAAATGAAAACGTAAAAGTCGATTGAGAAGTTGAGGCGAAAATGTGAAGTCGAAGTCGAGAAGAAGGAGAATACAATCACTATAAGTCATCTCAATAGTGAGATTATAGTGTTGAAATCCAAGCTTGATCATATGACTAAGTCTGTCAAGATGTTGACCAATGGAACTGATAAGCTGGAAGAAATTCTTCAGATTGGACAAAATGCTGGAAATAAGCATGGTCTAGGATATGTGACTGAAAAGGAATCTGTTAGTGACAAGAAAAAGAAGAGGCATGGGAAACCAAAGCTAGAGCAGATGTCACAACAGAAAACAGGAAACGTTCCTGGCTCAGGGCATGTAGATGCAAAGAAATTTGCTGATAACAGGAAGAAGACCAGACCTAATAGGCCAATGCCAAAGTAGATGTCACAACATTGGGGCCAACATCAGGATCAGAGAAACATGAATAAGAAGTTTCAAAGATGGAGATGTCACCATTGTGGAAGGTTTGGACACATAAAACCCTTCTGTTATAGGTTACATGGGTTCCCCAATCAGACTCCCTATGTTGAGCCTAAGAACATCAAAGTACCCTACACTCAAAAGTGGAAGAAGAGGATCAAGATTGATAGCACACACCTCTCTCAGAGTGTCTGCCAAGGAAGATTGGTACTTTGACAGTGGATGTTCCAAGCATATGACTGGTATAAAAAATCTTCTGAATAATGTCAAACCTCACTCTACCAGATTTGTTACTTTTGGAGATGGAGCTAAAGGAGAAATCAAGGGTGTTGGAAACTTGACCGCTCGAGTTCCAAATATAAATGGAGTGTTGTGGTAAAAGGCTCGACCGCTAATCTCATAAGCATAAGTCGCCTATGTGATATGGGATTTAAAGTCAACTTCACCAGTCCGAATGTCTTGTAATCAATGATAAACAAGAAGTTGTTATGAGAGGAGTCGATCAAAGGACAACCGCTACATGGGAATCGAGAACACCAACCTCTTCTCGTGTCCCATGATAAGGATGAAAAGGAGGTAAAGCTATGGCATCAAAACTTGGACATCTGCATCTCGTAGGGATGAAAAGATCATCACTATGGAGGTCACGAGGGATACCAAAACTCCATATTGATGAAGGAAGAGTCTGTGGTGAATGTCAAGTTGGAAAGCAAACCAGAATGTCACACCCAATGTCTAGACATCTCACCACTTCCAAAGTGCTAGAGCTGCTTCATATGGATTTGATGGGGCCTATGCAGTTGAAAGCCTTGGTGGAAAAGATATGCCTATGTTGTTGTGGATGACTTCTCCAGATTTACCTAGATAAACTTCATCAAGGAAAAATCTGATGTATTTGATGTCTTTAAGGAGCTATGCAAAAGACTTCAAAGAGAGAAGGAAAGTTGTATTGTTAGAATAAGAAGTGATCATGGAAAGGAGTTTGAGAACAAGAATTTGATGAATTCTGCTCCTCATAAGGAATTAATCATGAGTTTTCTCTCCTATAACACCTCAACAAAATGGGGTGGAAAGAAAGAATAGGACCATACAGAATCGCCAGAGCAATGATTCATGCTAAGAATCTTCCTATTCATTTTGGGTCAAGCTATGAATACATGCTATGTTCACAATGGTCACCCTAAGAAAGGGATCTTCCTCCACCGTATGAACTATGGAAGGAAGAAACCAACCGTGAAATATTTCCATGTATTTGGCAAGAATGCTATATTCTAACAGATCGTGATCAAAGGAGAAAATGGATTCTAAGAGTGATGAAGGCATTTTTCTAGGATACTCCACTAACAAGCAGAGCATATAGGGTATTCAACCCGTAACCAAAGTTATGATGGAGTCTATTAATGTCATTGTTGATGATCATCATCAGAACACAATGTCCCATATGATGTTGAGACATGGTTTGAGACATCACCTCAAGTACCGATAAGGAAGATGCACCAAACCTTCTCCTCCAATATCCGAACCAGGAAGTCAACAAAGATCCTTCCATCGAATTCGAAAGATCATCCAAAGGATCTCATCATGGGGACCCAACCAAAGGTGTCATTACAAGATCCAGAGAAACTGCTCAAACTCTTGTTTTGTGTCAAAGATAGAACCAAAGAATGTCAAAGAAGCTCTAAGTGATGAATTCGGATTGAGCAATGCAAGATGAATTGAACCAATTCAAGCAACATGAAGTATGGGAATTAGTTCCTAGGTAGGAACAAACATCATTGGCACAAAATGGATCTACAAGAACAAGTCCGATGCGTAGGGACAACACCGTGAATAAAGCTAGACTTGTTGCTCGTGGTTACACCAGTTGAAGGGATTGATTTTGATGAGACTTTGCACCAGTGGCTAGACCGGAATCAATCAGCTTCTAGGGTTGCTTGCATTCTCAAATTCAAACTATTTCGATGGATGAAAAGTGCCTTCCTAAATGGGTACTTAAATGAGGAAGTATATGTAGAATGCCTAAAGGATTTGTGGATCCAAGTTTCCGATCATGTCTACAAACTAAGGAAAGCCCTATATGGACTAAAGCAAGCTCCTAGGGCCGGTATGAAAGGATACCCAAGTTCCTTATGCATAAAGGCTACGTAAAAGGAGGCTTGATAAAACTCTCTTGTCAAGAATGAAGGAGGAAAGATAATGGTTGCTCAAATTTATGTGGATGACATAGTATTTGGTGGAATGTCGACTCAATGGTGAAACATTTTGCCAATCAAATGCAAGTCGAGTTTGAAATGAGTCTTATGGGAGAGTTGACCTACTTTCTTGACCGCAAGTCACACAGATGGAAGACTCAACATTCCTCTCACAGAGCAAATATGCAAGGAATATTGTCAAAAGTTTGGAATGGAGAATGCCACCATAAAAGGACTCCCGCCCCCATGTGAAGTTGTCCAAGGACACAAATGGTGAAAAGGTAGACCAAAGTCGATAGAAGTATGATAGGGAGCTTATCTAATGTACCAGCAGACCGACATTGCATTTGTCGTTGGGGTTTGTGCAAGATACCAAGTCGAAACTAAAGTGAGTCACATTAACCGTGAAAAGAATTCAAGTATGTGAATGGAACCTACTATGGTATCTTGTATTCCCATGGATGTGAACCCATTTTGTCCGTTATTGTGATGCCGACCGGTAGTGCCGATGACATAAAAGTACCTCCGAGGATGTTTCTTCTGGGAAACAATCTTGTTTCTTGGTTCAAGAAGCAAACTGTGTGTCCTTATCCATCAAGTTGAATACATAGCAATAGTAAGCTTGTTCTCAAATGGTCCGATGAAGCAGATGTCGTCTTAGTACAATGTCACACAGATGTCATGACATTGTACCGTGACAATCTAAGTGCTATTAATATTTCAAAGAATCCTATACAACACAAGAGACTAAGCACATTGACATAAGACATCACTTCATCGAGACCTTGTGGAGGAGAAAGTGATTAAACCGACCATGTAGTCACCGAACTTCAACCGGTCGATATATTTACTAAAGCTCTTGATGCTAGTCAATTTGAGAATTTAAGGAGCAAACCGGCATTTGTCAATATGAGGAATTATAGCAATTAAAATTTCTTAAAGAGGAGAAGAAACCTGTATTTCAAATAAAGTTGAATGGGTCATTTCTTTATTTTCTCTTATTTTTAAAGGTTTCAAGAATATCAAGAGACACCTCCATATAATAACCTCTTATTGAATGTAGCATTTCCTCTCCACCCACAAGATACTTTCAAATTCTCTCGTTAGTTCCTCAATATATCCTGTAGAAATATGTCTTCTTCATCCTCTTCTTCCCAAGACTCGATGCTCATCTCTCACCATGGCTAAGATTAGGCATTCGCCGCGCCATGAATGTTGAACCCGTGAAGGTCTCCCCTCGCTCAATGGCAATCGACTGTAATCAGATGAACGGAATGATCAAGGTTCATCACCATCGGTAAGACTTCGCCTCATCCTCATATGTTCCGAGATAAGAAATAGGAAGGTACCAAGTATGTAGAAGAAGCCATTGCTAGGATAGTCACCGTAATCCTAGACGAACATCACATCGCTCCTCGAATTTCGCTCCTTAATCAAAGACCGCTAGCCCTAGTTTAGCAGATGATCCAGATGTCACAAAGAATGTCATGACATCTAATGATCACGTCTAGGCAACTCATGTGGACCCTGATTCTTCTACTGATTTCCCTGTCAAAGCAAAGGATGGTATTTCTGGTTCTCAAGATGAGCAAATAACTGTAATCGAACTTCTTCAAAGAAGTATAGAGCTAAATTTGCTGGCTGTTCAAAATGCAAAAGGACACCAATGGCCAAGAAAAGGAAAGCTCCTGAACCTGCAAAGTCTGATCAAGCTCGTAAGGCGATGTCACGATGTCACGATAATGAAGATGTCTCTTCAGCAGAGGAGAGCAACTGATTAAGTTGTTGTTGTGTTTGATTTGTCAATTTTTCTGTCAATTGTTTTCTGCTCTATTTTGGTTCTTGTTTTTTTCCCAATTTTGTTTGAATGTTTGTAATCCTTATTGACAGATTTGTAATGTCCTGACAAAAATGTACACCTAAAAACAATGCTGGTACTTAAGTATATGCTGGTATATTTGTTTCTGGTACTATTTGATTAAAAGTTTGGGGAACTTGTATTGTTTCCTTTGGCCCTTTATGGCTAAAAAGGGGGAGAAGAACTATTGTGTGACAGTAGTATGAGACTTTGGGGAATTGTATGCTTGTTTAAAATTTTGTATATGGGGCAATAGTGGGAATTGTGGGATTTTTGTATGGGTAGAATTTATCTTCTCTAAGTTCTAGTTACTTGAAGCTTAGGAAAGCTTAGGAAAGCTTAGAACTAGTTTATTGTCTTCACGCATAGGTTCTCGATAGGTTAAGTAGTTTTAGCCAAAATGTGCCAAAGGGGAGTTTGTTAGTGTTTTAAGTTGGCATTATTTTGGTAAAACTAGGTTTTAGCAATGTCATGATAGATGTCATGACATTCGAGATTGAAGATAAATCCTACCGCAAGGATGTTAAAAGACAATGTGACATTCTGAAGCTTGTTCCCGTTGAATGTTGAGAAATATTGTTTTTCTATTATTAGAAAGCATGCTCACGTGATTCTAGGTTAATCTTAATTAAACCTAAATTGGTTGTTGAAAAGACCATGTTTTAGGATTAAATTAAGTGAACCCTAGCTATCTTTATGGAACCAAGTTTCGTGGACCCATAAAAGGAAAAGCCTTACCCGCACCTTTGAATGTATTAAAGAGATAGCACTGCCAATGGTTAGTAACGGTATTGTGTAATTCTAGTTTCTTGTGAGCCAAGCAACTATCAATTGATAAGTGCATTGACTAGGATTTGTCAGAGGGTAGTTTATCACCAAAGCTTTAAAGCACGAGTGTTTGTCTCTTGATTGATTTGAAGCAAGATCAAGATATTTTATTGAAGTGTGTCTTCACAATTCAATAGGTTGATATCACGTGATTGATAGTGAACTCATATCTAAGTAGGACTTAGGTAGGATCATTGAAGTGAGTGAATCAATCGGTGAACAATTATTGTAGGTTTTTATCGTCAGATTTATCGTGTGAATCGTTAACATAGTGTCGACATCGTGTCATAACATTCTCGTGACATCACGATTCGGCCAGAATTTCACTTGTGCCTACGTATTCTCAAAAGGATGTTGAGAAAGTAAGAGCAATCGTAGTTCCCACTTATGCTAGTGGAAGCAACGGAATGTTAGTAAGAGACACAGACGAATGTCATCTTAATGAAAAATGTATCTAATCTATTTCATCACATACATTTTTGAAAAGTTTGATTGATTGAATCTTTCGTCGTAAGTTATAGGTGTTTTGCTTGAGTGTACAAGCGTTACTACTTACATGTTTAAGAAAGATGTTTGAAAAAGGTGATTGAATCTTTTAACTGTAAGCATTGGGTGTTTTGCTTGAGTGTACAAGCGTTACCACTTACAATTAAGAGATGTTTTTTTGTTTGAAAGTAGTTTGAAAAGAGTTTGATTGTATGTGATGTGATAGATAAGATACTTCTTCCATAGAGATGATAAACGTCTGAATCTCGAGGAGAAATTGATTGGATTAAAGGGATGCTTTTAAGAAGCCCATGGGTCCTTGTATTGTTAGCCCAAGAGGAGGCATTTCGAGGGTCATCGAGGGTCCTTGTACGAAGCTCAAGAGGAAGCTATAGGGTATGGCTGGCTTTAGCTTTAAAAGGGATTTCACCCGGAAACCATCCTTTTGGAATTAAGAGCAATTTCACCGGGAAATTATACTCTCAGGGTTCTATCCTAACGCGGGTGATTCTTTGTATTGGAAGCCCAATAGGAGGTCAAAGAGATTTTATGGTCTCTTTCATTGTATGATGCCCAAGAGAAGGCTAAACTCAATGAGGAGTTCTTTTGAACGAAGCCCAAGAGGAGGCTGACTCGGCAGGGGAGTGTTGTCTTATATGAAGCATAAGCGGAGGCTAAACTCATATGAGTTTTCTTATATGAAGCCTAAGAGGAGGCTGAACTCAGATGAAATGAGTTACCTTGTACAAAGCCCAAGAGGAGGCTAACTCTGTGGGGAGAGTTATCTTGTATAAAGCCCAAGAGGAGGCTACACTGTGGGGAACCTATTAGTTAGACTAGTTGTTATGTTATAACTAGACAGTTGTATAAACAAGTGTGTGTGTGATATGTATTCACAGGAATTTATGAAGGAAATAAAAAATGCATGATGTTTATTTACAAGATTTTATGAAGAAATATAAATAAGTGTCTGTGAAACGAACATTTAAACGAGCGTAACTTGATTATTAACAAGTTTGAAGGTGTACAAGGGAATGAATATGTACACGAACGAGTATTTATGTACAGAGAGGGATGGATGTACATAGAAGGATTGGGACTTACACCATAAGGGTGTCCCATTGGTTTAAAAGCTGTTTCACCAGGAATAATGCTCCTTTCAATACCAATGGTATTCAGTATATATACAGACAAAACGGAAAATAAACGATTGAAGTTTATCCGTGTTTGAGTATTTACAAAAAGTTTCTGTATCATGTACAGGTAAAAATTTGTATGTATATGAAAATAATTTGATATGTACAAGGAAAATATGTATGTACATAAAGAATGTTGGTTGGGACTTACACCGTAAGGGAGGCCCATGATCGGTTAAGAAAAACGAGAGAGAACGAATTCGGTTTTATCGTTTAATCGGATCGATCATGGAAAAAATGTAAGTTTGATGAAAAAGTTTTGAAGAAATGGTTTTGAAAGTGTTTTTGAAATTTAAAGTTTACTTGTAAGAAGTTTTGAAAAGAATCGGGATTCGAAAGTTTGAAAAAAATCACCTTTAGAGGTGTGTTGAAAAGTACTCCAAAGTATCGTTTTCGGCTCGATCAAAATATAATCGGATGAAAGTTTTTTCCGAAAATTTTTGCACTATCCTAAAATAGATACATTAATTGACAAGTGTACAAAAAATCACCTCAAAATGAGGAGTTTTGATTGGTTTTAAAAAATGTCAAAGTTTGCAAAATATAACAAAAGTTTGGTAAAAAATGGTCACATGGAGGCTTGAACCCGGGATCTGTTAGGCAAGTACGTGGCATAATGACTTAAGAGTGAGCTGGAAACCGCTGGGGTGGCAATACATCCGTGTATTGTTTTTAAACTATGAAATTATATTTTAAACTGGATATTTGAATTCAAAAAAACGCGCGCAGCTTTGTTCTTCTTCTCCAATCTTCAATCAGCCATGGATTTCGTGTTTCTTGATGAAATTGAATGAAGTAAACATGAAAGTTGATCGTTTTGAACCCAGGAACATGATGGCATCACTTAATTTCATTTATTTTAAGCCTAACATAACTGAATTTCTGATGAACACGAAGAACCCTAAAACTAAAAAACCTAATTGAAATCGTGTATGGTTGATGATTTATTCAATTGATTGAGGGTTAATGTTCGTGGATGGTGCAGAAAACAAATGGCCAAGAGTTTTTTTCAATTGAATCAAAGAATCATGGAGTTGAAGTTCGAGCTCTTACCTGTTGAAGCTGGAATCGAAAACTGGATTTGAGTGCTTCCAATTGTTGTTTGAGGATTGCTTGAGCACCAACGACTTCTATGGAAGGTGTTTGATCACCTTGCTTGCTCTGGAATGATCTGAAACTCTCCACCCAAGTCGACCTGCATAAGCTTAAAATAGAAACTGGAAATCGTGGTTAGGAGTGTTACAGATTGTTGTTTATGATCTGCATCATCTCTATGATGTATGTTGATGGTGTTTGAATGATTAGAACTCAAATTACTCAAGCCAAACTATGAATTCGAATCTTAAGGCAGTTTTGGCAAGCTTATGTGCATAGAATGCAAAATCTGTTTTCCAGCTTGATTAGTGTTGACTTTATGTTATAGACCAATTACATATGCTATTTACAACATGTTAGACACCAAACATCTTATGTTTCTTCACAAATTTTCAAAAGTGCAAGATTTCTCAATTTTCACAATGTTACTTGAATTTTAAGAAAGTAAAGAGAAAGCATGTACTTGCATGGCTTTGGTGTAGTTTGAATGGCAAGAAAGACCTCTATTTATAGGCCATGAGTTCTGAAATATAATTGAGAAAGTTTGGCCATTGGTAAATTTAACTTGCCTTAGAGGGCAAGGAAGTCATTTTTGCATTAAATGCAAAAGGAAACTTCCTTTTAACCATGGTTAATTTTTCCAACTTGATCTTATCTTGCTATAATCATCTTTCCTCTGATTTTTTATCAGTCCTATCTCAAATGGCAAGGTGGCATGCTTCTAGAAACATGAAACTCAAACATGACCTATAATTTTGAAATCCATGGTTATGGATCCTTATGTTTCAAAATCAAAAGCATAGCTAGACTCTATGGATTTGAGATTTCTTGGACATTTTGGAAAGCTTGTTTCAAAGGCTACAACTTTCATGTTTTGAGTTTTTTCCAATTCAAAGTGGAACTATGTGAAAAAATGCCATGAAGTTTTGAAAAAGTACAAAATTTTAACACTTGAAATTTTTTCTAAGTGTTAGAAATTTTGACTTTTTGTTGACTTTTCCAAATTCTTTGATTTTTTATGATCAAGATGGATCATTTGAAGTATTTTGATGATGGAAAAAGTTTTGTTTTGAAAAAGTTGACCAAAAGTCAAAGTTTGACTTTTCTGTGCAGATGAAATTTCATCAGATGTTTCAGAAATTGACTGATGAAGTCTGTGAACTTCTGTGATGTTTTGAATCCAAAAATTAGGTCAAGATGTTGTATCTAAGATATGAAGATCAATCTCCAACCAAAAAAGTCATTCATTGATAAGAAAATCAGAGATTACTCATGCTCGATCAAAACCCTAATTGGTCGATCCTTGATAGATCAATGAGAAAAGTTGGATATCTGAAGATCAGAGGTTGATGGTTTGATCAAGATAGATCAAATGAGGAGGATAGAACTCATACCCTAATTGGTTGCCTCTTGAATCAGATGAAAATTTGATGAAACCCTAATTTTGACCTGTGAATGCTACACCTGATTAATTCTGTTCTGAACTGTTAATGATGCAATGATGCAAATATGAGGTGGTATATTAGGTCAAAAATTGGGGTATGACACAAGGCACTAGGCTTTAGAGTTTATTGTTCAAAACATAGAAAACGAAAAGCAAAACAAAAACAAGAGCAATTACTCCTGTCTAAAGGAGATTGGTATGGCGTCTTCAGTCTTCCAATTGTTGAGTCCGTAGTCAAGAGTTGGGAATATCCACTTGCTGATGTCGAAGTCGTTGTCATCGTCTCTATAGCATGGATTCCATTCTGGTTGATGTGTAAAGGAACTTGGCCGGCACGTTCGCGGCGTATCATCTTCTGACCTTTGATGGTGAAGCCTAAACCGCCTTGTCGACGGAAAGGGAGATCGGGAGTCGACCCAAATAGTACTGCCTCTTTCTTCAATTGCGGCTTGAGCATCCTTTAACGAGGCCATCCTAGGAGGAACTTGTGTAACTTCAGGAGTGACGGGAGAGTCAACAGGCATGACTCTGGGGATTATTTCAATAGCTTGACAGGGAGTCTCGAAGAATTCACCCTCCACCTCGAGGTATCGAAAGATCAGATTACCGACCATATTCTTCTTCACCACATATCGAATAACAACCTTCCCTTTCACCGGTATTTCACTGATGCAAGGTAGAGGTAATACCGCCCCATGTATCCAAGGGCGCCCAAGTAGGCAAGAGTAAGTTGGACGGATGTCCATGACAAAGAAAGTGGAATCAAAAGTCCGGGAACCGACTTTAATGTAGAATGAGCTCTCCAAGTAATCGCTTTGTTTAGAACCATCAAAAGCTCTCACAATTATGTCACCGGGTTTCGTAACCGGCCCTTCAACATCAAGTCGATCAAAATCGCCTTGGTAGGAAATTCAGAGCGTAACCAGTATCCACCAAAACATGAGATAATGTTGTGCCTTTGCATTCAACAGAGATGCAAGGCTTGTGTTTCCTTCCGCATGAGTCAAATCAAGATCATAGAAACCTAGGCCGTTGTTGGCAACTGTGCTAGCAATACAAACTTCAAATTGATCAAGAGTAGTGTCTTGCACGTGAGCATTCTTCATAAACTTCACCAAGGCTTTAGCATGAGCCTCGAGCATAAAAGCAGAGCAAGCATGGAGATCTTGGACTGAGTCTCGTCCCAACCGCCCACAACATTGTAGTCACTCTTCTTGATAATCTTCAATTCCTCCATTTCTCGCTTGGAGGTGTCTTCAAGAACTTCCTTTGGTACTGATCGAAAGGATGAGCTACTAGTTCTTTCCTCTAGTCTCGGAACTGTTGAATAGCCGGAATGCGAGCTCGAGTCGCAGTGTCTTTTGGAAGAGAGATTTCTGGAGAGAATACTCTTCCAGTTCTGGTCACCTTACTTGATCCGGTGATGTTGTCGATGTCAGGAATGGTAGCTTCAACAATAAGATCTTCAAAGGTCAGAGGGTCTTGCTTGATGCCATGATAGTAGACATCAGATCCAAAATTCCAAGGAATAGCTTTGTCGGAGGAATATGGAACTGGTCTAGGAGAAGTAATGATGAGAGGTGCCATATTAGGCACAGAATCAGCAGAGGAAATCCTTATTGTGTTAACATCAGCATAGTCTTCTGGGAAATCATTTCCCCATCCAGTCGCCTTAACATCTTCAATTTAGCATTGTACTTATACTGTCTGTAGAAAGCATCTTCCAAGTCACTCCAAGTACGAATACGGTCATTCTCTAGCTGATAATACCACTCCAATTGAGTCCCGGACAAACTCTTTTGAAAATAATGCATCCACAACTTTCTGTCATCAGTGTGGGGGTTGATCTTCTGAACATAGGACTTCAAATGCAGCCTCGGACAAGAAATGCCATCATACTTGGCAAAAGTGGGAACTTTGAACTTGGGAGAAATCACCACACCAGGAACAAGGCTCAAATCATCAAAATTCAGCCCGGACATCTTCAGATTTTCCACAGCATTCAGACGGTCTCCGAGTTGCTTGTACTTGTCATCTTCATCAGAGTACTGGTCATTATCATAGTGATCTTCTCTGTCTCTCTCAGGCTCACGCTGGTCGCCTTCGTCATTGACCTTGACACTTCCCTCAGTCTTGACACTCCCTTCTGAGAGCTCTATCCGGCTAACCACTTTAGGACCACCTTTGTAACGTCTACCCATGTTAAGAACACCAACGACCCTCTTCTTTCTATTGATGAGTTTCTTCAGATCTTCTTGGCCTTGGACCAAGCTAGTGAACATCTCCTGGAACTGAGCATTCTGAGCCTGGAGATCTTTGATGCCTATTCAAGAGCCATTTCGCTAAAATAAATAGCGAGAGAATGAGAAACCAATCTTCAATGTACCTTATGAGATGTTATGCTATGATATGCGATGTTTATGCAAATGCAATGTAATGTTTTCAAGGACCTTAGAATTAAAATTTGTTAAACAAACACGAACAAACATTTATTAGTTCTCTTTTTATTCTCTTTTCTTTTTAAGTACAAAAGATAGTTCGAAACAATAAAATAAAAGAACAAAAATCCTAGAGCTCTAAATCTCCCATGGGTGCTTCCTCTTGGTGCCGAGGTAGGCGTTGATGTTTCGCTCCTCGTGAAGTAGCTTGGTTAACTCTAGTACCTTCTTCTCACTTGCATAACACTGAGCTTCGAATGTATCCCTTTCTTCTTTTAGTTGAATCCAGGATCTCTTCAAGTCTTCAAAATCAGTAGGAATGTCGGGATGGAGAACAGTATAGGATTCGTCACCTATAGCAACAGGTTCCATAATTACTGGTAACACGGGTGTAAATGGCATCATGAGGTTTTGAGCTCGAGCTCGCACCCATTTGAGGTAAGGTTCCCACGGAATGGAGTTTTGGTGCCCCAAAGTCTTGGTATCAGTCTTCTTTACCATGCCCCAAGCGTGTATAAACCTTCGATGGTAATCCTGGAGATCGTGGTTGTAGTCGAACACAATATCTTGGAGAAGCATATCATGTGGACCATCTCTTCGAGCAAAACCAAACTAACGTAGAGCTAAAGAAGGGTTGTAAGTAATACCTCCCCTTATAGCAAGGAGTGGTACACTAGGGAACTCTCCACAACACTGAATAATTGTGAAGTCCTTTTGAGAGAAAATACTCCAACGGATATCTGAATGAGAGAGTGACATTAGTCTTTGAGACCACTTCAACCTTTGTTCGTTCTTCAATATTGATGGAGGAAGGTGCGAAATAAACCACCTGGAAAGTAACGGTATGCAACACATGAGAGTTCCTTGTCTTTTGATAGTATGAGTGTGGAGAGAATGTAGGATGTCTCCAAGTAAGGTAGGCACAGGATTACGAGTGAGGAATAACTTGATGGCGTTCACATCTATGAATTAATCCGAGTTAGGAAATAGAACCAAACCATAGATTAGCAAGGCCACAATGTCTTCGAATGCATGGAAACTCATAGCTTTGAGGAATTCTCGGGCTTTCTTAATCAAGAACTTAACAAGTAAACCCTTAACTCCGCTTCTTGTTTCCCAATTGGCTTCAATGTCTGAGCGCTTAAGATGTAAGGCTGATGCAATGTCTTCGTACCTAGGAGCCTTTTCTAGACCGGTGAATGGCATTTGATCAAGAATAGGTATCCCAAGTAGCTTAGAGAACTCTTCCAAGGTAGGAACCAACTGATAATCTGGGAATGTAAAGCAATGGTGTTTCGGATCAAAGAACTGATATAGGACATGCATCATATCTTCTTCAAAACCGGAGATAACCAAGCCAAGTAGATAACCATGTCTTTTGATGAACTGAGCATGATTGGGAATTTCTGAAACCAATTCTTTGAGTTGAGAAGGTATACCCATGAAGTTGATTCGGATAGTCTTTCTAGAAGCCATAATTCCTACAAAACAGAGCAAAGATAAATCCCTAGGTCCTTGAAATAGTTAGAAATGATATGCAATGCGAATGATGTCATGATGTCATGTTTATCACACACAAGCAATTCACACAATGAGCCTAGGTTTAAGGCTTGCATGAGGTATATGTGATTACCCCTCCAAAAGTTTGAGTTGGTTCATCCTATCCTATAATAGTAACCGGGTTCTAGGAATCTCATATCATAGATCTTTCTCGTAGGCGTTTATTTCAATACGACTACCAAGTGGTCGACCGGAAAATATCCCAAAAGTCTGATCTTAATGAGTGTAGCATCGAGTATCAGCCAACCTTAGTCTGCACCAAAGCCGGCCATCTCACTACCTACTAATGGCCAAGATGGGTCAATTAATATTCTAAAAGTTTAGTTAGTGCTGATGACACCACGCAGAAGCCAAATATTATCCTCAACTTGGAAATGAAGAGTTTCAGGACATCTAAAGTGTCACACTAACGTAGCCATCATGTTGACCGTTTCGATATACGTCTAACGGTCGCGATGATTTATTGCTACTTACCTAAAAGGACACCCGGATTCGGGTGTAGGATCCCCCACAAGTATAATACCCAAGCAACCCTTAAAGATAAAGCAAGCAAGTCAAACAGAAAGCAGTAAAAGTGATTTTGAAATCCCTAAGGCATTCTCTCTTTAGGGTGTCTCCCCGGCAGAGTCGCCAGTTTTGTAATATGGTGAACTGACTTTGAGATTTTTGTATCGCAAATGTGCGGATAGCAAGAGTCGCCACCGACTTTTCTTTTATCCAATTAAGGGAAGGTGAAAAGAACAGGAAAAGACCTTCGTTAGATTCTGAGTAAGGGAGAAGGTTATGAAAAGGGAAGGTATTAGCACCCCTTTCCATCCGTAGTTTTCTACGGGCTCTTAGTTGCTCTAAGATCATTTTTTAAAAAAGTGCTTTCTGTGTGTTTGACAAAAAATGTTTTGAAAAGGCATTTCGCTTTGACTTTGTAATGATTCATGTAGGAATGTATACAAAGTGTTCGAAATGTTTCGCTTTGAAAAGAGTTTGAACTTTGATAAAAGTGTGAGGTGAAAAGTATTTGATTTGAGCAAGCAACTAAAAGTCTTATTACCTACTCGTAATGGTCGTTGTTATTTTACGCCCTTTAGAATAGCGCTATCCATACAATTGGTTGGTAGGTAACCCTATTCGCTGGATGTAGAAGGACATTCAAGGACATCGATGGTCATAGAAGGCAACTCGTAGGAAGTATTCTAGCACATTCGGGACTATCATCATTTTCGTAGGCAACAATCGAGGGTCAAGATCATGTATTCGGAGGCGACATCGTGGGTCTATGATCTTTGTATCGAAAGGACTATGATGATTTGTTTTGAAAGCAACGCTAGAATACCTCTACGCTCGAGGGACTTGACCATTTGTATTCAGAAGGCAACGAGAGAGAATTACCCTAAGGGGTGCATGTGAAAGAGTGTGTTGATTTCGTGGATTTTATCTTGGAATTATGAGTGATCTATGTCCAATTTATCTTTCCATACACGCCTAATTACTAGCGCTTATAGGGTGCGGAAAGTAAATCATGAAATGTAAAGTGCGAAAAGATAAAGTCCTACGCTATTACATGGCTTTGGGGCAGATACATAATATGAGTGCGGAAAAATAAAAGCCCTAATTAAACTATTACATCCCATAGGCAATTTCATAGTTGAAAAAGAAAAGCAAGAAAAATCGTCCGAAACGGTATAACCTGTGAACAGATACAAAATCGGAAAATACGAGAAAATTGCATAAGAGAAAAATGTTAGTAAAAACAAATATTTTTGAATGAAGAAAAAGGTTTTATGTTAGTAATGACATTAATATGATAAAATAAATTTTTGGTAATTTTTGGAATTGATTTGATAATTTAAAAACAATTAAAAGTCATTTAAATGATTAATTAGTAATTAAATTAAATATGCATGCAAAAATAATAATTTTTATATTAAAAATTAAATAAACATTTTTCTGATGATTATGCAAAAAGATAAATATTTTTGGTGTTTTTTAGATGCATGATAAAAATATTTGAAGATAAATTAAAATGCATGAAAAATATTAAAGAAAATAAGAAAAATATGTTAGTTTTGTAAAGTTGCAAAAGAATTGCCATGGTGGAATCGAACCGGGTCCTTCTCGTGACAACTCATACTCCCTTTCCTTAACCATCGAGCCAAAGCGCTTGGTGTTTAGAAATGAAACGAATTGCAGAACACTTCGGGAACTAAGAACACGCCAAGATCTTCATCTTCTTCATTTGAAATTTTGAAAGTTAGCCTACCGAGCTCGACGCTAAGGCCCCTGCAAACATCAAAAATCCAATACAAGCAATATAAATGCAATTCAAAACCATGGTTCGATTCCTTTTTGTCCACTGATCATCTTGGTAGCCTTGGTTTGGTCCAATTTTACCTATTTCGTGAGATCCCAATTCAAACCATGGAACCCTAGCTATGGTGGATTTCGATTTAGGCCACTAAAATGCAATTAAACTATGCAGAAAGTTTCCAAACTCCGTTCTAAACACAAAACAAACATCAAAACATGTTAAAAACGCATGAGAATTAAAAATCGATTTTGGAAAAAGTTTGACAAACCAAAATTGGGATTGCTTGATTCTTGATGTTTTTGAGAGATGTAAAGGTCTGGAATGATTCCAGGGACTCCAAGGAATGAAAGGAATGCTTAAAACCAATTGAATCGAGTTGGAACTGTGGCTGCAAGTTGCTTCAAGAGCACGGTTTTTTGAGTTTAGGTTAGGGTTCTTTTGAGCAATTTTTCTGTTCTTGTTCATGTTGTATGCATTGTACATTTATAGTAGATGGATTTTGGACTGATTTGAGGAACAAATAACGATCAATGTAAAATTATTTGATTTTGTACAAAATCAAATCTTCCGTATTTGATCCAATTTCTTCAATTTCTTGCCAAATCAATGCAAATTTCGAAATTTTCCAGCTTGTGTGAATTACTTGGATCTCAAGAATGAGAGAAAAATCAATTTTGCATTTAATTTTGATTTTATTCCTTATTTTTAATTTAATTTGTTTTAAATGAATAAAATCCAAATTAAATAGAAAAATAAAGACAAAATTGTGGCATTGGGCTTGAAGGTTCCAAATAAGATAAGGAACAAGTTTAAACCAAGAAAAACTAGGCCCATTTGCAAAATTTTGGATTTTTACAAGTATTTCTTTGTAATTCTTCAAAATGCCCAACTTGTGCAAGGTGTATTTTGCTCAATTTTCCACATTTTTGAGTGTTCTTGGACTTTTAGAAAGCTCTAAGTGACCTCTAAACAACCTCTTTGGTTTCATCTCAATTGAGTTTCCATGCTCAATAATCAAAACAAAAGTTGACTTTTTGTTGACTTTGAAAACGACCTGTAATGTTTTGATCCACACCTTCCAAATGAAGCATTTTTTGAACATTCTTGTGAGACATGAAGTTGTAGAGAATTGAATTCTCTTCAAAATGAGAGGTGGTGGAAAAATTTCTGAGAATGTATGAAGAAGTTATGCTCAGTCAAAGTTCAGTTGACTTTTCACTAAAAAACCCTAATTTGGAATGTTTGACTTTTGTGCAAATCTTAAGTTTTCTTGATGAATCATGATCAAACCTTGATCAAATGATGAATGTAACTTCAAAATGAGTATGTTGACCAAAAATTAGGAAGTTTGACTATATGTTGACCACAGTTGACGTTTTGTCCAATACAATTGATTTTCAACCATCTGAGCAATTGTCTGAGGAAACTGGACTTGTGAGGCTTGAAACTTGACATGGAGATTCTTTGAAGCATATGAGGAGGCATGATGACCATTGGAGATATTGGAAGTCCATCTGGATATGAGAATAGCCAAACCCTAGTTTGGGTTGATTGTCTAGGAGAGGGTTTGTCTGATCAACCCTTGAGGAATCCTTGAGTATGGATGTATAAAATGTCTTGAGCAGTAGGAGGGAAAATTTTGGGCTATGACACTATGTAACTGCCCCAAAGCCATGTAATAACATAGGACTTTACTTTCCGCAATTTATTTTCTGCACCCTATAAACTGCTAGTAACTAGGCGTGTATGGAAAGATAAAAAACGTATATAGATCACCTATAATTTGCAAGATAATATATTTGAATCAACACACTCTTTTCACACATGCACCCCTTAGGGTAATTCTCTCTCGTTGCCTTTCGAATAAATGGTCAAGTCCCTCGAATGTAGAGGTATCCTAGCATCGTTGCCTACAAACATATCATCATAGTCCCCTTCGAATCAAAGATCATGAGTCCCTCGACGTGGCCTACGAAAACATGATCTCGTCCCTTGATTGTTGCCTACGAAAAGTGATGATCGTCCCTTCGAATGTGCTAGGATACTCCTACAAGTTGCTTTCTATGGCCATCCGATGTCCCTTTGAATGTCCCTTCTACATCCAACGAATAGGGTTACGTACCAACTAATGGTATGGATAGCACTATTCTAAAGGAATGAACACAACACGAAAATGTCCATTCTGAGTGGGTAATAAGACTTTCAGTTGCTTGCTCAAACAAAATACTTTTCACACTACACACTTTTGTCAAAGTTCAAACTCTTTTCAAAACGAAACATTTCCGAAGACTTTGTATACGTTCCTACATGAATCATTACAAAGTCAAAGTGAAATGCCTTTTCAAAACATTTTTGTCAAACACACAGAAATCACTTTTTAAAAATGAGCTAAAACCAACTAAGAGCCCGTAGATAACTACGGATGGAAAGGTGCTAATACCTTCCCTTTTCATAACCTTCTCCCTTACTCGTAATCTAACGAAGGTCTTTTCTCTTTTCACCTTCCCTTAATTGGATAAAAGAAATGTCGGTGGCGACTCTGCTATCCGCACATTTGTGATAAAAGAAAACAAATTCTCAAAGTCGTTCACCGTATTAGAGAACTCAAGACTGGGAGACACCCTAAAGAGAGAATACCTTAGGGATTTTTAGATTATCTTTACTGCTTTCCGTTTGACTTGCTTGCTTTATCTTAAGGGTTGCTTGGGTATTATACTTGTGGGGGATTCTACACCCAGATCCAGGTTTCCTTTAGGTAAGTAGCAATAGATCGTCACCGTTAGGCGATACCAAACGGTCAACATGATGGCTACGTTAGTGTGACACTTTGATGTCCCGATACTTTCATTTCCAAGTTGAGGATAGTATTTGGCTTCGTGGTGTCATAAGCACTAACTCAACTTTTAGAACCTTAATTGACCCATCTTGGCCATTAGAAGGTAGTGAGATGGCTTTGGTGCGGACTAAGGTTGGTTGATACCGATGCTACGCCATTATGACGACATTTGGGATATTTTCGGTCGACGTCTTGGTAGTCGTATTGAAATAAACACCTACGAGAAAGATCAATTATATGCGATTCCTGGAACCCGGTTACTATTATAGGACAGGATGAACCAACTCAAACTTTGGTAGGGTAATCACCTATACCTCATGCATGCTTAAACCTAGGGCTATTGTGTGAATTGTTTCAGGTTGCTAAACATGACATCATGACATCATCGCATTGCATATCATCTCTAACTATTTCAAGGACCTAGGGATTTATCTTTGCTCTGTTTTGTAGGGATTATGGCTTCTAGAAAGACTATCCGAATCAACTTCATGGGTGTACCTTCTCAACTCAAAGAATTGGTTTCAGAAATTCTCGATCATGCTTAGTTCATCAAAAGACATGGTTATTTACTTGACTTGGTTATCTCCGGTTTCAAAGAAGATATGATGCACGTCCTATTCCCGTTCTTTGATCCGAAACACCATTGCTATACATTCCCATATTATCAGTTGGTTCCTACCTTGGAAGAGTTCTCTAAGCTACTTGGGGTACCTATTCTTGATCAAATGCCATTCACCGGTTTAGAAAAGGTTCCTAGGTACGAAGACATCACATCAGCATTACATCTAAAGCGCTCAAACGTTGTAGCCAATTGGGAAACTAGAAGTGGAGTTAAGGGTTTACTTGCTAAGTTTTTGATTAAGAAAGCCCGAGAATTTCTCAAAGCTATGAGTTTCCATGCATTCGAAGACATTGTGGCCTTGCTAATCTATGGTTTGGTTCTATTTCCTAACTCGGATTAATTCATAGATGTGAACGCCATCAAGTTATTCCTCACTCGTAATCCTGTGCCTACCTTACTTGGAGACATCCTACATTCTCTCCACACTCATACTATCAAAAGACAAGGAACTCTCATGTGTTGCATACCGTTACTTTCCAGGTGGTTTATTTCGCACCTTCCTCCATCAATATTGAAGAACGAACAAAGGTTGAAGTGGTCTCAAAGACTAATGTCACTCTCTCATTCAGATATCCGTTGGAGTTTCTTCTCTCAAAAGGACTTCACATTCATTGAGCGTTGTGGAGAATTCCCTAATGTACCACTTCTTAGTATAAGGGGAGGTATTACTTACAACCCTTCTCTAGCTCTAAGTCAGTTTGGTTATGCTCGAAGAGATGGCCCACATGATATGCTTCTCCAAGATATTGTGTTCGACTACAACCACGATCTCCAGAATTACCGATTTAAGGTTCATACACGCTGGGCATGGTAAAGAAGATCGATACCAAGACTTTGGGGCACCAAAACTCCATTCCGTGGGAACCTTACCTCAAATGGGTGCGAGCTCGAGCTCAAAACCTCATGATGCCATTTACACCCGTGTTACCAGTAATTATGGAACCTGTTGCTATAGGTGACGAATCCTATACTGTTCTCCATCCCGACATTCCTACTGATTTTGAAGACTTGAAGAGATCCTGGATTCAACTAAAAGAAGAAAGGGATACATTCGAAGCTCAATGCTATGCAAGCGAGAAGAAGGTACTCGAGCTGACCAAGCTACTTCACGAGGAGCGGAACATCAACGCCTACTTCAACAGTAAGAGGAACCGCCCATGGGAGACTTAGAGATTTAGGATTTTGTTCTTTTATTTTTCTGAACTATCTTTTGTACTTAAAAAAAAGAGAATAAAAAGAAACTAATAACGTTTGTTCATGCTTGTTTAACAAATTTAAATTCCTAAGGTCCTTGAAAACATTGTATTGCATTGGTATAAACATCGCATATCATGGCATAACATTTCATAATAGGTACATTGAAGGTTGGTTTTCTCATTTTCTCGCTATTTATTTTAGCAGAAATGGCTCTTGAACAGATCACAAAGATCTTCGTGCTCGTAATGTTCGGCCTGTGAAATGTTCACCAGCTTGGTCCAAGGCCAAGAACATATGAAGAAACTCATCAACCAAAAGAAGAGGGTCATTGGTGTTCTCAACATGGGCAGATGTCACAAAGGTGGTCCTAGAGTTGTCAGCCGGATAGAACTCTCAAAGAGTGTCAAAACTGAGGGAAGTGTCAAGGGCAACGAAGAAGACCAATGAGCCGAGAAGAAGGAAGAAGACTATGAGAATGATCAAGACTTTATGAGGATGACAAATACAAGCAACTTGAAGACCGTCTCAATGTCGTTGAAAATCTAAAATGTCGTACTGAATTTTGATGATCCGAGTCTTGTTCCGTATGGTGATTCCTCACAAGTTCAAGGTTCTTACTTTGCCAAGTATGATAGCATTTCTTGTCCGTCGCATTTGAAGTCCTATGTTCAAGATCAACCCCACACCGATGATGAAGTTGTGGATTCATTATTTCCAAGAGAGTTTGTCCGAAACTCAATTGGAGTGGTACTATCAGCTAGAAAGTGACTACATCCGTACCTAGAGTGACTTAGCAGATGCTTCACAAGCAATAT
>CM038793.1:141624700-141777803 GCA_021764765.1 Vicia sativa | reverse complement strand
TCATGAACTTCTTATCATTAGAGATCTGCAAGGATATTCACGAGTCTCAAGAATACCTCTTCATTCGTAGTACCAATGTTTCTCTTCTACATCAAGCTCGTAACAATATATTTAATTAAGTCAAACTTCGATGATGATGCAGGGAGCCTCGTTGTCCCATCGACCTTGAACATAGATGACATAGTAGCCAATGCGTCATAGCTGATTCTCTTCTCGTGGGATGTGATCAAAAGTAATCTCTTGAGTAGGGGATCAAACTGAACATGCTCTCGTCTGAATGAGGTTTGGATGCTCCGTATCCATCATATAATCGGTGATCAAAATTTGGTCTCCATACACATTAGAACTTGATTCTTAAGTCAATAGCGACTTTGATACCCATGATGCAGCCGTGACCATGGTGCCAAGCTGAAACATAATCTGGCGATGAAAAAATGTGTCGCTCATGGGGATGTAATAATGGCGCCAATGCCATTGCCAATCGTTGAGGCTCCATCAAAACCATGGTCCATCGGGATCCTTGTTCGAGTCCTTCGTCTAGTCACAGTTCTTCGTAATCGGTAACTAGTAAAACATCTTCACCCGAAACTCAAAGCGCATGGTGATAGTCGTCTGACGATGAGCCAATGATCGGCCACTACACTTCCTTTGATCGCTTTAAAGTATATTAGATGTCGTATTCGGTCAAGATCATTTTCCATCTTGCTATTCCTCGAGAGAGTTGGTTTCTCAAATATGTATTTTATCGGATCCATCTTGAAATCAACAAGGTAGTGTGAGTCAACATATCTGTCTTAGTTGGTGAGACCCAAGCAAAGCTTGCAAGTTTTCTCGGCTGTGGTATCTTGTTTCCACGTCGGTAAACTTTTGCTAGGTAGTATATTGCATACTCTTTTCGACCGACTCGTCATGTTCCCCAACACACCCATTGACTTCTCCAATCGCATCATACGATAAGAGGTCTTCCTTCGTGACGACATCAAGATAGGAGGATTACAGGGTACTCCTTGATTTTGTCAAAAGCGATCGGCAATCGTCGTTCCATTCTACCACTTGATCTTTCTTAACTTGAAGATTGGCTCACAAGTAGTAGTTAGATGTGCAATGAATGGCAATGTAGTTCAAGCGTCCCAAGAAACCTCGACTTCCTTCTCGGTGCGGGGGTGGCATCTCTTGAATTGCTTTAATCTTGGCGGGGTCAACTTCAATACCTTTACCACCGACAACAAACCCTAGGAGCTTACCGAATCTGACTCCAAAGGTGCACTTGTTGGGATTAAGTCTCGTCTGTACTTCTTTAGTCATCAAAGCAGGTTTAGTAGATGATCAAGATGTTCTTCTTGATGTATCGAGAGCTATCATGTCGTCGGCGTAGACCTCATCTCGTGATGAATCATGTCATGAAATAATGTCACCATGGCGCGATAAGTGGCGCGTTTCGTCTGAGCGACGCATGACCTTGTAGTAGAGTGCTTGTGTAACAGTAGTCTTCTCCATGTCTTGAGGCCATTTGATCACGATGTAGGAGAAACCATCCATGAAGGAAAACCTTATGTTGGCGATGTTGTCAACGAACATCAATATGAAGTGGAAAATCGTCTTTCGGACTCGCTTTATTGATCTCTATAATCCACACACATTCGTACCTTGCCATCCTTCTTAGATCGGGTACCACATTACGACCCATTGCGGATAGGAAGTAGCTAGAAACCGGCGTTGGCTGTTTCATGACTTGACTTTGATATTCTCGACATCTCGGGGCCATGTCACAGACAGACCTTTTCTTTGGGAGAAACCTTCTTTTGTTGGCAATCGGTGCACCACAATATCAATGTCTAAACGGCATGTCTTCGTATGACAAGCAAAAACCTCGATGTAGTCTCGTGCATCTGAACCAATCTTTCTTTAACACTTTTCTCAAGACCGCTCTATCTTGATCTCTTACTGTCTTCATCAATACCCAACTCACAACCTCATTGCTCTTAGGTTATCATGTAACTCGCTCTTCTTCTTATGTGATCGGCAAGTTCTCCACGGCATTTCACAATCTTCCTCACTTTCGTCTTGACTTGGTAGATCGGATTATCAAGTCATATTTAGCAATAGCATAGTTGTTATTAACGAGATTCGGGTGATTCGCGTGTATCACGTGGGTGTGTGTAAGAAACACATAGCTTTTTGGAGGGTGATAAAGTAAAGAAAGAAAACAAACAATTGAATGCAAAGTCCAATTTATTGAATGAAAATCAAGCGACGAGATAATAACCCCATGCGAGCCATGATGCCAGGGTAGAGGCACTAGGCTTTAGAGTTTATTGTTCGAAATATAAAGATCGAAAAGCAAAACAAAAACAAAAACAATTACTCACTGCTAAAGGAGATTGGTATAGCGTCTTGATCTTCCAATTCTTTGAGTCCGTTATCACGGAGTTAGGAAGATCCACTTGCGATGTCAAGCCGTTGTCGTCGTCTTCATAGCATGGATTCCACTGGTGATCGGAAAGGAAGTTGGCGGCACGCTTCGCGTTATCATCTTGACCCTTGATGGTGAAACCTAAACCGGTCTTGTCAAATTTGAAAGGAAGATCGGGGAGCGACCCCAAATAGTACTACGTTCTTCTTCACGCGACTTGAGCATCTTCAGTGAGCCATCCTAAAGGAACTTGTGTAACCGGGAGTGATAGGAGAGTCAGGGCATGACTGGGTATTGTTTCAAAAGCTTGGGGGGTCTCGAAGAATTCACCCTCCATCTCGAGTATCGGAATGACGTAGATGGTGACCATATATTCTTCTTCACCACATCTTGTAACAACCTTCCCTTTCACAGGGTATTTCGACTTCTAATGTAAGGTAGAAATGTGGTACCATGTATCTAAGGGCGTCCAGTAGGCAAGAGTAAGTGGGCGGATGTCCATGACAAAGAAAGTAGAGTCAAAGTGCAGGAACCGACTTTGACAGAGAATGAGCTCTCAATCTTGTTAAGCTTAGAACCATCAAAAGCTCTCACAAATATATCCTTGGGTCTCAGAACCAACCCTTGATATCAAGTCGATCAAAAGGTCTTGATGGGATATTGAGGCGGAGCGGTATCCACCAAGACATGAGATAACGTAGTGCCCTTGCATTCATAGAGATGTGCAAGGCTTTGTTGTGTTTATTCCGTGAGTCAAATCGACATCGAGAGAAGCCTAGGCCGTTGTTGGCAGCCGGGCTAGCAATACAAACTTGAGGCGGTCGGTGGTAGTGTCTTGCGGCACATGAGCATTCTTCAAAAACTTCACCAAGGCATTAGCATGAGCCTCGAGCCTGAAGCGAGAGCAAGCATGGATATCTTGAAGGTCTGTCCCATTGTTCCACAACATTGTAGTCACTCTTCTTGATGATCTTGAATTTCCTCCATTTCTTGTTTGGAGTGTCTTGATAACTTCCTTTGGTACTTACGGTGGCGGGATGAGTAGCTGGTTCTTTCCCTCTAGCTTGGAATGGATTGAATAGGTGGAATCTGTTGGAGTCATGATGTCTTTTGGAGGAGAGATTTTGGAGAAAACCCTTAGGTTGGTCACCTTACTTGATCGGTGATGTTGTCAATGTCGGGAATGGTAGCTTGTAAGATCTTCAATGGTCGGAGGGTCTTGCTTGACACCATGATAGTAAACATCGACTCCATAATTCCAGGGATAGCTTTGTCATAGGAATATGGGCCGGCCTTGGAGAAGTGATAATGAGGGCTCTAGGCACAGAGGATCGTGAGAGAAATTCTTATAGTGTTAACATCAGCATAGTCTTCTAGGAAATCGTCACCCCATCCGGTTGCTTTAACATCTTCAATAGGAATTTTGTAGCTCTCGGGAATAGTGTACTTCACCATGTAATCATAATTTCCACTTAGCGCCCCAAGGTATCCCACACGAGATGGTGCGGCTTCATTCACATCTTGATCTTTAGTTTAGACATATCCTCACGACACGCACGGTGGTTTCAAAATAGTATCTCACGGTTATCCATCATGCCTTGAACCGTCTTCTCAACCAAGTACAACCATCGGTGTAGATGGGCACCAACGACAATTCTGGGCATCTGGTTGACAAACTTGACAAATTCTTCTTAACGGTCATCGGAGGAATGGTCAAGTCATCTATGTTGAACACATAAGTATCATCCCCACATTGGAACTTTTGTCATGGTTAGGCATAGGGCGTTGATCACATTCGGTGTCTCAGCGGGAGGGTCAAACTCAATCTTAGCTTGATCATGTCTTGAATCTTGTTTTTGAGCCCACAATCATCGATTACTATGTCACAGGCTATTGGAATGGTAAGAACACTTAGCATTAGGATTGTATCTCGGAGAGGAAGTGTTGACATTTTGAGGAGGATCCCTCAGGTGTCACTCTGCTTTCAACATGTGTTGCAAGGCTTGCGACAATGGCATCTTGATCTTAGTAAGCTGTCTTAGTGGCGCGTTAAGCTCTGCGTTGTCTCTGAGGTTGTCTTGATGTAGGATTAAATCCTGGCCTTATTGAGCACGGTCGGTCTTGGCTCGGCTTTTCGACCATACACACATTGGCTTCTTTCTTACCACCAAAAGATCTCCTCATGACATTTGAAGATGACTCTATGAATCTTCCCTCTTGATACCGACTTAATCGCTCTCTGTCGATGTCATTCGATGAATCCGTTGAAGAGTTTCCAATCGGATGATTGAAGAAAGACTGTCGGTGTTCCCATAAACATATCAACCAACTCCCTATTGGACAAGGGTGGTTGAACTCTGCTGCTAGATCTCTCATTTACGAGCATACTCCTTGAACTTCTCATCATGACCCATAGACATGCTTTGTAGTTGCATGCGGTGGGTGTCAATTCAACATTGTACTCATCGCATGCATGAAAGCATCACTAAGTCACTCCAAATACGGATACGGTCATTCTCTGGCGATAATACCATTCCAATTGAGTTAGGACAAACTCTCTTGAAAATAGTGCATCCACAACTTTACTGTCATCGGTGTGGGGATTGATCTTACGGACATAAGACTTCAAATCTGACTTAGGGCAAGACATGCAGTCATACTTAGCAAAAGTTGGAACTTTGAACTTGGGAGAATCACAACACCAAGGACAAGACTCGGATCGTCAAAATTCAGCCCGTACATCTTGAGGTTTCCACGACATTCAAGCGGTCTTCAAGTTGCTTGTACTTGTCATCTTCATGGAGTATTGGCCATCATCATAGTTTTCTCGGGCTCATCTTTACCTTCGCCATCACCCTTGTTACTTTGCTATCCTCCTTCTTGACACTTCCTTGAGAGCTCAATTCGACTAACCACTCTAGGACCTCCTTTGTAGCGTGCCCATGTTGAGAAGACCAACAACTTCTTCTTTACGTTGATGAGCTTCTTGGTCTTCTTGGCCTTAGACCAGGTGGTAAACATCTCTGGGCCCAGTATTACGAGCCTAGAGATCTTTGTGTTGTTCAAGAGCCATTTACGCTAAAATAAATAGCGAGCAAATGAGAAAACCAATCTTCATGTACCTACGATGCAATGTTATGCCATGCTATGCGATGTTTATCGAATGCAATGCAATGTTTTCAAGGACCTTAGAGATTTAAATTTGTTAAACAAGCAATGAACAAACATTTATTAGTACTCTTTTCATTATTCTTTTTTCTTTTAAGTACAAAGGATAGTTCAAGACAAATAAAAGAAAAACATATAAATCCTAAAGCTAAGTCTCCCATGGGCTTCCTCTTGGTGCCGATGTAAGCATTGATGTTCGCTCCTCGTGGTAGCTTGGTCAACTCTAACACTTTCTTCTCGCTTGCATAACATTGAGCTTCAAAGGTATCCCTCTCTTCCTTGAGTTGAATCCGGGATCTCTTGAGTCTTCAAAATCGGTAGGCATGTCGGGATGAAGGCGGTATAAATTCGTCACCTATAGCAGGTTCCATAATTACGAGTAAAGCAGGCATGAATGGCATCATGAGGTTTTGAGCTCGAGCTCGCACCCATTTGAGGTAAGGTTCCCAAGGAATTGAGTTCGGTGTCCCAAAGTCTCGATGTCGGTCTTCTTTACCATGCCCCAAGCGTATATGAACCTTCGTCGGTAATTACGGAGATCGTGATTGTAGTCGAACACAATGTCTTGGAGAAGCATATCATGTGGACCATCTCTTGAGCAAAACCAAGCGGCGTAGAGCTAAAGAAGGTTGTAAGTAATACCTCCCCTCATACCAAGTAGCGGTACATTAGAATTCTCCTGGCTTTCAATGAAGGTGAAATCTTTTGAGAGAAAGACTCCAACGGATGTCCGAATGAGAGAGTGACATTAGTCTTTGAGACCATTTCAACCTTTGTTCATTCTTCAAAACTGATGGAGGAAGGTGCGAAATAAACCACACAGAAAGTAACGGTATGCAACACATGAGAGTTCCTTGTCTCTTAGTAGCAGAGTGTGGAGAGAATGTAGGATGTCTCCAAGTAAGGTAGGCCTTGGATTGCGGGTAGAAACAACTTGATGGTGACATCTATGAATTGATCCGAGTTAGGAAATAGAACCAAACCATAGATTAGCAAGGCCACATGTCTTGAATGCATGAAACTCATAACTTTGAGGAACTCTCGGGCTTTCTTAATTAGGAACTTGGAAAGTAAACCCTTAACTCCATTGGTTTCCCAATTGGCTGCAATGTCGGCGCTTAAGATGTAAGGCTAATGCAATGTCTTACTTAGGAACCTTTTCTAGACCGGTGAATGGCATTTGATCAAGAATAGGTATCCCAAGTAGCTTAGAGAACTCTTCAAGGTAGGAACCAACGATAATCTGGGAATGTAAAGAAATGGTGTTTCGGATCGAAGAAGCTGGAATAGGACATGCATCATATCTTCTTGAAACGGAGATAACCAAGTCAAGTAGATAACCATGTCTTTTGATGAGCGAGCATGATCGGGAATTTACGAAACCAATTCTTTGAGTGAGAAGGTATACCCATGAAGTTGATTCGGATAGTCTTTCTAAAGCCATAATCCCTAAAAGAGCAAAGATAAATCCTAGGTCCTTGAAATAGTTAGAAATGGTATGCAATGCAAATGATGTCATGATGTCGTGTTTGGCACACACAAGCAATTCACACAATGAGCCTAGGTTTAAGGCTTGCATGAGGTATAGGTGATTACCCACAAAGTTTGAGTTGGTTCATCACATCCTATAATAGTAGGGTTCTAGGAATCTCATATCATTGATCTTTCTCGTGGCGTTTTATTTCAATACGAATACCAGTGGTCGAAAATATCCCAAAAGTCGATCTTAATGGCGTAGCATCAGTATCGACCAACCTCGGTCTACACAAAGCTGGCCATCTCACTACTTTCTAATGGCCAAGATGAGTCAATTAAGGTTCTAAAAGTTTAGTTAGTGCTTGGTGACACCACGCAAAAGCCAAATACTATCCTCAACTTGGGAATGAAGAGTATCAGGACATCCAAAGTGTCACACTAACGTAGCCATCATGTTGACCGTTTTGATATCGTCTAGCAGTCGCGAAGATTTACTACTTACCTAGCGAAACCGGATCGGTTGTAGGATCCCCCAAAAATATAATACCCAAGCAAACCTTAAAGATAAAGCATACAAATCAAACAAAAAGCAATAAAGGTGATCTATAAATCCCTAAGGTAATTCTCTCTTTAGGGTGTCTCCCGTAGTCATGATTCGGTAACACGGTGAAGCCGACTTTGTAGGTTTTGTATCGCAAATGTGCGGATAGCAAGAGTCGCCACCGACTTTTATTTTATCCAATTAAGGGAAGGTAAAAGTACAGAAAAAAACCTTCGTTAGATTACGAGTAAGGAGAAGGTTATGAAAAGGGAAGGTATTAGCACCCCTTTCCATCCGTAGTTATCTCAGCTCTTAGTTGCTCTTAGATCACTTTAAAATGTGCTTTACGTGTGTTTGACAAAATGTTTTGAAAAGGCATTTCGCTTTGACTTTGTAATGATTCATGTAGGAATGTATACAAAGTGTTGGAAATGTTTCGTTTTGAAAAGTTTGAACTTTGACAAAAGTGTGAGGTGTGAAAAATATTTGATTTGAGCAAGCAACTAAAAGTCTTATTACCTACTCAGAATTGGTCGTTTTCGTATTGTTTTACTTTCCTTTAGAATAGCGCTATCCATACCATTAGTTGGTAGGTAACTCTATTTGTTGGATGTAAGCGGGACAATCGAAGGGACATCGTATGGTCATAGAAAGCAACTTGTAGGAAGTATCCAAGCACATTCGAAGGGACTATCATCATTTTCGTGGCGACAATCGAGGTCAAGATCATGTATTCGGAGGCGACATCGTGGGTCTTATGATCTTTTATCGAGCGACTATGATGATTTGTTTTGAAACAGCGGTGCTAGAATACCTCTACGTTCGAGGACATGACCATTTGAATTAAAGACACGAGAGAATTACCTAACGGGTGCATGTGTGAAAAAGTGTGTTGATTTGGATATTTTATCTTGACGATTAGTGGGCTATGTTCAATTTTATCTTGCCATACATGCCTAATTACTAGCAATTGATAGGGTGCGGAAATTAAAATGCGGAATGTAAAGATGCGGGAAAATAAATGTCCTACGCTATTACATGGCTTTAGGGAGATACATAATTTAAATTTACGGAAAATAAAACCTAATTTAAACTATTACATCCCATGAGCAGTTACATAATTGGAAAAAATGAAAGCGATAAAAGCGTAAAAGCGGAACAACCTGTGAAAAGATAAGAAAATCGGAAAATACGATGAAATTGAATAAGAGAAAAATATTAGTAAAAATGAAAACTTTTGAATGAGAAAAATATGACATGCTGGAAATAACTTAAACATGCTAGAATAATTTTTTGGGATTTTTTTGATGCAATTTAATAATTAAAAACTAATTAAAATTGATTTTAATGCTAAATTATGAATAAAAATAAATATGCATGCAAAATTGTATTTGTTAATTTTATAAATTAAATAAGTATTTTCTGGAAATAAATGCAAAAGGAAAAAATATTTTGATGATTTATAATGCATGAAATAAAAATATGAAAAGAAATTAAAATTGATGCAAAATATTAAATAATAAGAAAATAGAAAATATGCAAGTTTGGAAAAAAGAAAACAAAACCGGTGCCAGTTGGGTTCGAACTGGAGACCTTGAAGGTATCTTTGAGCAGAGCCGCCTTTACCACTCGCCAAGTGTGCAAGCATGTTTGAGCTGGAGCAGGTGAAATCAAGCCGCGTCATCCTCCTATGCTTCGCGCGGACTTCGTCTTCTCCAATTTGAATTTTTAAAAGCTCAGCGTCGGCCATTGTTCGATGCTACAGGCCCTGGCTACATGGAAAATCAAGCATACATAATATAAATAACATCTAAAGACATGGTTCGACTCGGGCATCATTCAGACATAATGGACATGGTCTCGTGGTCCAATTTTCCTATTTTGTGAAACCCTAAACGGCATAGGAAACCTAACAATGGTGATCGTGTTCTTGGCCATGGAAATTCAATTAAAGTGCCCAGAAAGCTTGCAATCTTCCTACTAATCACAAAAACAAACACAAAACATGTTAATAATGCATGATGATTGAAATACGATTTTGGATAAAACAAGAACAAACCGATTCGTGATTTCTTAATTCTGGATGGTTTTGAGCAAAGTGAAGGTCTGGATCGATTCAAGAGGTATCAAGGAATGTGTTTGATGCTTAGAATCAATTGAAAGGATCCAAAACCAAGGCTACCGGTTGCTTGAAGGTCACGGATTCTTTGAATTAGGTTAGGGTTCCTCGAGCCAATTTTTCGTTCTCGATCATGTGATATGCATTATACATTTATAGTGGATGGATTTGGGCGATTTGAGGAAGAAATCATCACTAATCAATGCAAATCAAATTTGATTTTTGTACAAAATCAAATTTTCAATTCTTGATCAATTTTCAATCCAATCTTGCCATATCAATCCAAATTTCAAAATTTGCTGGCTTTAATGAGTTGCTTGGATCTCAAGGAAGAAATAAAAATCAAGTTTGTAATTAATTTTGATTTTATACTTTATTTTTGAATTTAATTTGTATTTAAATGAATAAATTCCAAATTAAATAGAAAAATAAAATAAAAATTCGTGGCATTGGGCTTGGATATTCCTAATTGTATAAGGAACAAGTTTGGATGAAGAAAAAGTAAGCCCATTTGCAAAATGTTTGATTTTTAGAAGTATTTCTCCTTGTGCACTTCTTCAAAATTGCCCAACTTGTGAATGGTGTATCTTGCTCAATTTTCCACATTTTTGAGTGTTCTTGGACTTTTTGGAAAGCTCTAAGAGTCCTCTAACCAACATATTTGGTCTCATCTCAATTGGAGTTTCCATGCTCAATATATCTTCAAAACAAAAAGTTGACTTTTTGTTGACTTTGAAAATGACCTCTAATGTTTTGAGCCATACCTCTCAAATGAAGCATTTTTTGGACATTCTTGTGAGACATGAAGTTGTAGAGAATTGAATTTCCTTCAAAACAAGAGGTGGTGGAAAATTTTACGAGAAAGTATGAAAAGTTATGATCGGTCAAAGTTCAGTTGACTTTTCACCTAGAAACCCTAATTTAGAAAGTTTGACTTTTGAGCAAATCTTGAGTTTTCTTGATGAATCATGATCAACCCTTGATCAAATGATGAATGTAACTTCAAAATGAGGATGTTGACCAAAAATCATGAAGTTTGGTGTATGTTGACCACAGTTGACTTTTGTCAATCTGTTGATTTTCAACCATCTGAGCAATTATGCGAGCAATCTTGACTTGTAAGGCTTGAAACTTGACATGGAGAATCTTTGAAGCATATGAGGAGGCATGAAGACCATTGGAGATGTTGGAAGTCCATCTTGATCTGAGGATCACCAAACCCTAATTTGGGTTGATTATCAGGAGAGGTTTGTCGATCAACCTTTGAGGAATCCTTGAGTATGGATGTATGAAATATCTTGAGAAGATGGAGGGCAAATTTTGGGGTATGTGACTGCCCTGTTCAATCTTCTTGTCTTGGAATGGTTAGATTGGCATGCTTGCCTTCGTGACACGGAGGTGAAGATGATTGAACACTCGATACACAATTTGCACTCATTTGGATGATGCGGTAATGGGCTTAGATGCCATTTGGAGAAGGTAGAGACTTATTTGGGGATGAGTCGTATGCTAGACTCGAGGTTCTGACTTGAGAATTGTGGTGATGGCTTAAGATGCCATCGGAAGGGTCGATGATGTGGAGTGAGCCGTCGCTAGGCTTTGTGAGCGTTTACGGAAGAAGCGGAGATGGGCTTAAGATGCCATCCGAGAGAGTCGTATGTTAGACTTTGTGCTCATCTTTGAATGAAGTTATTGATTTGTATTGATTTTTAACCAAATATGCGCATTACGAGCGGAGGAATGTTGATAAGTAGTCGGAGATGGGCTTAAGATGCCATCAGGCAAGCGAGTCGTCGCTAGACTCTGTAGTTCTTGTTGATAATAAGAAGGATTCGAAATAGATCTTCGTCTTGATTACTCTAAGGGATAGTATTTTGGCAATGTGTGGATATCGTCTGTTGTGCATGGTATTGATCCGCACTGTTATCGGAGGATAACTTGTGATCGTTCGGATAGGGTTTCCGTCTAGCCGGTATTAATCACGGATCCGTTGTCGGAGGACAACGGTCGTTCGAGATAGTTTTCCGTCGAGATTGGGGCTTAATCTGGACCGTGTGAAGGACAACTAGGGCGGTCTTTGGATAGTCTTCCGTCGAGATTCGGGCTTAATCTTGGACCGGTGTCGGAGGACAACTAGGGGCGGTCTTTCAAATAGTTTTCCCGTCGAGATTCGGGCAATCACGGACCTGTTTGCGTCAGAAGTGACTTTCACCTGTTTTGGAAAAAATAAGAGAAACTTTGATAGAATATTTGTTAGTCTTTTACAAAGTATGATGCATGATAATGTATATGAATGACACATGCATGAATTATGACTTTATGAGTAATGTATGCATGATAGATGTTGCGGTATTTCAAAACATATCCATCTTGAAGAAGATGCGGATGTTTTGCTTGAGGATTCCTGACTTCTGTTTGGGGATGGAGATCCTGAGAAGAAAAGAACTTTGATCCCTCCGATGCACTATCTGACCAAGTCTTGGGCCTAGATATTGTCGAGGAAGATGAGAAACTCGTTGTTTGGAGATCCCATACATAGACCTATTGGGAGAGTGCGGGAGGCAATCTTGGGGATCTTGTATGTAGATCTGTTGGGAAGAATTAGGGGCGCTCTGGGGATTTTGAGTATAGACCCTGGAGGCGTTTGATGGTTGCTAAGAGACGGGTTGGGGCCCGTTGGAATCTCGGTGGGGATAGAAGATGTAGATTTTCTCGGTGCACTATCGACCGAGTTTCAAGTCAGACGCTTCTGGAGTAAAGGGGTTGTTGAGAGATATTCGATGATAAATACCTCGGCTGGGGATGAAGTGTTACTGCTCGGAGACTGATGTAACATTGCTCAGTTGAGTGGAATCACTGCTCGTGGATTAACATATACTCCGCTGGGGGAGGTTTAGTGAGTGACACCTCTGCGGGGATTATGTTCTGCGGGGGAATGTTTTTGGTGACCTTTGTTGTCATCTCAATTCCTGGAGCCTCTAGTAATTACTTTTGTTCGTTCACTTTTCGCGTGTTTGCGAATAGATTCTTATTGTCAAATGCATATAATCATTCAAAGCAAACGTTGGACTTATTGCAAACGACAATAGTGAAAAATGTAAAGAGAAATAACTTGTATTCATTTGAAAGGTGGCGTATGGCGGTTTGTACACAAGAAAAGTAAAAGCTATCGGAAGCAATCTCGTTAAGTTCCAACTATGCTAGTACTCATATATTTCAACTATCTCATCTCCTTCTTTGTCGTTAAAGTGAGTGGTGATCTTCGCCATTTGAATCTTGAATGTTGATAGTAGTGCAGGCGGGTGATCGGAAGAGACATAGTCGTGCTTAAATCCTAACTTTTGCCTAGACCGCCCTTTCGGGTTTTCAGTCTATCGGGATACCCTTTTTGCCCAAACCGCCTTTTCGGGTTTCGACTTGCGGGTGTACATCTTTTGTATATATCCTTAACTTTTGCCCGAACCCTTTTGGTTCGCGGGATGCCTTATTTTTGCCTAGGTCGATCGACCTAGCGGGTCTCGTTCATGCGTAGTATTTTTGACTATGTCGCATTCACGGTGTGGGAAGTCTTCGCCATCCATGGTGCTAAGTATCATAGCTCCGGGAAAATCTTGTTTGACTACAAATGGTCCCTCGTGGGTGGGAGTCCATTTGCCCACAGGATCACCTTGTGGGAGAATGATGCGCTTGACTACTAGATCACCAACTTGGTAGACTCGGTGCTTGACCTTCTTGTAAAATGCTCGATCATTCGCTACGATAGATCATCCATGACGGATGGATGCAATCGTTTCTCATCGATCAAGTTAATCGGTCAAGTGATGCAGATCAATCGTGTTCGCCTAACTCTGCGTCCTGGAGGACTCTGGTTGAGGGTATCTGAACCTCGATAGGCAGGATCGCTTCCATACCGTATACAAGGGAGAAGGGGGTTGCCCCTGTTGATGTCCGTACTGTAGTGCGATAACCATGAAGAGCGAATGGTAACATCTCATGCCAATCTTTGTAAGTCACTGTCATCTTCTATATAATCTTCTTAATGTTCTTATTGGCGGCTTCCACTACGCCATTCATCTTAGGCTGATATGGAGAGGAATTATGATGTTTGATCTTGAACTGCGTGCAGAGTTCGGTGATCATCTTATTGTTGAGATTAGAGCCGTTATCTGTGATAATCCTCTCGGGAGTGCCATATCGACAAATAAGATTATGTTTGATGAATCGAGCCACAACATTCTTGGTAACGGATGCGAGCGGCTACCCACTTAGTGAAATAGTCAATTGCCACAAGGATGAAGCGATGTCCGTTGGGCGGTGGGCTTGATTTCCCCATCATGTCAATGCCCACATTGCAAAGGCCAAGGAGAAGTTAAAACATTTAGAGTCTTGGAGGTACATGCACTTTGTCGCATATCGGCACTTGTGACAAGATCGAGCGTGGCGGTGACAATCGACTTCCATGGTGGACCAATAGTAACTTTGTTCTCAAAATCTTCTTAGCCATTGTATGAACCTTTGGAGTGGGTACCAAATCGCCGTGTAACTCTTCCATGATACGTATTCTTTGTTTTGATCTACGGTAGATGTAAGCACGGATCGTGGTTGCGTTTGTATAAGATGCCATTCTTGAGGAAGAATTTGGATGCAAATCTTCTCATGAACTTCTAATCATTAACGATGCGCTGCGGAGATATTCACGAGTCTCAAGATACCTCTCCACGTCGTAGTACCAAGGTTTCTCTTACGCATCAAGCTCGTAACAATATGTTGGTTCGTCAAACTTCTCAATGATGATGGGGCCTCGTTGTCCCATCGACCTTGAACATAGATGACATAGTAGCCAATCGTCGCAACTTATTCTCTTCTCGTGGGATGTGATCAAAGTAATCTCTTGAGTAGGGGATCAAACTCGAACATGCTCTCGATCTGGAATGAGGTTTGGATGCTTCGTATCCCTCGCCCAATCGGTGATCACTAAAGGCGAGTCTCCATACACTGTAAGAACTTGATTCTTAAGTCAATATGACTTTGATACCCATGATGCACGCCGTATTCGGCCATGTTATTGGTGCAACTGAAACATAATCTGGCGGTGAAAGGCGTATGTCCGGCTGCAGGGGATGTAATAATGGCGCCAATGCCATTGCCAAGTGCATTTGAGGCTCCATCAAAGACCATGGTCCACGGGATCCTTGTTCGGGTCCTTAGTGCGGGCACAGTTCTTATAATCGGTAACTAGTAAAACATCTTCATCTGGAAATTGAGCTGCATAGTGATAGTCATCTACGGCGATGAGCCAAATGATCGGCTACTACACTTCCCTTGATTGCTTTCTGAGAAGTGTACTAGATGTCATACTCGGTCAAGATCATTTGCCATCTTGCTATTCTTCGGAGAAGTGGTTTCTCAAATATGTATTTTATCGGATCCATCTTGAAATCAACAAGGTAGTGTGAGTCAACATATCTTGTCTTAGTCGGTGACAGCCAAGCCAAAGCGTTGCAAGTTTTCTCGGTGTGAGTATCTTGTTTCACGATCGGTAAAATTTTGCTAAAGTAGTATATTGCATGCTCTTTTCGACCAGACTCGTCATGTTGCCCCAACACACCCCATTGAATTCTCTAACAACATCAAGTACATGATAAGAGGTCTTCCTTGGTAGGCGGCATCGGGATGGGAGGATTACTGTTGGTACTCCTTGATTTTGTCAAAGCGATCGGCAATCGTCGTTCCATTCTACCACTTGATCTTTCTTGATAACGAAGATTGGCTCACAAGTAGAAGTTAGATGTGCAATGAATCGGCAATGTAGTTCAATCGGCCGAAACCTCGACTTCCTTCTCGGTCGGGAGGTGGCATCTCTTGAATGGATTTAACCTTGGTGGGGTCAACTTCAATACCTTTACGCGACAATAAACCACAGGAGTTTTCGGACGACTCCAAAGTGCACTTGTTAGGATTGAGTCTCGATCTGTGCTTCTTCAACCTATCAAATAGCCGCAAATGATCAAGATGTTCCTCTTGATGCGTGATCGAGCTATCATGTCGTCGGCGTAGACCTCTATCGTGATGAATCATGTCATGAAATAATGTCACCATAGCGCGATAAGTGGCGCCCGTTCTTCGATCCGAGCAGCATAACCTTGTGAGAAAGTGCCCATTGTGTAACAAAAGTAGTCTTTTCCATGTCTTGAGGCCATTTTGATCGATTGTAGGAGAAACCATCCATGAAAGAAAACCTTATCTTTGGCGGTGTTGTCAACGAACATCAATATGAGGAAGTGGGAAATCGTCTTTCGGACTCGCTTTGTTCGGATCTACGTAATCCACACATTCGTACCTTGCCATCCTTCTTAGATACAGGCACCACGTTTGCAACCTTGTGGATAGGAAGTTACAACTAAGAAGGCGTTGAGCGCTTCATAACCCGACTTTGATTTTCTCGACATCTCGGGGCGCATCGGCAGACCTTCTATTTCTTTGGGAAAAACCTTCTTTTGTTGTGATCGGTGTACCACAATATCAATGTCTAAACCGGCATGTCTTCGTATGACCAAGCAAAAACCTCAATATAGTCTCGTAGCATCTGAACCAATCTTTCTTTAACACTTTCTCAAGACCGCTCCTATCTTGATCTCTTTCTGTCTTCATCGATACCCAAACTCACAACCTCATTGGCTCTTGGTATTATCATATAACTCGCTCTTCTTCTTGTGCGATCAGCAAGTTCTCTGGCATTTCACAATCTTCCTCACTTTCGTCTTGGCTTGGTAGATCGGATTATCGAAGTCATATTTAGCAATAGCATAGTTGTTATTAATGAGATTCGGAGTGATTACGCGTGTATCACGTGGGTGTGTGTAAAAACACATAGCTTTTGGAGGGTGATAAAGTAAAGAAAGAAAACAAACAATTGAATGCAAAGTCCAGAATTTATTGAATGAAAATCATAAGCGACGATAATAACCCTAAGCGAGCCATGATGCCGGGTAAGGCACTAGGCTTTAGAGTTTATTGTTAAATATAAAGATACGAAAAGCAAAACAAAAACAAAAACAATTACTCTGGCTAAAGGAGATTGGTATGGCGTCTTGATCTTCCAATTCTTGAGTCCGTTATCGGGTTGGGAAGATCCACTTGCGATGTCGAAGCCGTTGTCGTCGTCTTCTATAGCATGGATTCCACTACGGGCGTCGGAAAGGAAGTTGGTCGGCTCGCGGCGTATCATCTTGACCCTTGATGGTGAAACCTAAACCAGGTCTTGTCAAATTTGAAAGGAAGATCGGGGGCCCCAAATAGTACTCGTTCTTCTTCAACGACTTGAGCATCTTTCAGTGAGGCCATCCTAAGCGGAACTTGTGTAACCACGGGTATTGTTTCAAAAGCTTGTGAGTCTCGAAGAATTCACCCCATCTCGAGGTATCGGAATGATTGTAGATGGTGACCATATATTCTTCTTCACCACATCTTGTAACAACCTTCCCTTTCACGGGTATTTGACCGATGTAAGGTAGAAATATGACCCCATGTATCAAGGCGTCCAAGTAGGCAAGAGTAAGGTGGACGGATGTCCATGACAAAAAGTAGAGTCAAAGTCGGGAACCGACTTTGTGAGCGAATGAGCTCTCAATCTTGTTCGCTTAGAACCATCAAAAGCTCTCACAAATATATCAGGGTCTCGAGAACCAACCCTTGATATCAAGTCGATCAGCGGTCTTGGTGGGATATTCGAAGCGAACCGGTATCCACGACATGAGATAACGTAGTGCCCTTGCATTCAACGAGATGTGCAAGGCTTTGTTGTGTTCTTTCCGTGAGTCAAATCGACATCGGAGAAGCCTAGGCCGTTGTTGGCAGCCGGGCTAGCAATACAAACTTGAGGTCGGTGGTAGTGTCTTGCGGCACATGAGCATTCTTGAGAAACTTCACCAAGGCATTAGCATGAGCCTCGAGCACAAGAGCGAGCAAGCATGGATATCTTGGACGGTCTGTCCCATTGTTCCACAACATTGTAGTCACTCTTCTTGATGATCTTGAATTTCCTCCATTTCTTGTTTGGAGGTTTCTTGACAACTTCCTTTGGTATACAGGTGGCGGGATGAGTCATGGTTCTTTCCTCTAGCTTGGGAATGGATTGAATAGTTGGAATCTGTTGGAGTCGCGATGTCTTTTGGAGGAGAGATTTACGGAGAAAACCCTTCGGTTCGGGTCACCTTACTTGATCCGGTGATGTTGTCAATGTCGGGAATGGTAGCTTCAATGTAAGATCTTCAATGGTCAAAGGGTCTTGCTTGACACCATGATAGTAAACATCGACTCCATAATTCCAAGGATAGCTTTGTCGGAGGAATATGGGCGGCCTTGGAGAAGTGATAATGAGAGCGCCACTCTAGGCACGGGATCGTGAGGAAATTCTTATAGTGTTAACATCGGCATAGTCTTACGAAATCGTCACCCCATCCGGTTGCTTTAACATCTTCAATAGGAATTTTGTAGCTCTCGGGAATAGTGTACTTCACCATGTAATCATACTTTCCACTTATGCGCCCAAGGTATCCCACACGATGGTGCGGCTTCATTCACATCTTGATCTTTAGTTTAGACATATCCTCACACGACACGCACGGTGGTTTGAAATAGTATCTCACGGTTATCCATCATGCCTTGAACCGTCTTCTCGACCAAGTACAACCATCGGTGTAGATGGGCTGTGACAATTCTCGGGCATCTGGATTGACACGGCTTGCAGCAATTTCTTCTTAGATCATCGGAGGAATGGTCAAGTCATCTATGTTGAACACATATGTATCATCCCCAAACATTGGAACTTTTGTCATGGTTAGGCATAGGGCGTTGATCACATTCGAAGTCTCAGTGGAGGGTCAAACTCAATGCTTAGCTTCATCATGTCTTGAATCTTGTTCTTGAGCCCAACAATCATCGATTACTATGTCACAGGCTATTGGAATGGTAAGAACACTTAGCATTAGTATTGTATCTCGGAGAGGAAGTGTTGACATTTTGAGGAGGATCCTCAAGGTAATCACTCTGCTTTCAACATGTGTTGCAAGGCTTGCGACAATGGCATCTTGATCTTAAAAAGCGTCTTCGTGGCGCGTTACGGCTCAGCGTTGTCTCGAGGTTGTCTTGATGTAGGATTAGAAATCACAAGCCCCCACAGTTGAGCACGGTCGGTCTTGGCTCGGCTTTTCGACCATACACGGCATGGCTTCTTTCTTACCACCAAAGATCTCTTGCGACATTTGAAGATGACTCTCGAATCTTCCCACTCTTGATACCGACTTCAATCGCTGCTTTGTCGATGTCATTTCGGTGAATCCGGTGAAGAGTTTCAATCGAGATGATTGAAGAAAGGGCTGTCGGTGTTCCATAAACATATCAACCAACTCTATTGGACAAGGGTGGTTGAACTACACTGCTAGATCTCTCCATTTACGAGCATACTCCTTGAACTTCTCATCACGACCCATAGACATGCTTTGTAGTTGCATGCGAGTGGGTGTCAATTGACATTATACTCATCATGCAGAAAGCATCGGCTAAGTCACTCCAAGTACGGATCGGTCATTCTCTAGGTGATAATACCATTCCAATTGAGTTAGGACAAACTCTCTTGAAAATAGTGCATCCACACTTTACATGTCGGTATGGGGATTGATCTTACGGACATAAGACTTCAAATGCGACTTAGGGCGGACATGTCGTCATACTTAGCAAAAGTTGGAACTTTGAACTTGGGAGGAATCACAACACCAGGACAAGACTCGGATCATCAAAATTCAGCCGGACATCATCGAGGTTTTCCACAGCATTCAAGCGGTCTTCAAGTTGCTTGTACTTGTCATCTTCATCAGTATTGGCCATCATCATAGTTTTCTCGGGCTCATCTTGACTACCTTCGCCATCACCCTTGTTACTTTGCTCATCCTCCTTCTTGACACTTCCTTGAGAGCTCAATTCGACTAACCACTCTAGGACCTCCTTTGTAGCGCGCCCATGGAAGACCAACAACCTTCTTCTTTCATTGATGAGCTTCTTGGTCTTCTTGGCCTTGGACCAAGTGTAAACATCTGCTGGCCAGGCATTACGAGCCTAGAGATCTTTGACAGACTATTCAAGAGCCATTTCTGCTAAAATAAATAGCGAGCAAATGAGAAAACCAATCTTCAATGTACATGTGATGCAATGTTATGCCATGCTATGCGATGTTTATGCGAATGCAATGCAATGTTTTCAAGGACCTTAGAGATTTAAATTTGTTAAACAAGCAATGAACAAATATTTATTAGTACTCTTTTCATTATTCTTTTTTTTCTTTTTAAGTACAAAGGATAGTTCAAGACAAATAAAAGAAAAACATATAAATCCTAAAGCTCTAAGTCTCCCATGGGCGCTTCCTCTTGGTGCCAATGTAAGCGTTGATGTTTCGCTCCTCGTGAAGTAGCTTGGTCAACTCTAACACTTTCTTCTCGCTTGCATAACACTGAGCTTCAAAGGTATCCCTCTCTTCCTTGAGTTGAATCCAGGATCTCTTCAAGTCTTCAAAATCAGTAGGCATGTCGGGATAGAGAACGGTATAGGGTGCGTCACCTATAGCAACAGGTTCCATAATTACGGGTAAAACAGGCATGAATGGCATCATGAGGTTTTGAGCTCGAGCTCGCACCCATTTGAGGTAAGGTTCCCAAGGAATGGAGTTCTGGTGTCCCAAAGTCTTGGTATCAGTCTTCTTTACCATGCCCCAAGCGTGTATGAACCTTCGTCGGTAATTCTGGAGATCGTGATTGTAGTCGAACACAATGTCTTGGAGAAGCATATCATGTGGACCATCTCTTGAGCAAAACCAAAGGCGTAGAGCTAAGAAGGGTTGTAAGTAATACCTCCCTCATACCAAGTAGCGTACATTAGGAATTCTCCACAGCTCAATGAAGGTGAAATCTTTTTAAGAGAAAAGACTCCAACGGATGTCTGAATGAGAGAGTGACATTAGTCTTTAAGACCATTTCAACCTTTGTTCATTCTTCAAAACTGATGGACGAAGGTGCGAAATAAACCACCTGGAAAGTAACGGTATGCAACACATGAGAGTTCCTTGTCTCTTAGTAGTATGAGTGTGCAGAGAATGTAGGATGTCTCCAAGTAAGGTAGGCACTGGATTGCGGGTAAGAAACAACTTGATGGCGCTGACATCTATGAATTGATCCGAGTTAGGAAATAGAACCAAACCATAGAGTAGCAAGGCCACAATGTCTTCGAATGCATGGAAACTCATAACTTTGAGGAATTCTCGGGCTTTCTTAATTAGGAACTTGGAAAGTAAACCCTTAACTCCTTACGGTTTCCCAATTGGCTTCAATGTCGGCGCTTAAGATGTAAAGGTGATGCAATGTCTTCGCACTTAGGAACCTTTTCTAGACGGTGAATGGCATTTGATCAAGAATAGGTATCCCAGTAGCTTAGAGAACTCTTCAAGGTAGGAACCAAGCGATAATCAGAATGTAAAGAAATGGTGTTTGGATCGAAGAAGCTGGAATAGGATATGCATCATATCTTCTTGAAACGGAGATAACCAAGTCAAGTAGATAACCATGTCTTTTGATGAGCGAGCATGATCGGGAATTTACGAAACCAATTCTTTGGTGAGAAGGTATACCCATGAAGTTGATTCGGATAGTCTTTCTAGAAGCCATAATCCCTACAAAGCGAGCAAAGATAAATCCTTGGTCCTTGAAATAGTTAGAAATGGTATGCAATGCAAATGATGTCATGATGTCATGTTTGGCACACAAAGCAATTCACACAATGAGCCTAGGTTTAAGGCTGCATGAGGTATAGGTGATTACCCACCAAAAGTTTGAGTTGGTTCATCTGTCCTATAATAGTAGGGTTCTAGGAATCTCATATCATTGATCTTTCTCGTAGGCGTTTTATTTTAATCGACTACCAAGTGGTCGACCGAAAATATCCCAAAGTCGATCTTAATGAGCGTAGCATCAGTATCGACCAACCTCGGTCTACACCAAAGCCATCTCACTACTTTCTAATGGCCAAGATGGGTCAATTAAGGTTCTAAAAGTTTAGTTAGTGCTTGATGACACCACGCAAAAGCCAAATACTATCCTCGACTTGGGAATGAAGAGTATCGGGACATCCAAGTGTCACACTAACGTAGCCATCATGTTGACCGTTTTGATATCGTCTAATGGTCGCGATTTATTGCTACTTACCTAAAGGAAACCGAATCGGTGTAGGATCCCCACAAATATAATACCCAAGCAACCCTTAAAGATAAAGCATACAAATCAAACAAAAAGGAATAAAGGTGATCTAGAAATCCCTAAGGTAATTCTCTCTTTAGGGTGTCTCCCAGTATGATTCGGTAACACGGTGAAGCTGACTTTGTAGGTTTTGTATCGCAAATGTGCGGATAGCAAGAGTCGCCACCGACTTTTATTTTATCCAATTAAGGGAAGGTAAAAGTACGAGAAAAAGACCTTCGTTAGATTACGAGTAAGGGAAAGGTTATGAAAAGGGGTATTAGCACCCCTTTCCATCCGTAGTTATCTACGGGCTCTTAGTTGCTCTTAGATCACTTTAAAAATGTGCTTTCTATGTGTTTGACCAAAATGTTTTGAAAAGGCATTTCGCTTTGACTTTGTAATGATTCATGTAGGAATGTATACAAAGTGTTCGGAAATGTTTCGTTTTGAAAAGAGTTTGAACTTTGACAAAAGTGTGAGGTGTGAAAAATATTTGATTTGAGCAAGCAACTAAAAGTCTTATTACCTACTCAGAATTGGTCGTTTTTCGTATTGTTTTACTTTCCTTTAGAATAGCGCTATCCATACCATTAGTTGGTAGGTAACTCTATTTGTTGGATGTAAGCGGGACAATCGAAGGGACATCGTATGGTCATAGAAAGCAACTTGTAGGAAGTATCCTAACACATCCGAAGGGACTATCATCATTTTTCGTAGGCGACAATCGAGGGTCAAGATCATGTATTCGGAGGCGACATCGTGGGTCTTATGATCTTTTTATCGAACGTACTATGATGATTTGTTTTGAAGGCAACGGTGCTAGAATACCTCTACGTTCGAGGGACATGACCATTTGAATTCGTAACGGCAACGAGAGAGAATTACCCTAACGGGTGCATGTGTGAAAAATTGTGTTGATTTCAGATATTTTATCTTGACGATTAGTGGGCTATGTTCAATTTTATCTTGCCATACATGCCTAATTACTAGCAATTGATAGGGTGCGGAAATTAAAATGCGGAATGTAAAGATGCGGGAAAATAAATGTCCTACGCTATTACATGGCTTTGGGGCAGATACATAATTTAAATTTGCGGAAAATAAAACCCTAATTTAAACTATTACATCCCATGAACAGTTACATAATTGGAAAAAATGAAAACAGTAAAAGAAACCGTCTGAAACGGAACAACCTGTGAAAAGATAAGAAAATCGGAAAATACGATGAAATTGAATAAGAGAAAAATATTAGTAAAAATGCAAACTTTTGAATGAGAAAAATATGACATGCTGGAAATAACATAAACATGCTAGAATAATTTTTTGGGACTTTTTTGATGCAATTTAATAATTAAAAACTAATTAAAATTGATTTTAATGCTAAATTATGAATAAAAATAAATATGCATGCAAAATTGTATTTTTTAATTTTATAAATTAAATAAGTATTTTCTGGAAATAAATGCAAAAGGAAAAAATATTTTGATGGTTTTTAATGCATGAAATAAAAATATGAAAAGAAATTAAAATTGATGCAAAATATTAAATAATAAGAAAATAGAAAATATGCAAGTTTGGAAAAAAGAAAACAAAACCGGTGCGGTGGGGTTCGAACTGGAGACCTTGAAGGGTATCTTTGAACAGGAAGCGCCTTTACCACTACGCCAAGTGTGCAAGCATGTTTGGAAGCTGGAGCAGTGAAATCAAGCACGCGTCATCCTCCTGTGCCACGAACTCGCATGGACTTCGTCTTCTCCAATTTGAATTTTAAAAGCTCGCGTCGGCCATTGTTCGGCCTTCTGACCCGCTACATGGAAAATCAAGCATACATAATATAAATAACATCTAAAGACATGGTTCGACTCAGGCATCATTCGAGCGTAATGGACATGGTCTCGTGGTCCAATTTTCCTATTTTGTGAAACCCTAAAGCGACATAGGAAACCCTAACAATGGTGATACGTGTTCACGGCCATGGAAATTCAATTAAAGTGCCGAGCTTGCAATCTTCCTACTAATCACAAAAACAAACACAAAACATGTTAATAATGCATGATGATTGAAATACGATTTTGAAAAACAAGAACAAACCGATTCGTGATTTCTTAATTACGGATGGTTTTGAGCAAAGTGAAGGTGCGGATCAATTCAAGAGGTATCAAGGAATGTGTTTTGATGCTTAGAATCAATGAAACGATCCAAAACCAAGGCTACCGTTGCTTAAAGGTCACGATTCTTTGAATTAGGTTAGGGTTCCTCAAGCCAATTTTTCGTTCTCAATCATGTGCTATGCATTATACATTTATAGTGGATTGATTTGGGCGGATTTGAGGAAGAAATCATCGATGTCGATGCAAATCAAATTTGATTTTGTACAAAATCAAATTTTCAATTCTTGATCAATTTTCAATCCAATCTTGCCATATCAATCTAAATTTCAAAATTTGTTGGCTTTAATGAGTTGCTTGGATCTCAAGGAAGAAATAAAAATCAAGTTTGTAATTAATTTTGATTTTATACTTTATTTTTGAATTTAATTTGTATTTAAATGAATAAATTCCAAATTAAATAGAAAAATAAAATAAAAATTCGTGGCATTGGGCTTGGATATTCCTAATTGTATAAGGAACAAGTTTGGATGAAGAAAAAGTAAGCCCATTTGCAAAAATTTTGATTTTTAGAAGTATTTCTCCTTGTGCACTTCTTCAAATTGCCCAACTTGTGAATGGTGTATCTTGCTCAATTTTCCACATTTTTGAGTGTTCTTTGACTTTTTGGAAAGCTCTAAGAGTCCTCTAACCAACCTTTTTGGTCTCATCTCAATTGGAGTTTCCATGCTCAATATATCTTCAATACAAAAAGTTGACTTTTCTTGACTTTGAAAATGACTGTAATGTTTTGAGCCATACCTCTCAAATGAAGCATTTTTTGGACATTCTTGTGAGACATGAAGTTGTAGAGAATTGAATTTCCTTCAAAACAAGAGGTGGTGGAAAATTTTCTAAGAAAGTATGAGAAAGTTATGATCAGTCAAAGTTGATTGACTTTTCACCTAGAAACCCTAATTTAGAAAGTTTGACTTTTGAGAAAATCTTGAGTTTTCTTGATGAATCATGATCAACCCTTGATCAAATGATGAATGTAACTTCAAAATGAGGATGTTGACCAAAAATCATGAAGTTTGATTGTATGTTGACCACAGTTGACTTTTGTCCATGATTGATTTTCAACCATCGAGCAATTGTTTGAGCAATCTTGACTTGTAAGCTTGAAACTTGACATGGAGAATCTTTGAAGCATATGAGGAGGCATGAAGACCATTGGAGATGTTAGAAGTCCATCTTGATCGAGGATCACCAAACCCTAATTTGGGTTGATTGTCAGGAGAGGTTTGTCGATCGACCTTTGAGGAATCCTTGAGTATGGATGTATGAAATATCTTGAGAAGATGGAGGGCAAATTTTGGGGTATGAGCGATATGCGTAACGACTAGCACAAACTAGGCGTAGCATTGGGAGATACGAGTAAGGGGTTTGTTATATAAAGGAATAGATGGAGCACCTAAATATATATGGTTATCCATAGCTTTATATATGAATACGTTTGATATGTTTGTGTGTTTTAATTGCTATTTCTATGATTGGGAAAGTTTCTCCTTTGGATTTTAAAGCGGTAGATTATATGGGATCCTAGTGTTTGTTATTATTGTGCTCGCAAAGATCATGGATCTTACGCATACATATCCTAATGGGAATCGGGCGTTTGTAGCTCGGATCTCTGAGGATCTATGGTTTGTTTGGTGCGAGAGAAATAAACTTGCTCGGCAAGGATGAGACCTTGTGCCTACGTATTCTCAAAGGATGTTGAGAAAGTCAGAGCAATCGTAGTTCCCACTTATGCTAGTGGAAGCAACGAAATGTTAGTAAGAGACACAGACGAATGTCATCTTAATGAAAAATGTATCTAATCTATTTCATCACATACATTTTTGAAAAGTTTGATTGATTGAATCTTTCATCGTAAGTAATAGGTGTTTTGCTTGAGTGTATAAGCGTTACCACTTACATGTTTAAGAAAGATGTTTGAAAAAGGTGATTGAATCTTTCAACTGTAAGCATTGAGTGTTTTGCTTGAGTGTACAAGCGTTACCATTTACAATTAAGAGATGTTTTTTTGTTTGAAAGTAGTTTGAAAAGAGTTTGATTGTATGTGATGTGATAGATAAGATACTTCTTTCATAGAGATGATAAACGTCTGAATCTCGAGGAGAAATTGATTGGATTAAAGGGATGCTTTTAAGAAGCCCATGGGTCCTTGTATTGTTAGCCCAGAGGAGGCATTAGGGTCATCGAGGGTCCTTGTCAAGCTCAAGAGGAAGCTATAGGGTATGGCTGGCTTTGGCTTTAAAAGGATTTCATGGAAACCATCCTTTTGGAATTAAGAGCAATTTCACCGGGAAATTATACTCTCAGGGTTCTATCCTAACGCGGGTGATTCTTTGTATTGGAAGCCCAATAGGAGGCTGTTAAGAGATTTTATGGTCTCTTTCATTGTATGATTCCCAAGAAAGGCTAAACTCAATGAGGAGTTCTTTTGAGCGAAGCCCAGAGGAGGTGACTCGGCGAGTGTTGTCTTATATGAAGCCTAAGCGGAGGCTAAACTCAGATTAGTTTTCTTATATGAAGCCTAAGAGGAGGCTAAACTCAGATGAAATGAGTTACCTTGTACAAAGCCAAGAGGAGGCTAACTCGTGGGAGAGTTATCTTGTATAAAGCCCGAGGAGGCTACACTATGGGGAACCTATTGGTTAGACTAATTGTTATGTTATAACTAGGCAGTTGTATAAACAAGTGTGTGTGTGATATGTATTCACAAGAATTTATGAAGGAAATAAAAATGCATGATGTTTATTTAAAGAGTTTATGAAGAAATATAAACAAGTGTACGTGAAGCGAGCGTTTAAGCAGCGTAACTTGATTATTAACAAGTTTGAAGGTGTACAAGGGAATGAATATGTACACGAATGAGTATTTATGTACAGAGAGGGATGGATGTACATAGAAGGATTGGGACTTACACCATAAGGGTGGCTCATTGGTTTAAAAGCAGTTTCACCGGGAATAATGCTCCTTTCAATACCAATGGTATTCAGTATATATACAGACAAAACGGAAAACAAACGATCGAAGTTTATCCGTGTTTGAGTATTTACAAAATGTATCTGTATCAAGTACAGGTAAAAATTTGTATGTATATGAAAAGAATTTGATATGTACAAGGAAAATATGTATGTACATAAAGAATGTTGGTTGGGACTTACACCGTAAGGGAGGCCCATGATCGATTAAGAAAAACGAGAGAGAACGAATTCAGTTTTATCGTTTAATCGGATCGATCATGGAAAAAATGTAAGTTTGATGAAAAAGTTTTGAAGAAATGGTTTTGAAAGTGTTTTTGAAATGTAAAGTTTACTTGTAAGAAGTTTTGAAAAGAATCGGGATTCGAAAGTTTGAAAAAAATCACCTTTAGAGGTGTTTTGAAAAGTACTCAAAGTACCGTTTTCGTCTCGATCAAAATATAATCGGATGAAAGTTTTTTCTGAAAATTTTTGCACTATCCTAAAATAGATACATTAATTGACAAGTGTACAAAAAATCACCTCAAAATGAGGAGTTTTGATTGGTTTTAAAAAATGTCAAAGTTTGCAAAAATAACAAAGTTTGGTAAAAATGGTCCCATGGAGGCTTGAACCGGGACACATTAGGCAATCGTGGCATAATGACTTAAGAGTGAGTGGCAACCGCTGGCAATACATCCGTGTATTGTGTTTAAACTATGAAATTATATTTTAAACTGGATATTTGAATTCAAAAAAGCATGACTTTGTCTTCTTCTCCAATCTTCAATCAGCCATGGATTTCGTGTTTCTTGATGAAATTGAATGAAGTAAACATGAAAGTTGATCGTTTTGAACCCAGGAACATGATGGCATCACTTAATTTCATTTATTTTAAGCCTAACATAACTGAATTTCTGATGAACACGAAGAACCCTAAAACTGAAAAACCTAATTGAAATCGTGTATGGTTGATGATTTATTCAATTGATTGAGGGTTAATGATCGTGGATGGTGCAGAAAACAAATGGCCAAGAGTTTTTTTCAATTGAATCAAAGAATCATGGAGTTGAAGTTCAAGCTCTTACCTGTTGAAGCTGGAATCGAAAATTGGATTTGAGTGCTTCCAGTTGTTGTTTGAGGATTGCTTGAGCACCAACGACTTCTATGGAAGGTGTTTGATCAGCTTGCTTGCTCTGGAATGATCTGAAACTCTCCACCCAAGTCGACCTGCATAAGCTCAAAATAGAAACTGGAAATCGTGGTTAGGAGTGTTACAGATTGTTGTTTATGATCTGCATCATCTCTATGATGCATGTTGATGGTGTTTGAATGATTAGAACTCAAATTACTCAAGCCAAACTATGAATTCGAATCTTAAGGCAGTTTTGGCAAGCTTATGTGCATAGAATGCAAAATCTGTTTTCCAGCTTGATTAGTGTTGATTTTATGTTATAGACCAATTACATATGCTATTTACAACATGTTAGACACCAAACATCTTATGTTTCTTCCCAAATTTTCAAAAGTGCAAGATTTCTCAATTTTCACAATGTTACTTGAATTTTAAGAAAGTAAAGAGAAAGCATGTACTTGCATGGCTTTGGTGTAGTTTGAATGGCAAGCAAGACCTCTATTTATAGGCCATGAGTTCTGAAATATAATTGAGAAAGTTTGGCCATTGGTAAATTCAACTTGCCTTAGAGGGCAAGGAAGTCATTTTTGCATTAAATACAAAAGGAAACTTCCTTTTAACCATGGTTAATTTTTCCAACTTGATCTTATCTTGCTATAATTATCTTTCCTCTGATTTTTTATCAGTCCTATCTCAAATGGCAAGGTGGCATGCTTCTAGAAACAAGAACTCAAAAATGACCTATAATTTTGAACTTTGGACTTTGAAATCCATGGTTATGGACATTTTGGAAAGCATAGCTAGACTCCATGGATTTGAGAGTTATTGGACATTTTGGAAAGCTTGTTTCAAAGGCTACAACTTTCATGTTTTGAGTTTTTTCCAATTCAAAGTGGAACTATGTGAAAAAATGCCATGAAGTTTGGAAAAAGTACAAAATTTTAACACTTGAAATTTTTTCTAAGTGTTAGAAATTTTGACTTTTTGTTGACTTTTCCAAATTCTTTGATTTTTTATGATCAAGATGGATCATTTGAAGTATTTTGATGATTGAAAAAGTTTTGTTTTGAAAAAGTTGACCAAAAGTCAAAGTTTGACTTTTCTGTGCAGATGAAATTTCATCAGTTGTTTCAGAAATTGACTGATGAAGTATGTGAACTTCTGTGATGTTTTGAATCCAAAAATTAGGTCAAGATGTTGTATCTAAGATATGAAGATCAATATCCAACCAAAAAAGTCATTCATTGATCAGAAAATCAGAGATTACTCATGCTCGATCAAAACCCTAATTGGTTGATCCTTGATAGATCAATGAGAAAAGTTGGATATCTGAAGATCAGAGGTTGATGGTTTGATCAAGATAGATCAAATGAGGAGGATAGAACTCATACCCTAATTGGTTGCCTCTTGAATCAGATGAAAATTTGATGAAACCCTAATTTTGACCTGTGAATGCTACACCCGATTAATTCTGTTCTGAACTGTTAATGATGCAATGATGCAAATATGAGGTGGTATATTAGGTCAAAAATTGGGGTATGACAGATGCCCCTATTTAAGTTTCTTTAACCTGAGATATGAAGATGAATATCTTCGTCTCGATAGGTGTGAAGAGACTTAAATAACAGAATACGCAAATTTTGGACCTAAGATACCAAAAATGTGAATGATGCAAAATGATTGTAAAAGTTTTACCCAGGTGATATCAGAGAAATGACATGGTGGGGAAAAATTTGTGAGGATGACTCGATCTGTTTAAGAAAAGAGGATCCCGTTTGTTGGGAAACACGTAATATGTCTCGCTGGGGAAAAAGAGATTCACAAAACATGTGAATATCTGTTTTGTTTTGGGAAACAAAGAGATTACCTTCTATCATCCTTATGACAATGTTTAAGGTAAGCGGGGATGATATTACCAATTATCAGCCTTGTGATAGTTTATGGTAATTATGTCGGTGAAGCGACTTTGTAGGATTTTGTATACATATGTGCGGATAGCAAGAGTCGCCACCGACTTTTCTTTTATCCAATTAAGGGAAGGTGAAAAGAACAGGAAAAGACCTTCGTTAGATTCTTAGTAAGGGAGAAGGTTATGAAAAGGGAAGGTATTAGCACCCCTTTCCATCCGTAGTTATCTACGGGCTCTTAGTTGCTCTTAGATCACTTTAAAAAATGTGCTTTCTGTGTGTTTGACAAAAAAGTTTTGAAAAGGCATTTCGCTTTGACTTTGTAATGATTCATGTAGGAATGTATACAAAGTGTTCGGAAATGTTTCGTTTTTGAAAAGAGTTTGAACTTTGACAAAAGTGTGAGGTGTGAAAATTATTTTGATAGAGCAAGCAACTAAAAGTCTTATTACCTACTCAGAATTGGTCGTTTTCGTGTTGTTTTACGTTCCTTTAGAATAGTGCTATCCGTACCATTAGTTGGTAGGTAACTCTATTTGTTGGATGTAAGCGGGACATTCGAAGGGACATCGGATGGTCATAGAAAGCAACTTGTAGGAAGTATCCTAGCACATTCGAAGGGACTATCATCATTTTCGTGGCGACAATCGAGGTCAAGATCATGTATTCGGGCGACATCGTGGGTCTTATGATCTTTGTATCGAAGGGACTATGATGATTTGTTTTGAAGGCAGCGGTGCTAGAATACCTCTACGTTCGAGGACTTGACCATTTGTATTCGTAAAGGCAGCGAGAGAATTACCTAAAGGTGCGTGTGTGAAAGAGTGTGTTGAATTCAGATATGTTATCTTGAAAATTAGTGGGCTATGTTCAATTTTATCTTGCCATACCGCCTAATTACTAGCGGTTTATATGGTGCGGAAATTAAAATGCGGAAGTGTAAAGATGCGAGAAAGATAAATCCTCGCTATTACATGGCTTTGGGGCGAGATACATAATTTAACGTGCGGAAAATAAAAGCCCTAATTAAAACTATTACATCCCATAGCGATTACATTATTGAAAAAGAAAAGCATAAAAGAAATGCGAAATGGGATAACCTGTGAAAAGATGAGAAAATCGGAAAATACGAGGAAATCGAATAAGAGGAAAATGTTAGTAAAAATGCAAATTTTTAGATGAGAAAAATATTTCATGCTGGAAATAACATTAATAAGCTAAAATAATTTTTTGGGATTTTTTTGATGCAATTTAATAATTAAAAACTAATTAAATGTGACTTAAATGATAAATTAGAAATAAAATTAAATATGCATGCAAAATAATATTTTTTAATTTTATAAATTAAATAAACATTTTCTGAAAATAATGCAAAAAGAAAAATATTTTTTGGTATTTTAAAATGCATGATAAAAATTATTGAAAAGAAATTAAAATGAATGCAAAATATTAAAAAATATGAAAATATGGAAAATAGTAAGAAAATATGAAAGTTTGTAAAAGAAAACAAATCTGGTCCTGGCATGGTTCGAGCTGAGGACCTGGAAGAGTATCTTTGCACAGGCAACGCCTTAACCACTAGGCCACTTGACATCTGGTGTTGGAAAAAACAAAATCAATAGAATATGAATGATGACGCGTCCTGGTTATGTTTCAAACTGAGTCAGCCACGCGTGGACCCTAGTTGACTGGATGGACAAATCAGATTGCTCGCTTTTGCCACGCATGCTTCGCCGGATTCCACATCGGTCAACGACGCCGAAGCCCTAGCTCTGGTCGTCTTCTCCGATCAATCAAATTCAAAACGCAAAAACAACGAAGATAAATGGCAGGATACCTACCACCCTAAATCGGACCTTCTGAATCCAATGGAGCTATTGGTTTGCCCTGAAAACGCCTGTATAGGCCGGTTCGAAGAAGATAGTTCAAAAACCCTAACTATGGCAATTCCTTGTTTTCACGTGCAAGCTTCGAAACGATGGCCCAGATCGATCACATGGAATCTCATGAACACAATAAAGGCATTAGAATCAATGGAAACACAGAATAGTAAAATGCAAAATCAAGAAATATTTGAATATGTATGCATGTATATAGCTCGATTCTGGAATGTTTGATCATTGGCAAGGGTGTGTACTTACTCAAACTTACCTCCTGAAGACAATGGAGTGGTTTTGAGGCTGAATGTGGTGGAAAATAAAATTCGAAATTTGATAATTCTTGAAATTTTGTGAAAATAAGGGTTGTTGTAAGGGCTAGGGTTTAGTCCTTTGTGCTTGACTTCTTGGCTATTTATAGAGGATTTGAGAGAGAAAAACAAGGCAAAAGATTTGATTTGGAATGCATTCAATGATTTTCAAATAAAATCAAATTTTGAAAAGAAATTTGATTTTCTCTTAAATGTATGATCATGCACGAAATTGGCAAGTTGTATGGGCTTCCTTGCCTCAAGTTTGATCAAAATCCAATCATCTTGAAAAATATCTTATTTTCATATTTTATATAATTTAATTTTGAATTAAATGGTTTAAAATTCAAAAGTAAATTAATAAAATAGAAAATTGCCATGGCCAAGCATTTATGGGTCACAAATAATGTCATGAACAAGTTTGGATCAAAAGATTATAGGCCCATTTGGAAAATTTTGCATTTTGACCAAAATATCCTTTTGTGCAATTGTCCAAAATTGCCCAACTTGAATAGTGTATCTTGCTCAATTTTCCACATTTTGAGTGTTCTTGGACTTTTCAAGCTCTAAGAGTCCTCTAACCAAAATGTTTGGTCTCATCTCAATTGGAGTTTCCATGCTCAATATATCTTCAAAACAAAAAGTTGACTTTTTGTTGACTTTGAAAAGGACCTGTAATGTTTTGATCCATACCTCTCAAATGAAGCATTTTTTGAACATTCTTGTGAGACATGAAGTTGTAGGGAATGGAATTTCCTTCAAAACAAGAGGTGGTGGAAATTTTTTTGAGAAAGTATGAAGAAGTTATGATCAGTCAAAGTTCAGTTGACTTTTCTCAAAGAAACCCTAATTTAGAAAGTTTGACTTTTGAGCAAATCTTGAGTTTTCTTGATGAACCATGATCAACCCTTGATCAAATGATGAATGTAACTTCAAAATGAGGATGTTGACTAAAAATCATGAAGTTTGATTGTATGTTGACCACAATTGACTTTTGTCCATCTGGTGATTTTCGACCATCGAGCAATTATGCGAGGAAGCTTGACTTGTGAAGCTTGAAACTTGACATGGAGAAAATTTGAAGCATATGAGGAGGCATGATGAACATTTGAAACTTGACATGGAGAACATTTGAAGCATATGAGCTGGAAATCCATTTTGATCTAAGAATCACCAAACCCTAGTTTGGGTTGATTGTCTAGGATAGGGGTTGTCTGATCATCCCTTGAGGAATCCTTGAGTATGGATGCATGGAATGTCTTGAGAAGATGGAGGGAAAATTTTGGGGTATGACAGCTGCCCCTGTTCAATCTTCTTGTCTTTGGAAGGTTAGATTGGCATGTTAGCCTTCGTGACACGGAGGTAGAAGATGATTGAACACTCTATGAAAATTTGCACTCGGTGACACGGGAATGGGCTTCTGATGCCATTTGGAGAAGGTAGAGACTTATTTGGGGAATGAGTCGCCTTTGGTGGAGTTGTTGATAGGAGAATTGACGGGGATGGGCTTAAGATGCCATCTGGAAAGGTCGGTGCTGAGGAGTGAGCCGTATGCTAGGCTCTGTAGATGTTCTTGATAGTGGAAGGAGCATGGAGATGGGCTTAAGATGCCATCCGGAGGGAGTCGTATGTTAGACTTCGTGCTCATCCTTGAATGAAGCTATTGGTTTGTATTGGTTTTTAACCAAATCTGCAGCATTCTGAAGGTGGAGAAATGTTGACAAGTAGTCGGAGATGGGCTTAAGATGCCATCCAAGGCAACTGAGTCGTACACCAGACTCTGTAGTTGCTGTTGATAATAAGAATGAGTCAGAATAGTTCTTCGTGCTGACTACTCTAAGGGAGGTAGTAGTTAGCAAAATGTGGATATCTTCCCCGTTGTGCATCGGGTGTTGATCCACTGCCTGTTATCAGAGGATAACTTGTGATCGTTCGGATAGGGTTTCCCATCTAGCTTCGGGTATTAATCCTGGATCCGTTGTCGGAGGACAACGAGGGCGATCGTTCAGATAGTTTTCCGTCGGATTGGTCTTAATCTGGACCGGTTGTCGGAGGACAACTAGGGCGATCTTCGAGATAGTTTTCCGTGCGGATTCGGGTCTTAATCTGGACTGTTTGCGTCGAGCGCTTTTCACCTGTTTTGGAGAAAACAAGAGAAACTTTGATGGAATATTGTTAGTCTCATGCAAAGTATGATGCATGACGATGTGTATGAATGACATATGCACAAATTATGACTTTTATGAGCAATGTATGAATGATAGATGTTGCGGTATTTCAAAAATATCCATCTTGAAGAAGATGCGGATGTTACCTTGGAGATTTAAAGCCGTTTGAGGATGGAGATCACGAGAAGAAAACTTTGATTCCTCCGGTGCACTATTTGACCAAGTCTTGAGGCTAGATATTGTTGACAACCCTGCTGGGGAGAGTCTGGGAGGTACTCTACCGGGGATTTTGCGCGTAAATCCTGCTGGAGAGTAAATGGTAGTTGTCGGAGAGCGGGTTAGAAGAGTGGAGCCGTTGGAATCTCTGGTGGGAAAATAAAGATGTAAGTTTCCTCCGATGCACTATCTGACCAAGTTCTGGGTTCGGACACTGCTGTTGGAGAAAAGGGGAATTGTTGAGAGACATCCGCCGGGGATAAGTACCTCGGTCGGGGATGTGGCCCGATTAAGTTAAGTGGAATCACTGCATGGGGATCCTCCTCTTCTTTGTTGGGGAAGGTTTTGTGGTGAGCGACATTTCTGTGGGGATCACGCTCTGTGGGGGAAATGCATTGGTGACCTTCGTCTTCATCTCAATTCCTGAAGTCTGTAGCAATTACTTTCGTATGTCATCTTCGCACGTTTGTAAATAGATTTTTATTGTCAAATGCATATAATCATTCAAAGCAAATGTTGGACTTTATGCAAACAACAACAGTGAAAATTGTAAAGAGAAAGAACTTGTATTTATTTGAAATGTGGCGTATGGCCAAGCAGTTTGTACACAAGAAACATAAAAGCTATCGAAACAATCTAGTTAAGTTCCAACTATGCTAGTACTCATATATTTCAACTATCTCATCTCCTTCTGTCGGTGAAAGTGAGTAGTGGCGATTGTCGCCATTTGAATCTTGAATCTTGATAGTAGTGCGTAGATAGGTGATCAGGACGAGACATAGTCGTGCGCTTAAATCTAACTTTTCCTAGACCGCCTATCGGGTTTCGGTCTCGACTTCGGGTGTACATGTTTTGCATATATCCTTAACTTTTGCCCGAACCCTTTTGGTTCGGGATGCCTTATTTTGCCTAGGTCCGTCGACCTAGCGGGTCTCTTTATCGTAGTATTTTTTGACTATATCTGCGTTCACGGGTGTGGGAAGTCTTCACCATCCATGGTGCTAAGTATCATAGCTCCGGGAAAATATTGTCTTGACTACAAACGGTCCCTCGTAGGTGGGAGTCCATTTGCCCCTGGGATCACCTTGTGGAAGAATGATGCGCTTGACTACTAGATCACCGACATGGTAGACTCGGTGCTTGACCTTCTTGTTGAATGCTCTGATCATTCGCTTCTGATAGATCTGTCCATGGCAGATGGATGTGAGTCGTTTCTCATCAATCAAATTAATCTGGTCAAGGCGGGTCTGGACCCAATCGTCTTCGCTTAACTCGGCGTCCTGGAGGACTCTGGTTGAGGGTATCTGAACTTCAATGGGTAAGACTGCTTCCATACCGTATACGAGAGATAAAAGGGTTGCCCCTGTTGATGTTCGTACTGTAGTGCGGTAACCATGAAGAGCAAATGGTAACATCTCACGCCAATATTTATAAGTCACTGTCATCTTCTGTATAATCTTCTTAATGTTCTTGTTGGCGGCTTCCACTGCGTCATTCATCTTAGGCCGATAAGGAGAAGAGTTGTGATGCTTGATCTTTGAACTACGAGCAGAGTTCGGTGATCATCTTATTGTTGAGATTGGAGCCATTATCCGTTATAATCCTTTCGGAGTGCCATACAAGCGAGATAAGATTATGTTTGATGAATCGAGCCTGACCTTCTTGGTAACAGATCTGACGAGGCTGCCTCTACCCACTTGGTAAAATAGTCAATTGCCACAAGGATGAAGCGATGTCCGTTGGGCGGTGGGCTTGATTTCTCCGATCATGTCGATGCCCCACATTGCAAAGGCCAAGGAGGCTGTTAAAACATTGAGTCTTTGGAGTGCGTGTACTTTGTCGCATAAATCGGCATTTGTGACAAGATCGAGCGTAGCGGTGACAATCAGCTTCCATGGTGGACCAATAGTAACCTTTTCTCAAAATCTTCTTAGCCATCGTTTGTCCACTCGAGTGGGTACCAAATGCGTCTTCGTGTATCTCCTCCATGATATGCTCCGCTATTTTCCGGTCTACACAGCGGAGTAAGCACAAATCGTGATTGCGCTTGTATAAGATGCCATTGCTGAGGAAAAATTTCGGAGCAAATCTTCTCAAGAACTTCTTATCGTTGTGAGATGCCCTGCGGGAGATATTCACGAGTCTCAAGATACCTCTTCACATCATAGAACCAAGGTTTCTCTTTTGTATCAAGCTCATATGTCTGTTGGTTAGTCAAACTTCTCAATGATGATGCAGGGAGCCTCGTTGTCCCATCGACTTTAAACATAGATGACATAGTAGCCAATCGTGCCTTGTGATTCTCTTCTCGTGGAATGTGATTGAAAGTGATCTCTTGAGTAGGGATCAAACTTAGAACATGCTCTCGTCTGGAATGAGATTCGGATGCTTCGTATCCCTCTTATGTCGGTGATCACTAAAGTGAGTCTCCATACACTTGCAAGAATTTGATTCTTAAGTCAATAGCGACTTTGATACCCATAATGCAACCGTATTCGGCCATGTTGTTAGTGCAAGCTGAAACATAATCTGGCGGTGAAAGGCGTATGTCCGCTGCGGGGATGTAATGATGGCGCCAATGCCATTACCAAGTGCGTTGAGGCTCCATCAAAGACCATGGTCCATCGGGATCCTTGTTCGGGTCCTTAAATGCAGGCACAGTTCTTCACAATCGATAACTAGTAAAATATCTTCATCGGAAATTGAGCGCATAGGCGATAGATCTCGGCTTGATGAGCCAAATGATCGGCTACTACACTTCCTTTGATCGCTTTAAAGTGTCTTTGGATGTCATATTCGGTCGGGATCATTTGCCATCTTGCTATTCTTCGGAGAAATGGTTTCTCAAATATGTATTTTATCGGATCCATCTTGAAATCAACAAGGTAGTGTGAGTTAACATATCTTCTTAGTCGTGAGAAGCCCAAAGCGTTGCAAGTTTTCTCATTGTGAGTATCTTGTTTCACGATCGGTAATCTTTTTGCTAAGGTAGTATATTGCATGCTCTTTTCGACCAAACTCGTCATGTTGCCCCAACACACACCCCATTGAGTTCTCTAACACTGTCAAGTACATGATGAGAGGTCTTCCTTCGGCGGGCGGCATCAGGATGGGAGGATTCTGTAGATACTCCTTGGTTTTGTCAAAAGCGATCTGGCAATCGTCATTCCATTCTACCACTTGATCTTTCTTAAGTAACTTGAAGATTGGCTCACAAGTAACAGTTAGGTGTGCAATGAATCTGGCAATGTAGTTCAATCGGCCCAAAAAACCTCTGACTTCCTTCTCGGTGCGGGGAGCTGGCATCTCTTGAATAGCTTTAACCTTGGCGGGATCAACTTCAATACCTTTACCACTAACAACAAACCCTAGGAGTTTTCCGGATCTGACTCCAAAAGTGCACTTGTTAGGATTAAGTCTCAGTCTGTACTTCTTCAACCTATCAAACAGTTTCTGCAAATGATCGAGATGTTCTTCTTGATGCGTGATCGAGCTATCATGTAAATCGGCGTAGACCTCTATCTCGTGATGGATCATGTCATGAAATAATGTCACCATAGCTGATAAGTGGCGCCCGCGTTCTTGATCCGAGCAGCATAACCTTGTAGCGAGAAAGTGCCCCTTGTGTAACAAATGTAGTCTTTTCATGTCTTGAGGCCATTTGATCGATTATGTAGGAGAAACCATCCATGAAGGAGAAACCTTATCTTTGGCGGTGTTGTCAACCAGAACATCAATATGAGGAAGTGGGAAATCGTCTTTCGGACTTGCTTTGTTCAGATCTCTGTAATCCACACACATCCGTACCTTACCATCCTTCTTAGGCACATGAACCACATTAGCAACCCATTGTGGATAGGAAGTAACTTTTAAGAAGCCGGCGTTGAACTGTTTCATAACTTCGGCTTTGATTTTCTCTGACATCTCGGGAGCATCGTGAACCTTACATTTCCTTTGGAGAAAACCCTCTTTTATGATGTGTACCACAATATCAATGTCCAACCCTGGCATGTATTCATATGACCAACCAAAAACCTCAATATAGTCTCGTAGCATCTGAATTAATCTTTCTTTAACACTGTTCTCAAGACCCGCTCCTATCTTGAACTCTTTTCTGTCTTCATCGATTTAAATTCACAACCTCGACTTGCTCTTGGTGTGGTGTATAACTCGTTCTTCTTCTTTGTAGCGATCGGACAAGTTCTCTGGCACTTCACAATCTTCCTCACTTTCGTCTTGGCTTGGTAGATCGGATTATCGAAGTCATATTTAAGCAATAGCATATTTGTTATCAGCGAGATTCGGTGATCTGCAATGTATCACGTGGGTGTGTAAGAAACACATAGCTTTTGAAGGGGTGATAAAGTAAAAGAAAGAAATCAACAATTGAATGCAAAAGTCCAACGATTTTATTGAATGAAAATATGCAAATGACAGATAATAACCCTCCCAAACGAGCCATGATGCCCCGGGCAAGGCACTAGGCTTTCAAAGTTTATTGTTCAAAACATAGAAAATACGAAAAGCAAAACAAAAACAAGAGTAATTACTCCTGTCTAAAGGAGATTGGTATAGCGTCTTGGTCTTCAATTCTGAGCCCTTTGTGCAGCGTTGGGAAGATCCACTTGTTGATGTCGAAGTCGTGGTCGCCGTCTTCTATAGCATGGATTCCACTCTGGCTGATGCGGAAAGGAAGTTGGCCGGCACGTTCGCGGCGTATCATCTTCTGACCCTTGATGGTGAAGCCTAAACCAATCTTGTTGGATTTGAAAGGAAGATCAGGGAGCTGAACCCAAATAGAACTACCTCCTCCTTCGACGGTGACGAGCATCTTTCGTGAGGCCATCCTAAGCGGAACTTGTGTAACCGGGGTGGCGGGAGTCAGCGGGCATGACTCGGGTATTGTTTCAAAAGCAGCGAGTCTCGAAGAATTCACCTTCCATCTCGAGGTATCGGAAGGATTGTAGATGGTGACCATATATTCCTCTTCACACATCTTGTGACAACCTTCCCTTTCACCGGGTACTTGACCGAGGAAGGTAGAGTATGCGCTTGCCCGTGTATCAAGGCGTCCAAGTAGGCAAGAGTAATGGACGGATGTCCATGACAAAGAAAGTAGAACCAAAAGTCTAGGAACCGACTTTAGAGTGAGCTCTCAAGCCTTGTTAAGCTTAGAACCATCAAAAGCTCTCACAATAATGTCATTGGGTCTGGAACCAACCCTTGACATCAAGCCGATCAAAAGCGACCATTGGAAGGATATTGAGCAAAACCGGTATCCACAAAACATGAGACAATGTAGCCCTTGCATTCAACGAGAGATGTGCAAGGCTTTGTTGTATTTCTTCCGTGAGTCAAATCGACATCGAGAAACCTAGGCCGTTGTTGGTAGCGAGCTAGCAATACAAACTTCAAGTCGGTGGTAGTGTCTTGCATGCGTGAGCATTCTTGAAACTTCACCAAGGCGTTAGCATGAGCCTCGAGAACACGGGAGGCGAGCAAGCATGGAGATCTTGGGCGAATCATCCTAATTGTTCCACAACATTGTAGTCACTCTTCTTGATGATCTTGAAATTTCCTCCATTTCTTGTTTGGAGGTGTCTTGACAACTTCCTTTGGTACTACAGCTGGCGGGATGAGTCCTTTGGTTCTTTCCCTCTAGCATGGGGATGAGTTGAATGGTGGAATGCATTTTGGAGTCATGATGTCTTTTGGAGGAGAGATTTGGAGAGAATACTCTTCGGTTACGGTCACCTTACTTGATCCGTGATGTTGTCAATGTCGGGAATGGTAGCTTCAATGTAAGATCTTCAATGGTAAGAGGGTCTTGCTTGCGCCATGATAGTAAACATCGACTCCATAGTTCCAAGGATAGCCTTGTCGGAGGAGTATGGAATCGGTCAGAAGTAATAATGAAAGGTGCCACTCTAGGCACGGGATCGTGAGAGGAAATCCTTATTGTGTTAACATCGGCATAGTCTTACGAAATCGTCACCCCATCCGATTGCCTTAACATCTTCAATAGGAATCTTGTAGCTCTCGGGGCAGTGTACTTCACCATGTAATCATACTTTCCACTTGGTTTCCCCAAGGTATCCCACACAGATGGTGCAGTTTCATTCGCCTCTTCGATCTTCAGTTTAGACATATCTTCACACAACTTCTGCACAGGCGGTTTCAGAAATAGTATCTCACGGTTATCCATCATGCACTGAACACGTCTTCTCAACCAAGCACAACCATCAGGTGCAGATGGGCACCAATGAAAATTCTCTAGGCATGCTGGATTGACACCGGCTTGCAGCAAATTCTTCTTAACAGTCATCAGAGGAATGATCAAGTCATCTATGTTGAAAACATAAGTATCTTCACCAACAACATTGGAACTTTTGTCATGGTTAGGCATAGGCGCGTTGATCACGTTTGGAGTCTCAACAGGAGGGTCAAACTCAATGCAGCTTGATCATGTCTTGAATCTTGTTCTTCAGAGCCCAACAGTCATCAGTGTTATGTCCTGAGCTATTGGAATGGTAAGCACACTTAGCATTAGGATTGTATCTCGGAGAGGAAGTGTTGATGTTTTGAGGAGGATCCCTCAAGGTTATCAGCTCTGTTTTCAACATGTGTTGCAAGGCTTGCGACAATGGCATGTTGATCTTAAGTAGCTGTCTTCGTGGCGCGTTACGGCTACAGCGTTGTCTTCTTGAGGTTCGATGCGAGGATTGGAATCTGGCCCCCACAGTTGGCGGTCGGTCTTGGCTCGGCTTTTCGACCATACACATTGGCTTCTTTCTTAGCACCAAAGATCTCTTGACATTTGAAGATGTCTACTGAATCTTTCCACTCTTGATACCGCTTGATCGCTGCTTTGTCAATATCATTCGGTGAATCCGGTGAAGAGTTTCAATCGGATGATTGAAGAAGACTGTCGGTGTTCCCATAAACATATCAACCAACTCCCTATTGGACAAGGGTGGTTGAACTCTGCTGCTAAATCTCTCCATTTTTGAGCATACTCTTTGAACTTCTCATCACGACCCATAGACATACTTTGTAGTTGCATGCAGTGGGTGTCAATTCGACATTGTACTCATCTTGCTTGTAGAAAGCATCGCTAAGTTACTCCAATGCGGATCGGTCATTCTCTAGTGATAATACCATTCCAAGCGGGTTCGGACAAACTCTCTTGAAAATAGTGCATCCTGACTTTCGACATCGGTGTGGGGATTGATCTTCTGGACATAGGACTTCAAATGCAACTTCGGACAAGACATGCCATCGTACTTAGCAAAAGTTGGAACATTGAACTTGGGAGGAATCACAACACCAGGGACAAGACTCAGATCATCAAAATTCAGCCGGACATCTTGGTTTTCCACACACCCTTGTCATTGACTACCTTCACCATCACCCTTGTCACTTTGCTCATCCTCCTTCTTGACACTTCCTTGAGAGCTTAATTCGACTAACCACTTTAGGACCACCTTTGTAGTATGCCCATGTTGAGAAGACCAACAACCTTCTTCTTCCTATTGATGAGCTTCTTGGATCCTCTTGGCCTTGGACCAAGTGGTAAACATCTGCTTTGGCCCAGGCATTACGAGCTGGAGATCTTTGTGGTGTTCAAGAGCCATTTACGCTAAAATAAATAGCGAGCAAAGAAAACCAATCTTCAATGTACATGATGCAATGTTATGCTATGCTATGCAATGTTTATGCGAATGCAATGCAATATTTTCAAGGACCTTAGAGATTTAAATTTGTTAAACAAGCAATGAACAAACATTTATTAGTACTCTTTTTATTCTTTTTCTTTTTAGGTACAAAAGATAGTTCAAACAAATAAAAGAAAACATATAAATCCTAAAGCTCTAAGTCTCCCACGGGGGCTTCCTCTTGGTGCCGAGGTAGGCATTGATGCTTCGCTCCTCGTGAAGTAGCTTGGTCAACTCTAGCACTTTCTTCTCACTTGCATAACACTGAGCTTCAAAGGTATCCCTCTCTTATTTTAGTTGAATCCAGGATCTCTTCAAGTCTTCAAAATCAGTAGGCATGTCAGGATGGAGAACGGTATAGGGTACACCACCTATAGCAGAGTTCCATAATTCTTGGTAGAGCAGTGAATGGCATCATGAGGTTTTGAGCTCGAGCTCTCACCCATTTGAGTAAGGTTCCCAAGGAATGGAGTTACGGTGCCCCAAAGTCTTGGTATCGATCTTTTTACCATGCCCCAGTGTGTATGAACCTTCGTCGATAATGGAGATCGTGATTGTAGTCGAACACAATGTCTTGGAGAAGCATATCATGTAGGCCATCTCTTGAGCAAAACCAAAGTGACGTAGAGCTAGAAGGGTTGTAACTAATACCTCCCTTATACCAAGTAGTGGTACGTTAGGAATTCTCCTGGCGCTCAATGAAGGTGAAGTCCTTTTGAGAGAAAGATTCCACGGATATCTGAATGAGAGAGTGACATTAGCCTTTGAGACCATCTCAACCTTTGTTCATTCTTCAAAGCGATGGAGGAAGGTGGAAATAAACCACACAGAGAAATAACGGTATACAACATAAGAGTTCCTTGTCTCTTAGTAATGCAGTGTGGAGAGAATGCGGATGTCTCCAAGTAAGGTAGGCACGAGTTACGGGTGAGAAACAACTTGATGGCGTTGACATCTATGAATTGATCGAGTTAGGGAATAGAACCAAACCATAGATTAGTAGGGCCACAATGTCTTCAAATGCATGGAAACTCATAACTTTGAGGAACTCTCGGGCTTTCTTAATTAGGAACTTGGAAAGTAAACCCTTAACTCCATACGGTTTCCCAATTGGCTTGATGTCGAGCACTTAAGATGTAAAGGCGGATGCGATGTCTTCGTACTTAGGAACCTTTTCTAGACCGTTGAATGGCATTTGGTCAAGAATAGGTACCCAGTAACAGAGAACTCTTCAAGGTAGGAACCAACTAATAATCAGAATGTAAAGCAATGGTGTTTCGGATCGAAGAAGCTGGAATAGGACATGCATCATATCTTCTTCAAAGGAGATAACCAAATCAAGTAGATAACCATGTCTTTTGATGAGCCAGCATGATCGGAATTTACGAAACCAATTCTTTGAGTTGAGAAGGTATACCCATGAAGTTGATTCGGATAGTCTTTGGAAGCCATAATCCCTACAAAATAGAGCAAAGATAAATCCCTAGGTCCTTGAAATAGTTAAAATGATATGCAATGCAAATGATGTCATGATGTCATGTTTGGCACACACAAACAATTCACACAATGAGCCTAGGTTTAAGGCTTGCAAGAGGTATAGGTGATTACCCCACCAAAAGTTTAAGTTGGTTCATCTGTCCTATAATAGTAGGGTTCTAGGAATCTCACATCATTGATCTTTCTTGTAGGCGTTTATTTCAATCGACTACCAGTGGTCGACCGAAAATATCCCAAAAGTCGATCTTAATGAGCGTAGCATCGGTATCAACCAACCTTAGTACGCACCAAAGCATCCATCTCACTACCTTCTGGCCAAGATGGGTCAATTAAGGTTCTAAAAGTTTAGTTAGTGCTTGATGACACCACGCAGAAGCCAAATACTATCCTCAACTTGGAAATGAAGAGTATCACGACATCCAAAATGTCACACTAATGTAGCCATCATGTTGACCATTTCGATATCGTCTAGCAGTCGACGATTTATTACTACTTACCTAAAGGAAACCGGATCGGGTGTAGGATCCCCCACAAATATAATACCCAAGCAACCTTGAAAGATAAAGCATACAAATCAAACAAAAAGCAATAAAGGTGATCTAGAAATCCCTAAGGTAATTCTCTCTTTAGGGTGTATCCCAGTGAGTTGCTAGTTACATGTACGGTGAAGCTGACTTTGTAGGATTTTGTATCGCAAATGTCGGGATAGCAAGAGTCGCCACCGACTTTTCTTTTATCCAATTAAGGGAAGGTGAAAAGAGCAGGAAAAGACCTTCTAGATTACGAGTAAGGAGAAGGTTATGAAAAGGGAAGGTATTAGCACCCTTTCCATCCGTAGTTATCTCGGGCTCTTAGTTGCTCTTAGATCACTTTAAAAATGTGCTTTACGTGTGTTTGACAAAATGTTTTGAAAAGGCATTTCGCTTTGAATTTGTAATGATTCATGTAGGAATGTATACAAAGTGTTAGGAAATGTTTCGTTTTGAAAAGAGTTTGAACTTTGACAAAAGTGTAAGGTGTGAAAATTATTTTGATAGAGCAAGCAACTAAAAGTCTTATTACCTACTCGAAATTGGTGGTTTTAGTGTTGTTTCGTTCCTTTAGAATAGTGCTATCCATACCATTAGTTGGTAGGTAACTCTATTTGTTGGATGTAAGCGGGACATTGAAGGGACATCGGATGGTCATAGAAAGCAACTTGTAGGAAGTATCCTAGCACATTCGAAGGACTATCATCATTTTCGTGGCGACAATCGAGGTCAAGATCATGTATTCGGGCGACATCGTGGGTCTTATGATCTTTGTATCGAAGGGACTATGATGATTTGTTTTGAAAAGCGTGCTAGAATACCTCGTTCGAGGACTTGACCATTTGTATTCGTAAAGGCAACGAGAGAAAATTATCCTAAGGAGTGCGTGTGTGAAAGAGTGTGTTGAATTCAGATATGTTCTCTTGAAAATTAGTGGGCTATGTTCAATTTTATCTTTCCATACACGCCTAATTACTAGCAGTTTATATGGTGAGGAAATTAAAATGCGGAAGTGTAAAGATGCGGAAAGATAAATCCTCGCTATTACATGGCTTTAGAGATACATAATTTAACTGAGAAAATAAAAGCCCTAATTAAAAATATTACATCCCATAGCATTACATTATTGAAAAAGAAAACAATAAAAAGAAATAAATGCGAAGCAGGATAACTTTGTGAAAAGATGAGAAAATCGGAAAATCTGAGGAAATCGAATAAGAGGAAAATGTTAGTAAAAATGCAAATTTTAGATGAGAAAAATATTTCATCTTGGAAATAACATTAATAAGCTAAAATAATTTTTGGGATTTTTGGATGCAATTTAATAATTAAAACTAATTAAATGTGACTTAAATGATAAATTAGAAATAAAATTAAATATGCATGCAAAATAATATTTTTACTTTTATAAATTAAATAAACATTTTGAAAATAATGCAAAAGAAATATATTTTTGGTATTTTAACATGCATGATAAAATTATTGAAAAGAAATTAAAATGAATGCAAAATATTAAAAATATGAAAATATGGAAAATAGTAAGAAAATATGAAAGTTTGTAAAAGAAAACAAATCGGTCTGGCATGGTTCGGTGAGGACACGGAAGATATCTTTACAGCATGTAACCACTAGGCCACTTGACATACGGTGTTGGAAAAACAAAATCAATAGAATATGAATGATGGCGTCTGGTTATGTTTCAATGAGTCGACCGCGTGGACCCAGTTATTTGGATGGACAAATCAGTTACTCGCTTTATACGCATGCTTGGCGGATTCCACATTGGTCAGCGGCGGACCCTAACTCAGTTCGTCTTCTCCGATCAATCAAATTCCAAAACGCAAAACAACGAAGATAAATGGCACGGAATACCCTACCCCTAAATCGGACCTTACGAATCAATGGTGCTATTGGTTTGCCACAACGCTTATAGGCGGTTCGAAGGCAGTTCAAAAACCCTAACTATGGCAATTCCTTGTTTTCACGTGCAAGCTTGAAGCGATGGCGGATCGATCACATGGAATCTCATGAACACAATAAAGGCATTAGAATCAATGGAAACACATGAGAATAGTAAAATGCAAAATCAAGAAATATTTGAATATGTATGCATGTATATAGCTCGATTCTTGATGGTTTGATCATTGGCAAGGTGTGTACTTACTCAAACTTACCTCCACGAAGACAATGGAGTGGTTTTGAGGTGAATGTGGCTGGAAAATAAAATTCGAAATTTGACAATTCTTGAGAAATTTTGGCAAAATAAGGGTTGTTGTAAGGGCTAGGGTTTAGTCCTTTGTGCTTGACTTGGCTATTTATAGAGGATTTGAGAGAGAAAAACAAGGCAAAAGATTTGATTTGGAATACATTCAATGATTTTCAAATAAAATCAAATTTTGAAAAAATTTGATTTTCTCTTAAATGTATGATCATGCACGAAATTGGCAAGTTGTATGGGCTTCCTTGGACCTCAAGTTTGATCAAAATCAATCATCTTGAAAAAATATCTTATTTTCATATTTTATATAATTTAATTTTGAATTAAATGGTTTAAAATTCAAAATAAATTAATAAAATAGAAAATTGCCATGGCCAAGTATTTATGGGTCACAAATAATGTCATGAACAAGTTTGGATCAAAAGATTATAGGCCCATTTGGAAAATTTTGCATTTTGACCAAAATATCCTTTTGTGCAATTGTCCAAAATTGCCCAACTTACGAATAGTGTATCTTGCTCAATTTTCCACATTTTGAGTGTTCTTGGACTTTTGGAAATCTCTAAGAGTCCTCTAACCAACCTTTTTGTCTCATCTCAATTGGAGTTTCCATGCTCAATATATCTTCAAAACAAAAAGTTGACTTTGAAAAGGACCTGTAATGTTTTGATCCATACCTCTCAAATGAAGCATTTTTTGAACATTCTTGTGAGACATGAAGTTGTAGGGAATGGAATTTCCTTCAAAACAAGAGGTCTTGGAAAAATTTACGAGAAAGTATGAAGAAGTTATGATCGGTCAAAGTTGATTGACTTTTCTCAAAAAAAATTTAGAAAGTTTGACTTTTGAGCAAATCTTGAGTTTTCTTGATGAACCATGATCAACCCTTGATCAAATGATGAATGTAACTTCAAAATGAGGATGTTGACCAAAAATCATGAAGTTTGGTGTATGTTGACCACGATTGACTTTTGTCAATCTGTGATTTTCAACCATCTGAGCAATTGTCTGAGGAAACTTGACTTGTGTAGCTTGAAACTTGACATGGAGAACATTTGAAGCATATGAGGAGGCATGATGAACATTGGAAATCCATTTTGATCTGAGAATCACCAAACCCTAGTTTGGGTTGATTGTCTAGGAGAGGGTTGTCTGATCATCCCTTGAGGAATCCTTGAGTATGGATGCATGGAATGTCTTGAGAAGATGGAGGGAAAATTTTGGGGTATGATAGTAACGAGCTCTAAAGATATTACCAATTATCAGCGAAGTGATAACTATAACAAGGTAATTCTTGAGAAAGTTGTTGCGTATTCAGCCTTGTGAATAACAGACAGTGATGAAAATAGATCTCAAAGGAGTTTCTGAAGATATTACCAATTATCAGCGAAGTGATAACTATAACAAGGTAAATCTTGAGATAAATTACTGAATACTCAGCTTTGTGAATAACAGACAGTGAGAAAAAACAGATCTCAAATGAGTTTTTATTTTCAAAGCTATAGTCTTGCCAGGGATATCTCTCTCGAGAAGATGCGGGCATTTTGACTGAAAGACACAGGTTTTCTTTTAGACAGGAAGACAACTGCTGGGGAATTTCTCGTACAGTCGTGATTTGACCCTGTTGAGAAGAACAAACTTTCATGACAAGTTTAGGAACGAAAAGAAAAATAAGCGGCTCAAATGATGAGGGTATTGCTTATTACTTTGTCGATTAGAGATAGGGTTCTATCCAGGAATGAACTGGAAAGAAAAAGGTCAATCAAGAGATTGTTCCCAATGGAGAATGCTCTCAGCTGGGGAACATGATAGAGAAAAGATATATTTCTCTGCTTGGGGATAATCTGCTCGTGGTATAATCGTACCTACATGAGTAAGTGTGATTTAAGCCGGTGATATGGAAGAAAACATTTCGAGGAATGCAGAAATGCATGAATGATGCTATTATGTATGATGAATGTTATGAATGTCATATGCATGCTGACAATACTTGACAAAGACAACAAAGAGGTATTTGGGAAAAAGAACCATGTCACAGTTCAAACAAATACTCAGCAAAATCTGCATCGATGGCGTAGATGTTACTGATGAAGGATCTGAGTTGCATGCTTTAAACTTTCGGAGAAAGGCATTTCATTGGCAACTTTGCAGGGAATTCTTTTTTGGATAAGAATACCGTCCTTTGATAATCTCTGTTGAGGAGAAGACTTCTGTAGCAACCATTCTATCTTTCAGAGATCGAAACACTCATGGAGAAAACTGTTGAAGTTCTTTCTGTGTTCAAAGTTCAAAGGAAAATTTCGCTTTTTGTTTCAAGATTTTGAAGTAAAAATTCATTTAAAACTTTTTATTTTCAAAAAAGTGATTTTCATAATAAAAGCGTTATTTAGCAAAACAGAATAAAGCAAGAATTGCAAACAAAAAGGGCACAAGGCTCAAATTTTTTTGAGAATGGTAATCGAAAGGCGTGATTCCATGAGCTATTACAAAAGTTGGAAATGATAATTCATTGGGAAAAGGCTACATTGAAAGCAAACAACGCTATTATCCTAACAACTTTGAATTCCATGCTTGTTGCTTGAGAAGATTTGAAGATCCGTTGATGGAAGATTCTTGATTGTGAAACGGATGATTCTGATTACGTTGTCATTTTTTGTATCCTTAATTTTTGCATAGATTGCCTTTTGAGTTTTAAACCTATCGGGATAATTTCATTTATTGTCTCTAATTTTTGCTGGACCGCCTTTTGGGTTTTCGATCCAGGGCGCTCATTTTGCCTAAGCGCCCTTTTGGGTTTCGACTTAAATTTGTTCTTTTTTTTAGACAAAGTATTTCTTGTTGCGTCGGCATTCACGGGATCTGAGGTCCATCATCGTCCATGGTTGTGAGAGTCATAGCACTTGAGGAAAAGCTTCTTTTGACGATGTATGGGCCTTCGTAATTAGGAGTCCATTTGCCCTAGAATCGGTTGAAAAGAGCGAATCTTTTTAAGCAGTCGCCTTCTCGGAATTCACGAGGCGGACCTTTTGTCGAACTCTTTCTTCATCCTTCTTTGCTATAATTGTCCATGACACAAGCGGTCGGTGCTTTTCTTGATTAAGTTCAATTTGGTTGAATCGCTTTGACACCATTCGGCCTCGAGATAACTTTGTTTCCATGAGAACTCTCATCGATGGGATCTCAACTTCTCGAGAACCTTTGCTTCCATGCCGTATACTAGAGAAAAGGAGTTGCCCTGTTGAAGTGCGTCTTGAAGTGATACCCATGCGAGCAAATGGCGACATTCGTGCCGTCTTTGTAAGTGATGACCATTTTACGGGCGATCTTTTGATGTTCTTGTTGGCGACTTCAGCGCGTTCATCTTTGGCGGTAAGGAGATGATTTATGATGCTCGATCTTGAATTCCTCACAGTTCTTTCATCATTTTGTTGTTCAAGTTCGATCCATTATGCGTAATGATCTTGCTTGGAATTCCATATCGGCAAATGAGGTTGTTCTTGATGAACCTCACAACCACTTGTCTTATAACGTTGGCGTGAATCTTGCTTGACCCATTTGGTGAAGTAATCAATAGCTACTAAAATGAAGCGATGTCCGTTGGGCGCTTTTGGTTCGATCATCGATCATGTCAATGCCCCACGGAGAAAGGCCACGAGAGAGGAAGAGCGTTGAGTAGAGTCGGTGGCACATGGATCTTATCTGCGTAGATCGGCACTTGTGACATCTCTTGGCGTGTTCTGAATCGATTCCATTGTTATCAATAGTATCCTGCTCTCAATATTTTTACGGATATTGCATGCCCATTTGAATGGGTTCAAAGGATCCTTCATGCACTTCATGGATGATTGTATGCCTTCTTGTGCATCGGCGTCGGCGAGGACCATGTCGAAGTTTCTTTTGTATAGCACATCTTCATTTAGGAAGAAATTTCTAGAAAGCCTCCTTAGAGTTTTCCTATCTTTTTACGATGCCCCGAGTGGGTACTCTCGTGTTTGAAGGAAACGCTTGATGTCGTGGAACCATGGTTTATCATCGAAGCTTGATTGTAAATACATATGGGTCTTTCAAGGCGTCGATACGGATCTTAGGCATATCATTCCAATCGTTGACTTTGAACATGGAAGATAGAGTAGCCAGTACGCCATTCAATTCGATCTCGAGGATATGATGCGGTTCAACTTTGTTGAAGAAAGTCAACAAGCGTCTTGCATAATCTCATGGGAATCAAACCAAGATGATGAGTTTCGTACTTATCTTTGATTTGATTGATCACAAAGTGAGTCTCCATATATCAAGGATCTTAATCCTCAGTCGATGGCTTCTTCTATACCCGTGATACAAGCTTCATATTACTGCGATGTTGTTGGTGCAATCAAATAGTGTCTGGCGGAAAAGCGGGATATGAGAACCCTCGGGAGTAATGATGGCCCCAATTCCATTGCCAAAGACATTAACAGCTCCATCAATGATTAAGCCCCATCTAGACTCTGGATTTGGGCCTTCTTGGGTGGCGGTTCGTCATGATCTTTCATCTTTAAGTACATAACATCCTCGTCGAAGTCAAACTTGAGAGATTGGTATTCATTGGTGATAAGCCAAGTGATCGGCGAGAATGCTTCCTTTGACGCTTTTTGAGCACGATCTTGGATGTCATATTACGATAACATCGTCATCGAGCAATTCTTCCGTTAAAGCGGGCTTTTCAAAGACATACTTGATTGGATCCATTTGGAGATTAACCAAGTTGTGTGATTGATCATGTCTTGGAAGAGCGTTTTGAAGCCCACACCAAAGCGACATGTTTTCTCGAGCATGGAGTAACAAGTTTCACGGTCTGTGAATTTTTACTCAAGTAGTAAATGGCATGCTCCTTCTTACGGTTTCATCTTCTTTGTCCAAGCCATGACCCATGGAATCTTCTAGCGGTAAGGTACATGATTAGTGGTCTTCCTTCATTGGAGGAATCAATATTGGTGGTTACGGCGGTATTCCTTGATCTTGTCGGATGGTTTTTGCAATCGTACATCCACACCTCTTGATTTTTCGGAGAAGCTTGAATCTGGCCCACAAGTAGCGATCATTTGAGAGATAAATCGGAGATGTAATTCAACCGTCAAGAAATCCTCTTACTTGCTTTTACGTATGTGGTGTAGGCATTTCTTGAATAGCCTTGACTTTATCGGGATCAACTTCAATACCCTTTGACTAACGATGAAACCTAGGAGTTTTCGGATCTTACCCCAAAGGTGCATTTGTTAGGATTCAATGACTCAAATTTCCTTAGTCATTGAAACAATTTTAAGAGATATTCTATATGCTCTTCTTGATGTCGACTTTGCTATCATATCGTCCACATAGACTTGATCTCTTTGTGCATCATATCATGAAAGAGAGTAGTCATTGCCCTTTGGTAAGTTCGCGACATTCTTTAATCAAAGCGGCATTACTTTGTAGCAAAATGTGCCCCATGGCGTGATGAAAGATGTCTTCTCCATGTCTTGGGAGCCATTCTAATCGATTGTAGCCGTGAAACCGTCCATGAAGGAAAAGGCGTTGAACTTTGCGATGCTATCCACTAGCATGTCGATATCGGTAGTGGGAAATCATCTTTGGACTTGCTTTGTTCAAATCCGTTAGTCAACACACATTCGACCTTTCCATCTTTCTTGGAGCGGGCACTATGTTGGCTAGCCATTGAGGATATTTAAGTGGAGGAAACCTACGTCGATTTGTTTTGAACTTCCTTTTTATTTTGTCGACCATATCGGGGTGAACTCTTCTCATCTTTAGCGGTGGACACTCGGCTTTAATGGCAAATGATGCTCCACGATCTTGGTATCTAAACTGGCATGTCTGGTAGGACCAAGAGAACACATCAACATATTCTTTGAGAAGATCTATCGGTTTGCTCTTGGCGTTCTTTGTCGGTGAAGCTCGATATTTACTTCTTTTTGTCTTCTTGAACCCAAGTTAAGCGCTTCGGAGGTTCTTTGTGAGGTGAATGATTCTTTCCTCGTGCTTAATTAGTTGGGAAATCTCATCAGGATCTCTTCTTCAACTTCTTCCTCGGCGACTTCACGAGGTTTCAAAGTTGGGAGAAGCGAGACTCTTCTCAATGGATTTGTCCATTTGTTAATCTGCATATTTGATTTATATACGATTAATTAATTTTCATCATTTTTTTTTAAAAGTTAATGTGGAAGTGTATCTTATTATTTTTTTAAGATTTTTATTTTATTGTGTTCTTTAGGACTATCATTTCCAGGAAAGGGTAAAAATGAAAATAAACACAAAGTGTGGAATCAAAACAACGCGTTTTATTTATGATTCACAAAATGAAACAGGGCCCTAAAATACAAACTCATTCGTCTTGGGCAAGACAAAGAGAAATTATTTAAAAGCTAAACCCTATAAAACATCTCTTCGCTCTGGGTGAAGCGAGATTTCAAAACAAAAGCAAAAGATAAACTACTTAGAACTAGGAGCGTTAGTCCGAACTTGAGTTTCAGTGGTGGCGAACTCCTTGGAAGTCGGTACTCGGTAGCTTTACAGCTTAACCCTTGAGTAGACTTTGGTCGTTGGTCGAGCAGGCTTTGAAGGTTCTGGACGATTGACTCTGGCCTTTGTGCTGCTAAAGCAGTCTTCTTCAACTTGATGAATAGATCGGGAAGTATGGGATACAGCATATGTGCTTCCTGTTGGCCTCGTGTTGAATTAGGGGATGTACCCTCAATCTTACGAGTGAAGAGACTCATTGTCGGTGACATTTTCTAGTTCGTATCCCAAGTCGTATCCTTGATCTTCAGTGATCACGTTGATGTAGTGGTAATCAGGATCTGATTTAACAAACTCTACAGGTGTGTTAAAGCGGAAATCTTCGTTGGGAACCTCGATTGGCTGATTAGATCGGGAAGATGGGTACACCTCTTCCGATTGACTAGGATACTCAAAAGAATCACCCCATCCGATTAGGTGGATGTCTTCAGTCGATTCTTGAGCTTTACGGTATGTATGTCACCATGTAGTCAAATTTACCACTTGGTTCTCCCAAGGTATCCCAAACTTCAGAAGGGACAGGTGGATTTTCATGCCTTTGCAGGGACATGCCTTTGAATTGATCAGTCGGAGGATAGTATGGTGAGTAGGATTCTTCCTGAGACACATATTCGATTGGGATAAGTGCTCCACTCTTCAGATCTAGGGAGATCATCTTCATCATCTTCAATGGTAACAACGTTAACCTCTTGGAGAACGGGGTTTGAGAAACCCCCACTGTTGAATACTTCTTTGATTGGACGAAGTGCTCCATCCTTTTGCTTGTCTTTGGAAAATACGGGTGCGAATCCGAGTCTGGCTTTCGTCTCGTTGTTGTGAGGTTTGATTACTTGTCCCATCCTTGACATTGCCATCCTTCACTATCACTTGCTTCTTTATAAGAAGAGATAGATGATCTACTTTTGCTAGTAGATTCATCTTCTAACGGATGTCTGGGGCTGTGTCCCTTCAACATCATTAGGCTGATGAAAGAATTTGGATAAATGGCTTATAGTAGCAGCTTGTTCACGATGATGGTCACTAGATTTCCATTCTTGTGAATTTTAATTTCTGATGGAGAGTGGATGTCACTGCTCCTGCCTCGTGGATCCATGGTCTTCCTAGCAAGCAACTGTAAGCAGTTGGCACGTCCATGACCTGGAAAGTGATTTGGAAAGTATGCGGACCGATTGTCATCGGGAGGTCAACTTCCCAATAAGCGACTTCCTTGACCGTCAAAGCTCTTACTACTATGTCATTGAACTTCATCGGTGTCCCTTTGTAAGCCAAACGAGTGAGTGTCGTTTTTGGCATTACGTTCAAAGATGAACCAGTATCTACCAATACATTGGACAGGGAATCTGATTGGCAAATCATCGAGATGTGCAAGGCCAAGTTGTGATCTTTCCCTTCTTCTGGAAGTTCCTCATCACTGAAACTTAGATTATTGCAAGCTGTTATGTTGGCTACAATACCTCCAAACTGGTCTGTAGTCACATCATGGTCTACATAGGCTTGGTCTAATACCTTCATTAAAGCTTCTCGGTGAGCTTCAAAGTTTAATAATAGAGACAGTATTGAAATCTTGGAGGGAGTCTGCATCAGCTGATCCACGACTCGGTATTCGCTTTTCTTGATTAACTTCAGTATCTCATCAAAATCTATGTTGACGTCGGTTCTATCAGGAGGACCAACATTTGTGCTTGGATTAACATCGGGAATCATAGTGGGATTCTCGGGAGATATGTTGATTGGATTTCGTCTAACAACAGGAACGACAGCTGGTCTTGGTGGCAAGGGAGTGTGTACTCGTCCACTTCGTGTTACTCGTCCTATCTCGGTTATGTTGACATTAGCTGGGAAAGTTGGCATGGGTTTCTCCTTTCCATCCTCTATCAGAGTTGTATTGTATTGATAAGGAATTACTTTGCTAGAATTGTATGGAACAGGACCGGGTAAGCAAATCACCAAAGGAGACCCTGGAATGTTGGAACCATCATATTCAATCTCCACATGCTTGGGTACATTGAAACAGGGGATGATAACGTTTACTTCGGGATTTTTCGAGTTGATATCTGAGACTAAAAGCTCATACGGAAAATGCCCTACTTGTATTCGTCACGATCATCTCTATTTCTGTAGATCTATATGTCACCAATGTCTAGCAATCTTTGAATGTCTGCTCTTATGGTGGGACACCCTCGAATATCCTTGAAACAGATGTCGAAAGCTGCGTAATCCTGTTTAGTGAAGACACCCGTTGTACTGTACGTATCATGGAGATGTACTAATTTCCTCTAATCAAATTCACGTCCGTGACGAGATACCTATCTGTATTTCTTAGCATCAGTTCACGCATCCATTATGACTTGGAAGTGGATTTGCTTGCGTTGGATTCGTATTTCTAAAGGAAAGAAGATTAGATTTCACTAATCTCTGCACTTCTGCTTTCAATGCTATGCAATGTTCAAGGTCATGGCCTGGTGCCCCTTGGTGAAAAGGGCAAGATACATCCGCTTTGTACCACCATTGTAATTTTTCTGGGATCGGAGGTGGTGACCTTATGCATGCAGTTCCTTTCTATTAATGCGGTATAGCTCATGTACATCATTGGAATTGGGTGAATTCTGAGACTCGGGCGCGGTTTTGATTGTTAAGCTGAGCACATTGGCGAAATATTGAGTTTGTTGAATTCTTTGGCTGCGGAGCAATTCCGTGTTCGGACTTGCGTTAACGGTGGTGTTATGGCGACTACACATCCTTTGTTGACATTTCTTCGTGGTTTCCCTCGGGATACCATTCCTATGTCATGTTCTTTTTTCTTTGGGAAACTGGTTCCAATCTTCCTAGTTCCACTAGAAGATCCTGCTTCCTTGGTTAGGCGTCCAATTCAAACCCCCTCCTCTAACCGCATTCCCATGCTTACCATCTCGGTGAAATCTCCGGGAGCGCTAGCGATCATTCGTTCGTAATAGAATGAGCCAAGAGTGTTTAAGAATACCTTAGTCATCTATGTCTCTTCTAATGGTGGGTTGACTTGGGCAGCAATTTCCCTCCATCGTTGAGCGTACTCTTTGAATGTCTCTCTTTCTTTCTGAGACATAGAGCGGAGTTGATCCCGATCGGGAGCCATATCCAAGTTGAACTTATATTATTGTCTGAGCTTCACCTAAGTCATTGAAGGTTCGGATACTTGTTGTCTAGCCCATGTACCACTTGATGCAGTGCGGTAAGATTGTCTTGGAAGTAATGGATTAACAACTGGTGATCGTCATTGTACGTAGACATTTTCCTGGCATACATCGTGAGATGACTTTGTGGACATGAGTTTCCCATGTACTTTTCAAAGTCAGGGACTTTGAATTTTGCAGGTATCCTTACGCGAGGAACTAAGCAAAGATCCTGGGCGTTTTTCCCAAACAATTCTTTTCCACGGATCGTTTTAATTTCTATTGCATTTTGGAGTTGTTCACGGAGATTCTCCATCGAACCACGTGAATTATTATTGGAATATGGTGAACTTCTTCGTCTATGGTAGTATGCACTACGGAAGCTGAGTTCGTCATGATTGGTTGAGAAACCGTCATTGTTACTTGTGGAAGAGTTACTCCACGTTGCGGAGTAAGCGTTGAGTTCTGCTGCAAAGTAGGTACTTCAAGTGTGGTTGTTTGTACTTGAGAAGTCGGTTGGCGAAATCCGATGCCAAAGTTGAAAGGCATGCCTCATGGATAGCCTACGGCATCTTGAAGAGTGAACTCTTGGCTGCAGATTGAAGCTGGAGTAGTAGTATCCTCTGAAATCATTGCTTGGTTTTATTTTCGATCTTGCTTGTTGACTTTCTTGTTGTAATATGAGTTAACCAAAGTGAGTCTCTCCACCTCTTCTTGCGGTGTTATTCTTGTGCTCTGAGCTCAACATTTTCTTGCTCAAATCCTTCCATTATTTTTCTTCTTTTTGAGCGTGTATTATATGTTCGAGTAGGTATGGACACGGAGAAACTCTAAGGCCAGCGACGACTGGCGATCTTTTCCTATCTATTGAAAAAATTCCAAAGATCGGACTCTAGACAATAGACTTAATATGCAAAGTATGATGCATGGTTATGGATGTAAAGAAAGATTTCAAAAATTTACACTACAAGAGAATTTACGGCAAATATTTGGATGGAAAACACACATTTATTTATCATTGAAAGAAAATTACAATAGTTTTTGAGCATTGCTCATACAAATGATAAAATAAATGATAAAAATTGTAATCTAAACTAATTAATCGTCCTCGTTGGATGAAGATCCAAAGGCTTGATGTAGCTTCAACTTCAGGATTTCCTTCCCATAGTGAGCTTTCAGTTCAGCTTTCTCGGCTTCCAGTTTGCTAATGACTTTCTTCCATTCGTCGGGAGCAGGATCGCTGGTTGTCATTTCCTCAAGCTTTCTTTTCCTTTCTTTGATGTATCTTTTGATCGCGTTATCCTTCTGACGAATCTTCTCATCTTTCTCCATGAGCCATTCATCTTGGAAGTAAAGCGTCTTTTCATGATCTTTGACTTGTTTCTTGAGCTTCTCATTCTCGAGATCAGTCTTAAGGAATTTGTTTTCCAAAGCTTCTTTCTCAAGCCTCATCTTGGCCAAAGCTTCTTGGTATTCTCCCATAGTCTCGATGGGAAAAGATGTTGATTTGGAAGCTGTTGAGAACATAGGTTCTTCATAAGCGTAAGGCATTGAAATTCCTTGCTCTTTTCTTCACCCAAGTGTAGATTTCCATGGCTACACAATTCTTTTCCTTACCTTTTTCTTTCCTTCGGATATGATGCCAAGCTCTGATCATCCTAGCCTTCAATCCTTAGGAATCCTCTCCCTCATGATAGAAGTAACTCTCTACTGTAAAACCAAGAGGTTTACTAGAGTTTGCGTATCAAGTTGACGTCTACCAAGAATGGGTTGTAGTTGATTCCTCCTTTCGTACTAATGAGAGTGCGTTGACAAATTCTCCACGACTCTCATGATTTCCATCTCATTGTCATTAAGGTATACCAATGGATATCGTTATTTGTTAGAGACATGAGTCTTGAGACCAATGCCAATCGTCTTTGTTTCGCGGAGATAGGAGATTTAGGCAAGTGTGAGACAATCCATTTGAAGAGCGGTACACAACACGATAGTTCCATCTCCTTGGCGATTCCTATGATGAATAGAGGCGTCGTGTCACAAGCGAGTGGGAGCAGGATTTCCAATCGGAAAGATCCTTATGGCATTGATATCAGCGAAATTTGGGACGTTGGGAAACAACACCGATCCATAGAGGAAAGCTAAAATAGCTTCAAAGGCTACCATACTACCTGAGGAGAGAATTTAAGAGCCTTCTCCATTAGGAACTTTGAAGTTAGTCCTAAGAGTTTTCCTCGGTAGTTAGGTTTTGTCTATCTCGATTTCTTTAAATGAGTCATCATTGCAATGGGTGACTTAGGAATGGCTTCGAACCATTGAAAGGCACCTTGTCGATCTTGAGATACCTAGTATGTGTGCATACTCTTCCAAAGTAGGCATCAAGCGATAGTCGGGGAAAGTGAAGCTGCGATAGGCGGATCGTAAAGCGGATGAAAGTTTTGAAAGTCCTTCATCAACGTTAGTGTTGGAATAGTTAAAAGAGTTTCATAGCATTTTACGAAATCGGGGATCTTCTACCAAGGATGCTAACTCTTTTAACTTTCCTCGTCGAAATTCTAAAGCTGTATCTCTTGGTGAATCTTCCTCGGCGTCCATCACTCAAACCTAAAATATTTTACAAAGAAAAATCTCTAAATTCTTTGGAAATGGGAAGAAAAATGAAGTTTTTGAATGAATGCATGAATGAATGTTGCAAACATGTTTAGTAGTTATACACACGGTCAGCGTTGAAGTCACGAGCATGAGGCCAGCGATAAGAATCAAGCGTGGTTATGTTCTATGGGCTTATTCATACGTGAAGCGGGTTCTCACGATATCTGAGCTCAACACTTCTCTTTGAAATATTATCGGTTTGTTGAATACTCGATGGTCCAATAATATTTTCAAGAGAAACTACTTTGATCGTAGTCTCGCATGACAATTATTCTAGGCTTACGCGAATAATCTACACCTACATCCTAAATGGCGGGATGGGTTATGTGTTCTCTGACCACTCGACCATGAAGTTCCTTAAAAGCAAAATGTCTTAAATACTTGCTAAACACAAATACCCCAAGACAACCTCCACTAAGAGGGATCTCAAATTAACTCCGTAAGTACTGAGACTTCTCACAAGTTAATAGGACTATACCCCCACCTAGATCTTAAAATGTTTCTTAAATCCAGGTTAGGATTTCTTTCCATCAGATGAAATCGCGAAAACACACAATAAAGAAAAACAAACATATGCATAATATGAAAGCTTAACCCCTTCTTTCTTTTTGAAAACAAAAAAAAAGCTTGATACTCTTAAGCAGAGTCTCATTTTTTTTGAAAATCAAAGTTTTAGCGTACAACCCAGCAGAGTCTCCATTTTTCCTGTTCGCGTTAAAAGGTGTCGTGCTAGAGAATTGAATCAGAATTCAGATTCTCTGGATCGAAACGATTTACTCTTTTGATTTGTTTATAAAGATGTCGCGAGCATCAAGCTTTATTATTTTCAACACAAGAAAGATGATTTAATGATTATGAAAAAGGGGAAAGTTGTTAATACCCTCAATTGATTTTGATATGCGTAACGACTAGCGCAAACTAGGCGTAGCGCATTGGGAATACGAGTAAGGGGTTTGTTATATAAAGGGAATAGATGGAGCACCCTAAATATATGGTTATCCATAGCTTTATATATGAATCGTTTGATATGTTTGTGTGTTTTAATTACTATTTTATGATTGGGAAAGTTTCTCCTTTGGATTTTAAGAAATGGTAGATTATATGGGATCCAGTGTTTGTTATTATTGTGCTCGAAGATCATGGATCTTACGCATACATATCTAATGGGAATCGAGCATTTGTAGCTCGGATCTGAGGATCTATGGTTTGTTTGATGCGAGAGAAAGAAACTTGCTCGGCAAGGATGAGACCTTGTTGTTAGTGTTTTAAGTTGGCATTATTTTTGGTAAAACTAGGCTTTAGCAATGTCATGATAGATGTCATGACATTAAGAGATTGAAGATAAATCCTACAAAGGATGTTAAAAACATTTCGAGCTGGAAGCTAAAGCTATCTTGGAAATTCTGCGAAAGAGTGATGTCATAACGGATGTTATGACATTCGATGTGACATTATTGCAGAATCTGTTTGTTCTGAGATTTTCGGAAGTTTGTTGGTGCTAAATATTGTTTTACATTATTAGAAAGCATGCTCACGTGGCTGCTAGGTTAATCTTAATTAAACCTAAATTGGTTGTTGAAAAGACCATGTTTTTAGGATTAAATTAAGTGAACCTAGCTATCTTTATGGAAGCCAAAGCGAAGTTTTAGGATTGCTTCTATAAAAGGAAAGAACCCTTACTCTTTCTTTGCACCCTTTGAATGTATTATAGAGATATCGACTGTTTTTGTGTCTTGTTAAGGTTAGTATGAGTTGGTATTGTGTAATTCTAGTTTCTCTTGTGAGCCAAGCAACTATCAATTGATAAGTGCATTGGACTAGGATTTCTTTGTAAGGGTAGTTTATCACTCAAAGCTTTAAAGCACAGTGTTTGTCTCTTGATTGAAGCTTTGAAGCAAGATCAAGATATTTTATTGAAGTGTGTCTTCACAATTCAATTAGTCAATAGGTTGATATCCTGCTGTGATTGAGGGGAGTGGTAGGAACTCATATCTAAGTAGGACTTAGGTAAAGGATCATTGGGTAGTGATTAAGTGGGAAGAATTTGTCAGCGGTGTGTTGGGTGCGGGGTCTTCAATTAATCTGCTAATAGTGAACTTTCTCCACGGCTTGGTAGCCCCGGATGTAGGTTTGTTGAACCGAGCTGGGTGAACAACTTATTGTGTTCTTTCTTGCTTTACGTATTTCTTGTGTGAGCTGTTAACATAGTGTCGAATCTTGTGTCATAACATTCTCTGTGACATCACGTATCTGCTGCCGAAATTTCAATTGGTATCGGGCGGGCACCACCTTGTTATTTAGGTGAGATCTAGGGATAATAGTTTACGGCGTAATGGATAAAGAAGGAGGATTTGGAGGTAGACCACCTATCTTGGATGAATCAATTATGACTCTTGGAAACCACGTATGGTGTTCTTGAGGTCACTAGACATTAAAGCTTGGAGGCTGGCGACAAAGGATGGAAACATCCACCAAGGTTGAGAAAGATGGCACTCTTGTCTTGAAACACGAGGAGGAATGGAGCAAAGAGGAAGAAGAGCTAGCTCTAGGGAACTCTAAAGCATTGAATGCTACATTCAATGGTATTGGCAGGAATATCTTGATTGATTCATCAATGTGGTGGCCAAGGATGTTTGGGACACTCTCGGAACTACTCATGAGGAACATCCAGGTGAAGATGTCAAGACTTGGATGCTCACTACCAAATTTGAGAATTTGAAGATGAAGGAAGATGAGAATATTCATGAATTTCACATGAATATTTTGGAAATTGCAATGCCTCGAGAGCACTTGGTGAAAAGATGTCGAAGAGAAGGCGGTGAGAAAGATTCTCGGATCCTTGCCTAAAGATTTGCAATGAAAGTCAACGCAATAGAGGCTCGGGACATCAACACCTTGAAGGTTGAAGAGCGATAGGATCTCTTATGACTTTTGAGGTGGGAATCGGTGAAGCTGCTGACAAGAAGAACAAGAGCATAACACTTATATCCAATTACGAGGAGGGATGCAAGGAGGAAGATGAGGAAAAGATATACGAAGCTATAGCCATGCTTGGAAGATAGTTCAACAAAGCGATCGGAGAATTGATCCAAAGTCAAGGTCACATGTCAAGGACATTGCATCGACATCGGCGGATCTTATGAATCCAGGAAGATCCAAGTCGAGAAGAAAAGGAAGTCAAGGAAGGAAAGTCCAATGTCATGAATGTGAAGGATTTGGACATATTAGAGTTGAATGTCCTACCTTTCTTAAGAAACAAAAGGAATGAATGTTACTTGATGCGATGGTGAATCAAGTAGTGATCTTTGAAGAGGAATCGTAAACTTGTCCTTGCATCTTACGAAGTGGCAATCGATGATGACTCTAGTGATGAGGAGTGACCTTTGAAGAACTTGATACTTACAAGCGTATGTCGAAGTGGTGAAGTATGTCGACAAAATGAAAAGCAGAAAAAGGCGATTGAGAGTTGGAGGCGGAAAATGTGAAGTGGAAGGCGAGAAGAAGGAGAATACAATCACTATAAGTCATCTCAATAGTGAGATTATAGTGTTGAAATCAAGCTTGATCATATGACTAAGTCATCAAGATGTTGACCAATGGGCCGATAAGTTGGAAGAAATTCTTGATTGGACAAAATCTTTGGAAATAAGCATGGTCTAGGATATGTGTTGAAAAGGAATACATTAGTGACAAGAAAAGAAGAGGCATGGAAACCAAAGCTAGGCGGATGTCTGAGAGGAAAGCGAGCGTTCTGGCTCGGGGCATGTAGATGCAAAGAAATTTCTTGATAACGGGAAGAAGACCGGACCTAATAGGCCAATGCCAAAGTAGATGTCACAACATTGGGGCCAACATCGGGATCGAGAGAAACATGAATAAGAGTTTCAAAGATGGAGATGTCACCATTGTGGAAGGTTTGGACACATAAAACCCTTACATTATAGGTTACATGGGTTCCCAATCGGACTCCTATGTTGAGCCTAAGAACATCAAAGTACCCTACACTCAAAAGTGGAAGAAGAGGGCTGCGGCATTGATAGCACACACCTCTCTCGGAGTGTACGCCAAGGAAGATTGGTACTTTGACGATGGATGTTCCAAGCATATGGTGGTATAAAAATCTTACGAATAATGTCAAACCTCACTCTACAGTTTGTTACTTTTGGAGATGGAGCTAAAGGAGAAATCAAGGGTGTTGGAAACTTGGGTACTCTCGGGTTCCAAATATAAATGGAGTGTTCTTTGGTAAAAGGCTTTGCTAATCTCATAAGCATAAGTCGGCTATGTGATATGGGATTTAAAGTCAACTTCACAGTCGAATGTCTTGTAATCAATGATAAACAAGAAGTTGTTATGAGAGGAGTCGGATCAAGGACAAGCTGCTACATGTGGAATCGAGAACACCAACCTCTCTTACATGTGTCCTGAGACAAGGATGAAAAGGAGGTAAAGCTATGGCATCAAAACTTGGACATCGCATCTCGGAGGGATGAAAAGATCATCACTATGGAGGCATCGGAGGATACCAAAACTCCATATTGATGAAGGAAGAGTGCATGGTGAATGTCAAGTTGGAAAGCAAACGAATGTCACACCCAATGTCTAGACATCGACCACTTCCAAAGTGCTAGAGCTGCTTCATATGGATTTGATGGGGCCTATCAGGGTTGAAAGCCTTGGTGGAAAAGATATGCCTATGTTGTTGTGGATGACTTCTCGGTTACCTAGATAAACTTCATCAAGGAAAAATCGATGTATTTGATGTCTTTAAGGAGCTATGCAAAGACTTCAAAGAGAAGGAAAGTTGTATTGTTAGAATAAGAAGTGATCATGGAAAGGAGTTTGAGAGCGACAAATTTGATGAATTACGCTCCTCATAAGGAATTAATCATGAGTTTTCCTCTCTATAACACCTCAACAAAATGGGGTGGTGGAAAGAAAGAATAGGACCATACGAGGAATCGCGAGCAATGATTCATGCTAAGAATCTTCCTATTCATTTTGGTGAAGCTATGAATACGACTTGCTATGTTCTGAGGTCACCCAAGAAAGGATCTTCCTCCACCTGTATGAACTATGGAAGGAAGAAAACCAAGCGTGAAATATTTCCATGTATTTGGCGATAAATGCTATATTCTAACGAGATCGTGATCAAAGGAAAAATGGATTCTAAGAGTGATGAAGGCATTTTCTAGGATACTCCACTAACGAGCATATAGGGTATTCAACTCCAGAACCCGAGTTATGATGGAGTCTATTAATGTCATTGTTGATGATCATCATCGGGAACACAATGTCCCATATGATGTTGAGACATGGTTTGAGACATCACCTCAAGTACACGATAAGGAAGATGCACCTAAACCTTCTCCTCCAATATCGAACGGAGGAAGTCAACAAAGATCCTTCCATCGAATTGGAAAGATCATCAAAGGATCTCATCATTGGGGACCCAACCAAAGGTGTCATTACAAGATCGAGCTGTCTCAAACTCTTGTTTTGTGTCAAAGATAGAACCAAAGAATGTCAAAGAAGCTCTAAGTGATGAATTAGGATTGGAGCAATGCAAGATGAATTGAACCAATTCAAGCAACATGAAGTATGGAATTAGTTCCTAGGCGGAAGGAACAAACATCATTGGCACAAAATGGATCTACAAGAACAAGTCGATGAGAAGGGGGTCACGAGGAATAAAGCTAGACTTGTTGCTCGGGGTTACACTCGGGTTGAAGGATTGATTTTGATGAGACTTTTGCACGGTGGCTAGGCGGAATCAATCGAGGCTTCTTCTAGGGTTGCTTGCATTAAAATTCAAACTATTTCGGATGGATGTGAAAAGTGCCTTCCTAAATGGGTACTTAAATGAGGAAGTATATGTAAACGACCTAAAGTTTGTGGATCCAAGTTTCCTGATCATGTCTACAAACTAAGGAAAGCCCTATATGGACTAAAGCAAGCTCCTAGGGCTGGTATGAAAGGATACCCAAGTTCCTTACAGGACAAAGGCTACAGAAAAGGAGGCTTGGATAAAACTCTCTTTGTCAAGAATGAAGGAGGAAAGATAATGGTTGCTCAAATTTATGTGGATGACATAGTATTTGGTGGAATGTCGAGACTCAATGGTGAAACATTTGCCAATCAAATGCAAGTGAGTTTGAAATGAGTCTTATGGGAGAGTTGACCTACTTTCTTGGACTGCAAGTCACACGGATGGAAGACTCAACATTCCTCTCCAGAGCAAATATACAAGGAATATTGTCAAAAGTTTGGAATGGAGAATACCGACCATAAAGGACTCTGCTCCCATACATGTGAAGTTGTCCAAGGACACAAATGGTGAAAAGGTAGACCAAAGTGCGTATAGAAGTATGATAGGGAGCTTGTTGTATCTAACGACCGAGACGACATTGCATTCTTGTTGGGGTTTGTGCAAGATACCAATTGAAACTAAAGTGAGTCACATTAACGGTGAAAAGAATTACGAAGTATGTGAATGGAACCTCTTTATGGTATCTTGTATTCCATGGATGTGAACCCATTTTATGCAGTTATTGTGATCTTGTTGGGTGGTAGTCTTGATGACATAAAAGTACCTCGGAGGATGTTTCTTCTTGGGAAACAATCTTGTTTCTTGGTTCGACAAGAAGCAAAGCGTGTGTCATATCCCTTCTTGAATACATAGCGACTAATGTGATTGTTCTCAAATAGTGCGGATGAGCGGATCTTTGTCTTAGTACAATGTCACACAGGATGTCATGACATTGTACTGTGACAATCTAAGTGCTATTAATATTTCAAAGAATCCTATACAACACAGTAGGACTAAGCACATTGACATAAGACATCACTTCATCGAGACCTTGTGGAGGAGAAAGTGATTAAAGCTGGACCATGTAGTCCTTGAACTTCATTGGTGACATATTTACTAAAGCTCTTGATGCTAGTCAATTTGAGAATTTAAAGAACAAGCGGGCATTTGTCAATATGAGGAATTATAGCAATTAAAATTTCTTACAAAGAGGAGAAGAAACCGTGTATTTCAAATAAAGTTGAATGGGTCATTTCTTTATTTTCCTCTTATTTTTAAAGGTTTCAAGAATATCAAGAGACACCTCCATATAATAACCTCTCTTATTGAATGTAGCATTTCCTCTCCACCCACAAGATACTTTCAAATTCTCTGTTAGTTCCTCAATATATCCCAGAGAAATATGTCTTCTTCATCCTCTTCTTCCCAAGACTCTGACTGTTCATCTCTCACCATGGCTAAGATTAGGGCATTCGCTGCAGCCATGAATGTTGAACCTGTGAAGGTCTCCCCTCAGCGTTCAATGGCAACTGACTCTCAGAATCAGCATGAACGGAATGATCAAGGTTCATCAGCGTCTACTGGTAAGACTTCTGCCTCATCCTCATATGTTCCCCCTGAGATAAGAAATAGGGAAGGTACCAAGTATGTAGAAGAAGCCATTGCTAGGATAGTCACCAGAATCCTAGACGAACATCACACTGTTCCTGGAATTTCTGTTCCCCTTAATCAAAGACCTGCTAGCCCTAGTTTAGCAGATGATCCAGATGTCACAAAGAATGTCATGACATCTAATGATCACGTCCAGGCAACTCATGTGGACCCTGATTCTTCTGCTGATTTCCCTGTCAAAGCAAAGGATGGTATTTCTGGTTCTCAAGATGAGCAAATAACCAGAACTGGAACTTCTTCAAAGAAGTATAGAGCTAAATTCTTTGGTGTTCAAAATGCAAAAGGACACCAATGGCCAAGAAAAGAAAGCTCTGACACGCAAAGTCGATCAAGCACGGTAAGGGATCTTTATCTTCTTGACAATGAAGATGTCTCTTGATGAGAGGAGACAAGCGATTAAGTTGTTGTTGTGTTTGATTTGTCAATTTTACATCAATTGTTTTACGCTCTATTTTGGTTCTTGTTTTTTTCCCAATTTTGTTTGAATGTTTGTAATCCTTATTGTTTGTAATGTCGACAAAATGTACACCTAAAAACAATCTTTGGTACTTAAGTATATCTTTGGTATATTTGTTTACGGTACTATTTGATTAAAAGTTTGGGGAACTTGTATTGTTTCCTTTGGCCCTTTATGGCTAAAAAGGGGGAGAAGAACTATTGTGTGACAGTAGTATGAGACTTTGGGGAATTGTATGCTTGTTTAAAATTTTGTATATGGGGCAATAGTGGGAATTGTGGGATTTTTGTATGGGTAGAATTTATCTTCTCTAAGTTCTAGTTACTTGAAGCTTAGGAAAGCTTAGGAAAGCTTAGAACTAGTTTATTGTCTTCTGCTGCATAGGTTCTCTGATAGGTTAAGTAGTTTTAGCCAAAAATGTGCCAAAGGGGGAGTTTGTTAGTGTTTTTAAGTTGGCATTATTTTTGGTAAAACTAGGCTTTAGCAATGTCATGATAGATGTCATGACATTGAGAGATGAATAAATCCTACACTAAGGATGTTAAAAGGCATTTCGAGCTGGAAGCTAAAGTTGTCTTTGAAATGCTGAGAAGCAGTGATGTCATAATAGATGTTATGACATTCGATGTGACATTACGATACAGAATCTGTTTGTTCCTGAGATTTTTCAGGAATTTTGTTGAGCTGCTAAATATTGTTTTTCTATTATTAGAAAGCATGCTCACGTGGATTCTAGGTTAATCTTAATTAAACCTAAATTGGTTGTTGAAAAGACCATGTTTTTAGGATTAAATTAAGTGAACCCTAGCTATCTTTATGGAAGCCCAAAGCGAAGTTTCGGGTTGCTTCTATAAAAGGAAAAGAACCCTTACTCTGTTGCTGCACCCTTTGAATGTATTAAAGAGATAGCAGCCTGTTTTTGTGTACTGTTAAGGTTAGTAACAGTTGGTATTGTGTAATTCTAGTTTCTCTTGTGAGCCAAGCAACTATCAATTGATAAGTGCATTGGACTAGGATTTCTTTGTAAGGTGGTTATCACTCAAAGCTTTAAAGCACAGTGTTTGTCTCTTGATTGAAGCTTTGAAGCAAGATCAAGATATTTTATTGAAGTGTGTCTTCACAATTCAATTATTCAATAGGTTGATATCCTTTGTTGTGATTGAGGGGAGTGGTAGGAACTCATATCTAAGTAGGACTTAGGTAAAGGATCATTGGGTAGTGATTAAGTGAGAAACATCAGGTGTGTTGGTTGTAGGGTCTTGATTGATCTGCTAATAGTGAACTTTCTCCGGCTTGGTAGCCCCAAATGTAGGTTTGTTGAACGAGCTGGGTGAACAACTTATTGTGTTCTTTCTTGCTTCTGTTCTTGTGTGAGCTGATTAACATAGTGTCGAATCTTGTGTCATAACATTCTCTGTGACATCACGTATCTGCTGCCGAAATTTCACTTGTGCCTCGTATTCTCAAAGGATGTTGAGAAAGTAAGAGCAATCGTAGTTCCACTTATGCTAGTGGAAGCAGCGGAATGTTAGTAAGAGACAGACAGATGTCATCTTAATGAAAAATGTATCTAATCTATTTCATCACATACATTTTGAAAAGTTTGATTGATTGAATCTTTAGTAAGTAAGTTATGGGTGTTTTGCTTGAGTGTACAAGCGTTACTACTTACATGTTTAAGAAAGATGTTTGAAAAGGTGATTGAATCTTTTAGCGTAAGCATTGGGTGTTTTGCTTGAGTGTACAAGCGTTACCACTTACAATTAAGAGATGTTTTTGTTTGAAAGTAGTTTGAAAAGAGTTTGATTGTATGTGATGTGATAGATAAGATACTTCTTCCATAGAGATGATAAGCGTCTGAATCTCGGAGAAATTGATTGGATTAAAGGGATGCTTTTAAAGCCCATGGGTCCTTGTATTGTTAGCCAGAGGAGGCATTTCGAGGGTCATCGAGGGTCCTTGTCTGAAGCTCAAGAGGAAGCTATAGGGTATGGCTGGCTTTAGCTTTAAAGGGATTTCACGGAAACCATCCTTTTGGAATTAAGAGCAATTTCAAAATTATACTCTGGGGTTCTATCCTAGCGGTGATTCTTTGTATTGGAAGCCCAATAGGAGGCTGTTAAGAGATTTTATGGTCTCTTTCATTGTATGATGCCCGAAGGCTAAACTCAATGAGGAGTTCTTTTGAGCGAAGCCCGAGGGAGGCGACTCGGCGGGGTGTTGTCTTATATGAAGCATAAGCGGAGGCTAAACTCATATGAGTTTTCTTATATGAAGCCTAAGAGGAGGCTGAACTCGGATGAAATGAGTTACCTTGTACAAAGCCCAAGAGGAGGCTAACTACGTGGGAGAGTTATCTTGTATAAAGCCAAGAGGAGGCTACTTGTGGAACCTATTAGTTAGACTAGTTGTTATGTTATAACTAGGCAGTTGTATAAACAAGTGTGTGTGTGATATGTATTCACGAGAATTTATGAAGGAAATAAAAATGCATGATGTTTATTTACAAGATTTTATGAAGAAATATAAATAAGTGTACGTGAAGCGAACATTTAAGCAGCGTAACGATTATTAACAAGTTTGAAGGTGTACAAGGAATGAATATGTACCTGAGCAGTATTTATATACGAGAGGGATGGATGTACATAGAAGGATTGGGACTTACACCATAAGGGTGTCCCATTGGTTTAAAAATTGTTTCACCGGGAATAATGCTCCTTTCAATACCAATGGTATTGGTATATATCTGAGACAAAGCGGAAAATAAGCGATTGAAGTTTATCCGTGTTTGAGTATTACAAAAGTTTACGTATCATATACGGTAAAAATTTGTATGTATATGAAAATAATTTGATATGTACAAGGAAAATATGTATGTACATAAAGAATGTTGGTTGGGACTTACACCGTAAGGGAGGCCCATGATCGGTTAAGAAAAACGAGAGAGAACGAATTCGGTTTTATCGTTTAATCGGATCGATCATGGAAAAAATGTAAGTTTGATGAAAAAGTTTTGAAGAAATGGTTTTGAAAGTGTTTTTGAAATTTAAAGTTTACTTGTAAGAAGTTTTGAAAAGAATCGGGATTCGAAAGTTTGAAAAAAATCACCTTTAGAGGTGTGTTGAAAAGTACTCAAAGTATCGTTTTCGGCTCGATCAAAATATAATCGGATGAAAGTTTTTTCCGAAAATTTTTGCACTATCCTAAAATAGATACATTAATTGACAAGTGTACAAAAAATCACCTCAAAATGAGGAGTTTTGATTGGTTTTAAAAAATGTCAAAGTTTGCAAAATATAACAAAAGTTTGGTAAAAAATGGTCACATGGAGGCTTGAACCCGGGATCTGTTAGGCAAGTACGTGGCATAATGACTTAAGAGTGAGAAACGGGGTGGCAATACATCCGTGTATTGTTTTAAACTATGAAATTATATTTTAAAGCTGGATATTTGAATTCAAAAAGCAGCGACTTTGTTCTTCTTCTCAATCTTCAATCGACCATGGATTTCGTGTTTCTTGATGAAATTGAATGAAGTAAACATGAAAGTTGATCGTTTTGAACCGGGAACATGATGGCATCACTTAATTTCATTTATTTTAAGCCTAACATAATGAATTTCGATGAACACGAAGAACCCTAAAACTAAAAACCTAATTGAAATCGTGTATGGTTGATGATTTATTCAATTGATTGAGGTTAATGTTAAGTGGATGGTGCGAGAAAACAAATGGCCAAGAGTTTTTCAATTGAATCAAAGAATCATGGAGTTGAAGTTCGAGCTCTTACATTGAAGGAATCGCTGGATTTGAGTGCTTCAATTGTTGTTTGAGGATTGCTTGAGCACCAGCTTCTATGGAAGGTGTTTGATCACCTTGCTTGCTCGGAATGATCGAAACTCTCCACCCAGTCGACCTGCATAAGCTTAAAATAGAAGCTGGAAATCGTGGTTAGGAGTGTTCTGATTGTTGTTTATGATCTGCATCATCTACATGATGTATGTTGATGGTGTTTGAATGATTAGAACTCAAATTACTCAAGCCAACTATGAATTCGAATCTTAAAGCGGTTTTGCAAGCTTATGTGCATAGAATGCAAAATCATTTTCCACTTGATTAGTGTTGACTTTATGTTATAGACCAATTACATATGCTATTTACAACATGTTAGACACCAAACATCTTATGTTTCTTCACAAATTTTCAAAAGTGCAAGATTTCTCAATTTTCACAATGTTACTTGAATTTTAAGAAAGTAAAGAAAGCATGTACTTGCATGGCTTTGGTGTAGTTTGAATGGCAAGAAAGACCTCTATTTATAGGCCATGAGTTACGAAATATAATTGAGAAAGTTTGGCCATTGGTAAATTTAACTTGCCTTAGAGGCAAGGAAGTCATTTGCATTAAATGCAAAAAACTTCCTTTTAACCATGGTTAATTTTCCAACTTGATCTTATCTTGCTATAATCATCTTTCCTCTGATTTTTTATCAGTCCTATCTCAAATGGCAAGGTGGCATGCTTCTAGAAACATGAAACTCAAACATGACCTATAATTTTGAAATCCATGGTTATGGATCCTTATGTTTCAAAATCAAAAGCATAGCTAGACTCTATGGATTTGAGATTTCTTGGACATTTTGGAAAGCTTGTTTCAAAGGCTACAACTTTCATGTTTTGAGTTTTTTCCAATTCAAAGTGGAACTATGTGAAAAAATGCCATGAAGTTTTGAAAAAGTACAAAATTTTAACACTTGAAATTTTTTCTAAGTGTTAGAAATTTTGACTTTTTGTTGACTTTTCCAAATTCTTTGATTTTTTATGATCAAGATGGATCATTTGAAGTATTTTGATGATGGAAAAAGTTTTGTTTTGAAAAAGTTGACCAAAAGTCAAAGTTTGACTTTTCTGTGCAGATGAAATTTCATCAGATGTTTGAAATTGGTGATGAAGTCGTGAACTTACGTGATGTTTTGAATCCAAAATTAGGTCAAGATGTTGTATCTAAGATATGAAGATCAATCTCAACCAAAAGTCATTCATTGATAAGAAAATCAGAGATTACTCATGCTCGATCAAAACCCTAATTGGTCGATCCTTGATAGATCAATGAGAAAAGTTGGATATCTGAAGATCAGAGGTTGATGGTTTGATCAAGATAGATCAAATGAGGAGGATAGAACTCATACCCTAATTGGTTGCCTCTTGAATCAGATGAAAATTTGATGAAACCCTAATTTTGACCTGTGAATGCTACACCTGATTAATTCTGTTCTGAACTGTTAATGATGCAATGATGCAAATATGAGGTGGTATATTAGGTCAAAAATTGGGGTATGACACAAGGCACTAGGCTTTAGAGTTTATTGTTCAAAACATAGAAAACGAAAAGCAAAACAAAACAAAACAATTACTCTGTCTAAAGGAGATTGGTATGGCGTCTTCAGTCTTCCAATTGTTGAGTCCGTAGTCAAGAGTTGGGAATATCCACTTGCTGATGTCGAAGTCGTTGTCATCGTCTCTATAGCATGGATTCCATTCTGGTTGATGTGTAAAGGAACTTGGCCGGCACGTTCGCGGCGTATCATCTTCTGACCTTTGATGGTGAAGCCTAAACCAGTCTTGTCAGATTTGAAAGGGAGATCGGGGAGCTGACCCCAAATAGTACTGCCTCTTTCTTCAATTGCGGCAGGCATCCTTTATGAGGCCATCCTAGGAGGAACTTGTGTAACCGGGAGTGTGGGAGAGTCAGCAGGCATGACTACGGGGATTATTTCAATAGCTTGACGGTCTCGAAGAATTCACCCTCCACCTCGAGGTATCGGAAGGCATGAATTCTTGACCATATATTCTTCTTCACCACATCTTAACAACCTTCCCTTTCACGGGTATTTAACCCGATGCAAGGTAGAGGTATGGCCTTTGCCCATGTAAGAGGCGTCCAAGTAGGCAAGAGTAAGTTGGACGGATGTCCATGACAAAGAAAGTGGAATCAAAGTGCGGGAACCGACTTTACTTGGTAGAATGAGCTCTCAATCTTGTTTGTTTAGAACCATCAAAAGCTCTCACAATTATGTCACTGGGTTTCAGAACCAGTCCTTCAACATCAAGTCGATCAAAATCAGTCTTTGGTAGGAAATTCAGAGCAGAACCGGTATCCACCAAAACATGAGACAATGTTGTGCCCTTGCATTCAACAGAGATGTGCAAGGCTTCGTTGTGTTTCCTTCCGGCATGAGTCAAATCAGCATCATAGAAACCTAGGCCGTTGTTGGCAACCAGGCTAGCAATACAAACTTCAAATTGATCAGTAGTAGTGTCTTGCGGTACGTGAGCATTCTTCATAAACTTCACCAAGGCTTTAGCATGAGCCTCAGAGCATAAAAGCAGAGCAAGCATGGAGATCTTGGACGGAGTCTGTCCCAACTGCTCCACAACATTGTAGTCACTCTTCTTGATAATCTTCAGAATTTCCTCCATTTCTCGTTTGGAGGTGTCTTCAGCAACTTCCTTTGGTACTTCTGACTGAGCAGGATGAGCTACTAGTTCTTTCCCTCTAGTCTCGGGAACTGGTTGAATAAATTGGAATCTTGGAGTCGATGTCTTTTGGAAGAGATTTGGAGAATACTCTTCGATTACGTCACCTTACTTGATCCGGTGATGTTGTCGATGTCAGGAATGGTAGCTTCAACAATAAGATCTTCAAAGGTCAGAGGGTCTTGCTTGATGCCATGATAGTAGACATCAGATCCAAAATTCCAAGGAATAGCTTTGTCGGAGGAATATGGGCGGTCTAGGAGAAGTAATGATGAGAGGTGCCATATTAGGAGAATCGTGAGAGAAATCCTTATTGTGTTAACATCGGCATAGTCTTACGAAATCATTTCCCCATCCGATCATTAACATCTTCAATTTAGCATTGTACTTATCTTATCATAAAGCATCTTCCAAGTCACTCCAAATGCGAATACGGTCATTCTCTGGTGATAATACCACTCCAATTGAGTCCGGACAAACTCTTTTGAAAATAATGCATCCTGACTTTACATCATCGATGTGGGGGTTGATCTTCTGAACATAGGACTTCAAATGCAGCCTCGGACAAGAAATGCCATCATACTTGGCAAAAGTGGGAACTTTGAACTTGGGAGAAATCACCACACCAGGAACAAGGCTCAAATCATCAAAATTCAGCCCGGACATCTTCAGATTTTCCACGACATTCGAGACGGTCTCGAGTTGCTTGTACTTGTCATCTTCATCAGTCTGGTCATTATCATAGTGATCTTCTCTGTCTCTCTCAGGCTCACGCTGGTCGCCTTCGTCATTGACCTTGACACTTCCCTCAGTCTTGACACTCCCTTCTGAGAGCTCTATCCGGCTAACCACTTTAGGACCACCTTTGTAACGTCTACCCATGTTAAGAACACCAACGACCCTCTTCTTTCTATTGATGAGTTTCTTCAGATCTTCTTGGCCTTGGACCAAGCTAGTGAACATCTCACAGGCCCAGGCATTACGAGCACAGAGATCTTTGTGATCTATTCAAGAGCCATTTCTGCTAAAATAAATAGCGAGAGAATGAGAAAACCAATCTTCAATGTACCTGTTATGAGATGTTATGCTATGATATGCGATGTTTATGCAAATGCAATGTAATGTTTTCAAGGACCTTAGGAATTAAAATTTGTTAAACAAACACGAACAAACATTTATTAGTTCTCTTTTTATTCTCTTTTCTTTTTAAGTACAAAAGATAGTTCGAAACAATAAAATAAAAGAACAAAAATCCTAGAGCTCTAAATCTCCCATGGGTGCTTCCTCTTGGTGCCGAGGTAGGCGTTGATGTTTCGCTCCTCGTGAAGTAGCTTGGTTAACTCTAGTACCTTCTTCTCACTTGCATAACACTGAGCTTCGAATGTATCCCTTTCTTCTTTTAGTTGAATCCAGGATCTCTTCAAGTCTTCAAAATCAGAAGGCATGTTAGGATGGAGAACAGTATAGGGTTCGTCACCTATAGCAACAAATTCCATAATTACTGGTAACACAGGCGTGAATGGCATCATGAGGTTTTGAGCTCGAGCTCACACATTTAAGGTAAGGTTCCCAAGGAATGGAGTTACGGTGCCCCAAAGTCAGTATCGATCTTCTTTACCATGCCCCAGCGTGTATGAACCTTAATCGGTAATTACGGAGATCGTGGTTGTAGTCGAACACAATATCTTGGAGAAGCATATCATGTGGACCATCTCTTCGAGCAAAACCAAACTAACGTAGAGCTAAAGAAGGGTTGTAAGTAATACCTCCCCTTATAGCAAGGTGGTACACTAGGAACTCTCCGACCTTGAATAATTGTGAAGTCCTTTTGAGAGAAAATACTCCAACGGATATCTGAATGAGAGAGTGACATTAGTCTTTGAGACCACTTCAACCTTTGCTCGTTCTTCAAAACTGATGGAGGAAGGTGCGAAATAAACCACACAGAAATAGCGGTATACAACACATGAGAGTTCCTTGTCTTTTGATAGTACGAGTGTGGAAAGAATGTAGGATGTCTCCAAGTAAAGTAGGCACAGGATTGCGGGTAAGAAATAACTTGATGGCGTTGACATCTATGAATTGATCCGAGTTAGGAAATAGAACCAAACCATAGATTAGCAAGGCCACAATGTCTTCAAATGCATGGAAACTCATAGTTTTGAGGAATTCTCGGGCTTTCTTTATTAGGAACTTAGCAAGTAAACCCTTAACTCCGCTTCTTGTTTCCCAATTGGCTTCAATGTCTGAGTGCTTTAGGTGCAATGCTGATGCGATGTCTTCGTACCTAGGAACCTTTTCTAAACCGGTGAATGGCATTTGGTCTAGAATAGGTATCCCAAGTAGCTTAGAGAATTCTTCCAAGGTAGGAACCAACTGATAATCTGGGAATGTAAAGCAATGGTGTTTCCGATCGAAGAACTGGAATAGGACATGCATCATATCTTCTTCAAAACCGGAGAAAACCAAATCAAGTAGATAACCATGTCTTTTGGTGAACTGGGCATGATCAGGAATCTCTGAAACCAATTGTTTGAGCTGAGAAGGTATACCCATGAAGTTGATTCGGATAGTCTTTCTAGAAGCCATAATCCCTACAAAACAGAGCAAGATAAATCCTAGGTCCTTGAAATAGTTAGAAATGATATGCAATGCGATGATGTCATGATGTCATGTTTAGCACACAAACAATTCACACAATGAGCCTAGGTTTAAGGCTTGCATGATGTATAGGTGTCTACCGACCAAAAGTTTGAGTTGGTTCATCACGTCCTATAATAGTAACTTTGGTTCTAGGAATCTCATATCATTGATCTTTCGTAGGCATTTATTTTAATCGACTACCAAGTGGTCGGCCGAAAATATCCCAAAGTCGATCTTAATGAGTGTAGCATCAGTATCAAACCTTAGTCGCACCAAAGCCGGCCATCTCACTACCTACTAATGGCCAAGATGGGTCAATTAATATTCTAAAAGTTTAGTTAGTCTTGATGACACCACGAAGCCAAATATTATCCTCAACTTGGAAATGAAGAGTTTCGGGACATCTAAAGTGTCACACTAACGTAGCCATCATGTTGACCGTTTCGATATCGTCTAGCAGTCGCGATGATTTATTGCTACTTACCTAAAGGACACCGGATTGGTGTAGGATCCCCACAAGTATAATACCCAAGCAACCCTTAAAGATAAAGCAAGCAAGTCAAGCGAAGCGATAAAGTGATTTTGAAATCCTAAGGCATTCTCTCTTTAGGGTGTCTCCCGTGTCGCCGATTTGTAATATGGTGAAGACTTTGAGATTTTGTATCGCAAATGTGCGGATAGCAAAGTATACCGACTTTTCTTTTATCAATTAAGGAAGGTGAAAAGAGCAGGAAAAGACCTTCGTTAGATTACGAGTAAGGGAGAAGGTTATGAAAAGGGAAGGTATTAGCACCCTTTCCATCCGTAGTTTTCTCAGGGCTCTTAGTTGCTCTAAGATCATTTTAAAAAATGCTACGTGTGTTTGACAAAAATGTTTTGAAAAGGCATTTCGCTTTGACTTTGTAATGATTCATGTAGGAATGTATACAAAGTGTTCGGAAATGTTTCGTTTTGAAAAGAGTTTGAACTTTGATAAAAGTGTGAGGTGTGAAAAGTATTTGATTTGAGCAAGCAACTAAAAGTCTTATTACCTACTCAGAATGGTCGTTTTCGTGTTATTTTACGTTCCTTTAGAATAGCGCTATCCATACAATTGGTTGGTAGGTAACCCTATTCGTTGGATGTAGAAGGGACATTCGAAGGGACATCGTATGGTCATAGAAGGCAACCTGTAGGAAGTATTCTAGCACATTCGAAGGGACTATCATCATTTTTCGTAGGCAACAATCGAGGGTCAAGATCATGTATTCGGAGGCGACATCGTGGGTCTATGATCTTTGTATCGAAAGGACTATGATGATTTGTTTTGAAAGCAACGGTGCTAGAATACCTCTACGTTCGAGGGACTTGACCATTTGTATTAAATAAAAGGAGAGAATTACCCTAAGGGGTGCATGTGTGAAAGAGTGTGCTGATTTCAGGGATTTTATCTTGGAATTATGAGTGATCTATGTCCAATTCTATCTTTCCATACACGCCTAATTACTAGCAGTTTATAGGGTGCGGAAAGTAAATTGCGGAAATGTAAAGTGCGAAAAGATAAAGTCCTACGCTATTACATGGCTTTGGGGCAGATACATAATATGAGTGCGGAAAAATAAAAGCCCTAATTAAACTATTACATCCCATAGGCAATTTCATAGTTGAAAAAGAAAAGCAAGAAAAATCGTCCGAAACGGTATAACCTGTGAACAGATACAAAATCGGAAAATACGAGAAAATTGCATAAGAGAAAAATGTTAGTAAAAACAAATATTTTTGAATGAAGAAAAAGGTTTTATGTTAGTAATGACATTAATATGATAAAATAAATTTTTGGTAATTTTTGGAATTGATTTGATAATTTAAAAACAATTAAAAGTCATTTAAATGATTAATTAGTAATTAAATTAAATATGCATGCAAAAATAATAATTTTTATATTAAAAATTAAATAAACATTTTTCTGATGATTATGCAAAAAGATAAATATTTTTGGTGTTTTTTAGATGCATGATAAAAATATTTGAAGATAAATTAAAATGCATGAAAAATATTAAAGAAAATAAGAAAAATATGTTAGTTTTGTAAAGTTGCAAAAAGAATTGCCATGGCTGGGAATCGAACCGGGGTCCTTCTGGTGACAACTCATACTCCCTTTCCTTAACCACTGAGCCAAAGCGCGTTTGGTGTTTAGAAAATGAAACGAATTCGTTTTAAGCAGGAACACTTCCTGGGAACCAAGAACACGCGCGAAGATCTTCATCTTCTTCATTTGAAATTTTGAAAAGTTAGCGTCGGCTGAGCTCGACGCTAAGGCCCCTGCAAACATCAAAAATCCAATACAAGCAATATAAATGCAATTCAAAACCATGGTTCGATTCCTTTTTGTCCACTGATCATCTTGGTAGCCTTGGTTTGGTCCAATTTTACCTATTTCGTGAGATCCCAATTCAAACCATGGAACCCTAGCTATGGTGGATTTCGATTTAGGCCACTAAAATGCAATTAAACTATGCAGAAAGTTTCCAAACTCCGTTCTAAACACAAAACAAACATCAAAACATGTTAAAAACGCATGAGAATTAAAAATCGATTTTGGAAAAAGTTTGACAAACCAAAATTGGGATTGCTTGATTCTTGATGTTTTTGAGAGATGTAAAGGTCTGGAATGATTCCAGGGACTCCAAGGAATGAAAGGAATGCTTAAAACCAATTGAATCGAGTTGGAACTGTGGCTGCAAGTTGCTTCAAGAGCACGGTTTTTTGAGTTTAGGTTAGGGTTCTTTTGAGCAATTTTTCTGTTCTTGTTCATGTTGTATGCATTGTACATTTATAGTAGATGGATTTTGGGCTGATTTGAGGAACAAATAACGTTCAATCAATGCAAAAATTATTTGATTTTGTACAAAATCAAATCTTCCGTATTTGATCCAATTTCTTCAATTTCTTGCCAAATCAATGCAAATTTCGAAATTTTCCAGCTTGTGTGAATTACTTGGATCTCAAGAATGAGAGAAAAATCAATTTTGCATTTAATTTTGATTTTATTCCTTATTTTTTAATTTAATTTGTTTTTAAATGAATAAAATCCAAATTAAATAGAAAAATAAAGACAAAATTCGTGGCATTGGGCTTGAAGGTTCCAAATAAGATAAGGAACAAGTTTAAACCAAGAAAAACTAGGCCCATTTGCAAAATTTTGGATTTTTACAAGTATTTCTCTTTGTGCAATTCTTCAAAAATGCCCAACTTGTGCAAGGTGTATTTTGCTCAATTTTCCACATTTTTGAGTGTTCTTGGACTTTTTAGAAAGCTCTAAGTGACCTCTAAACAACCTCTTTGGTTTCATCTCAATTGGAGTTTCCATGCTCAATAAATCTGCAAAACAAAAAGTTGACTTTTTGTTGACTTTAACGACACATAATGTTTTGATCCACACCTTCCAAATGAAGCATTTTTTGAACATTCTTGTGAGACATGAAGTTGTAGAGAATTGAATTCTCTTCAAAATGAGAGGTGGTGGAAAAATTTCTGAGAATGTATGAAGAAGTTATGCTCAGTCAAAGTTCAGTTGACTTTTCACTAAAAAACCCTAATTTGGAATGTTTGACTTTTGTGCAAATCTTAAGTTTTCTTGATGAATCATGATCAAACCTTGATCAAATGATGAATGTAACTTCAAAATGAGTATGTTGACCAAAAATTAGGAAGTTTGACTATATGTTGACCACAGTTGACGTTTTGTCAATCTGATTGATTTTCAACCATCGAGCAATTATGAGGAAGGGACTTGTGAGGCTTGAAACTTGACATGGAGATTCTTTGAAGCATATGAGGAGGCATGATGACCATTGGAGATATTGGAAGTCCATCTGGATATGAGAATAGCCAAACCCTAGTTTGGGTTGATTGTCTAGGAGAGGGTTTGTCTGATCAACCCTTGAGGAATCCTTGAGTATGGATGTATAAAATGTCTTGAGCAGTAGGAGGGAAAATTTTGGGCTATGACACTATGTAACTGCCCCAAAGCCATGTAATAACATAGGACTTTACTTTCCATGATTTATTTTACGCACCTATAAAAGCTAGCTAACTAGGCGTGTATGGAAAGATAAAAAACGTATATAGATCACCTATAATTTGCAAGATAATATATTTGAATCAACACACTCTTTTCACACATGCACCCCTTAGGGTAATTCTCTCTCGTTGCCTTTCGAATAAATGGTCAAGTCCCTCGAATGTAGAGGTATCCTAGCATCGTTGCCTACAAACATATCATCATAGTCCCTTCGAATCAAAGATCATGGGTCCTCGGCGTGGCCTCGAAAACATGATCTAGTCCCTTGATTGTTGCCTCACGAAAGTGATCGTCCCTTCGAATGTGCTAGGATACTCCTACAAGTTGCTTTCTATGGCCATCCGATGTCCCTTTGAATGTCCCTTCTACATCCAACGAATAGGGTTACGTACCAACTAATGGTATGGATAGCACTATTCTAAAGGAATGAACACAACACGAAAATGTCCATTCTGAGTGGGTAATAAGACTTTCAGTTGCTTGCTCAAACAAAATACTTTTCACACTACACACTTTTGTCAAAGTTCAAACTCTTTTCAAAACGAAACATTTCCGAAGACTTTGTATACGTTCCTACATGAATCATTACAAAGTCAAAGTGAAATGCCTTTTCAAAACATTTTTGTCAAACACACAGAAATCACTTTTTAAAAATGAGCTAAAACCAACTAAGAGCCCGTAGATAACTACGGATGGAAAGGGGTGCTAATACCTTCCCTTTTCATAACCTTCTCCCTTACTCAGAATCTAACGAAGGTCTTTTCCTGTTCTTTTCACCTTCCCTTAATTGGATAAAAGAAATGTCGGTGGCGACTCTTGCTATCCGCACATTTGTGATAAAAAGAAAAACAAATTCTCAAAGTCAGTTCACCGTATTAGAGAACTGGCGACTCTGCCGGGGAGACACCCTAAAGAGAGAATACCTTAGGGATTTTTAGATTATCTTTACTGCTTTCTGTTTGACTTGCTTGCTTTATCTTAAGGGTTGCTTGGGTATTATACTTGTGGGGGATTCTACACCCAGATCCAGGTTTCCTTTAGGTAAGTAGCAATAGATCGTCGCGACCGTTAGGCGTATACCGAAACGGTCAACATGATGGCTACGTTAGTGTGACACTTTGGATGTCCTGATACTCTTCATTTCCAAGTTGAGGATAGTATTTGGCTTCTGCGTGGTGTCATAAGCACTAACTCAACTTTTAGAACCTTAATTGACCCATCTTGGCCATTAGAAGGTAGTGAGATGGCCGGCTTTGGTGCGGACTAAGGTTGGTTGATACTCGATGCTACGCTCATTATGATCAGACATTTGGGATATTTTCGGTCGACGTCTTGGTAGTCGTATTGAAATAAACACCTACGAGAAAGATCAATTATATGCGATTCCTGGAACCCGGTTACTATTATAGGACAGGATGAACCAACTCAAACTTTGGTAGGGTAATCACCTATACCTCATGCATGCGTTAAACCTAGGGCTATTGTGTGAATTGTTTGTGCTTGCTAAACATGACATCATGACATCATCGCATTGCATATCATCTCTAACTATTTCAAGGACCTAGGGATTTATCTTTGCTCTGTTTTGTAGGGATTATGGCTTCTAGAAAGACTATCCGAATCAACTTCATGGGTGTACCTTCTCAACTCAAAGAATTGGTTTCAGAAATTCTCGATCATGCTTAGTTCATCAAAAGACATGGTTATTTACTTGACTTGGTTATCTCCGGTTTCAAAGAAGATATGATGCACGTCCTATTCCCGTTCTTTGATCCGAAACACCATTGCTATACATTCCCATATTATCAGTTGGTTCCTACCTTGGAAGAGTTCTCTAAGCTACTTGGGGTACCTATTCTTGATCAAATGCCATTCACCGGTTTAGAAAAGGTTCCTAGGTACGAAGACATCACATCAGCATTACATCTAAAGCGCTCAAACGTTGTAGCCAATTGGGAAACTAGAAGTGGAGTTAAGGGTTTACTTGCTAAGTTTTTGATTAAGAAAGCCCGAGAATTTCTCAAAGCTATGAGTTTCCATGCATTCGAAGACATTGTGGCCTTGCTAATCTATGGTTTGGTTCTATTTCCTAACTCGGATTAATTCATAGATGTGAACGCCATCAAGTTATTCCTCACTCGTAATCCTGTGCCTACCTTACTTGGAGACATCCTACATTCTCTCCACACTCATACTATCAAAAGACAAGGAACTCTCATGTGTTGCATACCGTTACTTTCCAGGTGGTTTATTTCGCACCTTCCTCCATCAATATTGAAGAACGAACAAAGGTTGAAGTGGTCTCAAGACTAATGTCACTCTCTCATTCGGATATCCGTTGGGTTTCTTCTCTCAAAAGGACTTCACATTCATTGAGCGTTGTGGAGAATTCCCTAATGTACCACTTCTTAGTATAAGGGGAGGTATTACTTACAACCCTTCTCTAGCTCTAAGTCAGTTTGGTTATGCTCGAAGAGATGGCCCACATGATATGCTTCTCCAAGATATTGTGTTAGACTACAACCACGATCTCGAGTGCCGACGAAGGTTTGGGGCATGGTAAGAAGGCCCAAGACTTTGGGGCACCAAAACTCCATTCCGTGGGAACCTTACCTCAAATGGAGTGCGAGCTCGAGCTCAAAACCTCATGATGCCATTTACACCGTGTTACCGGTAATTATGGAACTGTTGCTATGGTGGCGATCCTATCTTTCTCCATCCGACATTCCTCTCGATTTTGAAGACTTGAAGAGATCTGGATTCAACTAAAGAAGAAGGGATACATTGAAGCTCAATGCTATGCAAGCGAGAAGAAGGTACTCGGTGACCAAGCTACTTCACGAGGCGGAACATCAGCCTACTTCAACGATGGAGGAACCGCCCATGGGAGACTTAGAGATTTAGGATTTTGTTCTTTTATTTTTCTGAACTATCTTTTGTACTTAAAAAAAAGAGAATAAAAAGAAACTAATAACGTTTGTTCATGCTTGTTTAACAAATTTAAATTCCTAAGGTCCTTGAAAACATTGTATTGCATTGGTATAAACATCGCATATCATGGCATAACATTTCATAATAGGTACATTGAAGGTTGGTTTTCTCATTTTCTCGCTATTTATTTTAGCAGAAATGGCTCTTGAACAGACTGTCAAAGATCTTCAGGCTCAGAATGTTCAGTTCCAGGAAATGTTCACCAGCTTGGTCCAAGGCCAAGAACATATGAAGAAACTCATCAACCAAAAGAAGAGGGTCATTGGTGTTCTCAACATGGGCAGATGTCACAAAGGTGGTCCTAGAGTTGTCAGCCGGATAGAACTCTCAAGTGTCAAAGCGGGGAAGTGTCAAGGGCAGCGAAGAAGACCGGTGAGCACGAGAAGAAGACTATGAGAATGATCAGTACTCTTATGAGGATGACAAATACAAGCAACTTGAAGACCGTCTGAATGCTGTTGAAAATCTAAAAATGTCAGGGCTGAATTTTGATGATCTGAGTCTTGTTCCTGGTATGGTGATTCCTCACAAGTTCAAGGTTCTTACTTTTGCCAAGTATGATAGCATTTCTTGTCCGAAGCTGCATTTGAAGTCCTATGTTCAGAAGATCAACCCCTGTGATTTGTGGATTCATTATTTCCAAGAGAGTTTGTCCGAAACTCAATTGGAGTGGTACTATCAGCTAGAAAGTGACTACATCCGTACCTAGAGTGACTTAGCAGATGCTTCACAAGCAATATGAGTACAATGCTTAATTGGAACCCACTCGCATGCAACTACAAAGCATGTCTATGGGTCGCGATGAGAAGTTCAAAGAGTATGCTCAGAAATGGAGATTTAGCGGGGTTCAACCACCCTTGTCCAATCGGAGTTGGTTGATATGTTTATGGGAACAACGGCGGGCCCATTCTTCAATCATCGATTGGAAACTCCTCGGATTCACCGAAATTGAGGCGTATTGAAGTGGTATCAAGGCGGAAAGATTCGGTGGAGTCATCCTCAAATACTACGAAGAGATCTTTTGGTGGTAAGAAGGAAGCCAATGTTGTGTATGGTCGGAAAAGTCGAGCCAAAACCGACCGTGCTCAATCGTAGGGGCGGTTGTGATCTCAATCCTACATCGGCCAACCTCAACGAGACAACAGCGTAACGAGCAGCGCCACGAGGCAGTTCTGAAGATCAACATGCCATTGTCATGCCTTGCAACACATGTTGAAAGCGGTGATTACCTTGAGGATGCGTAACACGGTGAAGCCGACTTTGTAGGATTTTGTATCGCAAATGTGCGGATAGCAAGAGTCGCCACCGACTTTTCTTTTATCCATTAAGGGAAGGTAAAAGTACGAAAAAGACCTTCGTTAGATTACGAGTAAGGGAGAAGGTTATGAAAAGGTATTAGCACCCTTTCCATCCGTAGTTATCTACGGGCTCTTAGTTGCTCTTAGATCACTTTAAAATTGCTTTCTGTGTGTTTGAAAAATGTTTTGAAAAGGCATTTTTCTTTGACTTTGTAATGATTCATGTAGGAATGTATACAAAGTGTTCGGAAATGTTTCGTTTTGAAAAGAGTTTGAACTTTGACAAAAGTGTGAGGTGCAAAAAGTATTTTGATAGAGCAAGCAACTAAAAGTCTTATTACCTACTAAAAATTGGTCATTTTCGTGGTATTTTACGTTCCTTTAGAATAGCGCTATCCATACCATTAGTTGGTAGGTAACTCTATTTGTTGGATGTAGAAGGGACATTCGAAGGGACATCGGATGGTCATAGAAAGCAACATGTAGGAAGTATCCTAGCACATTCGAAGGAACTATCATCATTTTTTGTAGGCGACAATCGAGGGTCAAGATCATGTATTCGTAGGCGACATCGTGGGTCTATGATCTTTGTATCGAAGGGACTATGATGATTTGTTTGGAAGGCAACGGTGCTAGAATACCTCTATGTTCGAGGGACATGACCATTTGAATTAAGTAAGGCAGCGAGAGAATTACCCTAAGGGGTGCATGTGTGAAAAAAAGTGTGTTGATTTCAGATTCATGTTATCTTGAAGATTAGAGTGAGCTATGTTCAATTTTATCTTGCCATACACGCCTAATTACTAACAGTTTATAAGATGCGGAAATTAAAATGCGGGAATGTAAAGTGCGGAAAGATAAATCCTACGCTATTACATGGCTTTGGGGCAGATACATAATTTAAACTTGCGGAAAATAAAAGCCCTAATTAATCTATTACATCCCATGAGCAATTACATAATTTGAAAAAAGAAAACGATAAAAAGAAATCGTCAAAGCGAGATAACTTGTGAAAAGATGAAAATCGGAAAAACGAGGAAATCGAATAAGAGAAAATGTTAGCAAAAGTAATAATTTTTAAATGAGAAAAATATTTCATGCTGGAAATAACATTAATATGCTAAAATAGTTTTTTGGGATTTTTTGGAGATAATTTAATAATTAAAAAACAATTAAATGTGATTTAAATGATAAATTAACAATTAAATTAAATATGCATGCAAAATAATATTTTTTAATTTTAAAAATTAAATAAACATTTTAAAATAATGGAAAAAGAAAAATATTTTTGGGTATTTTCAAATGCATGATAAAAATTATTGAAATAAATTAAAATGTATGTAAAATATTAAGAAAATAAGGAAAATATGAAAAGAAGTTTGCAAACATGTAAAAATCAAATGCCATGGCGAGGATCGAGAAGACATTCCTTTCACAACCCCGCCTTTGCCATCTAAAATTGGAGTGCAGCGTGTCATTGAAGCAAGCGAGTGGTTTACAAACAAGTGTCGCTCCACGATTGCCTCGTCCCGCAAACTTCGTCTTCTTCAATTCAAATTACGAACTTTAAATGCCTTTGGTTCGGCGCTATAACCCTGCTAAATCAAAAATCACATACGAGATAATATAAATGAAATCTAAAGCCATGGTTCGACTCGTCTTGGTCCACTAAACATCACGATGGCATCGGTTTGGTCCAATTTATCCTAATTAGAAGCCTAAGCGTGACGAAACCCTAATCATGGCATATCATGTTTCCGCCCATAGAAATACAATTAAACCACCCAGAAAGTTTGCAAGCTTCATTCTAAACACAAAAACAACAACAAAACATGTTAATAATGCATGAGAATTGAAAATCGAATTTTGAAAAAGAAGAACAAAGCGAATTACGGTTTCGTGTTTCTTGATGGTTTTGGATGATGTAAGTGCGGGTGATTCAAAACAACCCAAGGAACAAGATGGAATGCTCAAAATTGTTTGAAACAAGCTAGAACCAAGGCTGTTTGCTTGTAAGCCCGATTTTTGAGCTTGAATAGGGTTTCTCCGATGATTTTTCTACCCTAATTCGTGTGGCATGTATTGTATATATATATAGTAGATGGAATTGGAGCTGATTTGAGAAAGAATCAATCATCAATCAATGCAAAATATATTTGATTTTGTAACAAATCAAATTTTCTCTTCTTTGATCAATTTCAATCAATTCTTGCCATATCCAATCAAATTTCGAAATTTGCTGGCTTTATTGGGTTTCTTGGATCTCAAGGAAGAGAGAAAAATCAAATTTGCAATTAATTTTGATTTTATACTTTATTTTTGAATTTAATTTGTATTTAAATGAATAAAATACAAATTAAATAGAAAAATAAAATAAAAATTCGTGGCATTGGGCTTGGATATTCCTAATTGTATAAGGAACAAGTTAGGATGAAGAAAAAGTAAGCCCATTTGCAAAATTTTGATTTTTAGAAGTATCTCTCTTTGTGCATCCCTTCAAAATTGCCCAACTTGTGAATGGTGTATTTTGCTCAATTTTCCATATTTTTGCGTGTTCTTGGACTTTTTAGAAAGCTCTAAGTGTCCTCTAACCAACCTCTTTGGTTTCATCTCAATTGGAGTTTCCATGCTCAATAAATCTTCAAAACAAAAAGTTGACTTTTTGTTGACTTTGAAAAGGACCTGTAATGTTTTGATCCATACCTTCCAAATGAAGCATTTTTTGAACATTCTTGTGAGACATGAAGTTGTAGAGAATTGAATTTCCTTCTAAACAAGAGGTGGTGGAAAAATTTCTGAGAAATTATGAAGAAGTTATGCTCAGTCGAAGTTTGGTTGACTTTTCACTAAGAAACCCTAATTTAGAAAGTTTGACTTTTGAGCAAATCTTGAGTTTTCTTGATGAATCATGATCAACCCTTGATCAAATAATGAATGTAACTTCAAAATGAGGATGTTGACCATAAATTATGAAGTTTGACTGTATGTTGACCACAGTTGACTTTTTGTCCAATACAACTAATTTTCAACCATCGAGCAATTGTGCGAAACTTGACTTGTGAGGCTTGAAACTTGACATGGAGAATATTTGAAGCATATGAGGATGCATGAAGACCATTGGAGATGTTATAAGTCCATCTTGATCTGAGAAATACCAAACCCTAGTTTGGGTTGATTGTCTAAGAGAGGGTTTGTCTGATCAACCCTTGAAGAATCCTTGAGGATGAATGTATGGAATATCTTGAGAAGATGGAGGGAAAATTTTGGGGTATGACAGCTGCCCCTGTTCAATATTCTTGTACTGGAAGGGCTAGATTGGCATGTTCGCCTTTCAGGACCTGGAGGTAGAAGATGATTGAACACTCGAGTACACTTGAAAATTTGCACTCGCGGTTGGCTGATGATGCGGGAATGGGCTTACAGATGCCATTTGGAGAAGTTGGAGACTTCGCTGGGGGATGAGTCGCACGCTAGACTTGAGATTGTTGATAGGAGAATTGACGGGGATGGGCTTAAGATGCCATCTGGAAGGTCGGTCTTGAGGTGAGCCGTCGCTAGGCTCTGTAGAGGTTCTGGAAGTGAAAGGGATGGAGATGGGCTTAAGATGCCATCAGGAGAGGTCGTCGTTAGACTTCATGCTCATCTTTGAATGAAGTTATTGGTTTGTATTGGTTTTTAACCAAATATACGGCGATACGAAGGCGGAGAGTTGACAAGTAGTCGGAGATGGGCTTAGATGCCATCCAAGCAAGCGGAGTCGTCATGAGACTCTGTAGTTGCTGTTGATAATAAGAATCAGTCAGAATAGTTCTTCGTGCTGACTACTCTGGAGAATGTAGTAGCTGGCAAAAATGTGGATAGCTTCCCTGTTGTGCATCGGGTATTGGTCCACTGCCTGTTATCGGAGGATAACTTGTGATCGTTCAGATAGTTTTCCCGTCTGGATTCGGGTATTAATCCTGGATCTGTTGTCGGAGGACAACAAGGGCGGTCGTTCGGATAGTTTTCCCATCTGGATAAGGTTCTTAATCCTGGACCAGTTGTCGAAGGACAACTAGGACGGTCGTTCAGATAGTTTTCTCGTCTGGATTCGGGCATTAATCTTGGACCTGTATGCGTCGGAAGCAATTTTTCACCTGTTTTGGAGAAAACAAGAAACTTTGATAGAATATTGTTAGTCTTATGCAAATAATGATGCATGACAATGTGTATGAATGACATATGCACAAATTATGACTTTCATGAGTAATGTATGAATGATAGATGTTGTGGTATTTCAAAACATATCCATCTTGAAGAAGATGTGGATGTTCTGCTTTGAGATTTCTGACTTCTATTTGGGGATGGAAATCCTGAGAAGAAAGAAAACTTTGATTCCTCCGGTGCACTATCTGACCAAGTCATGGGCCTAGATACCGTTGAGGATGGTAGAGATCGAGAAACACGTTGTTGAGGATCTCATACACAGACCCTGCTGGGGAGAATCTGGGAGGTACTCTGCAGGGGATTTTGCGTGTAAATCCTGCTGGAGAGCATTTGATAGTTGCTGGGAGACCGGGTTAGAAGGATTTGGGGGCCCGTCGTAATCTCTAGCTGGGGAAAAAGGATGTAGGTTTCCTCCGGTGCACTATCTGACCAAGTTTCAAGTCTGGATACTAGAGAAAAAGAAAAGGGAAATTGTTGAGAGATATTCTGCTGGGGATAAACACCTCGGCTGGGGATAAAGTGTTATTGCTCGAAGATGGGTGTGGCCTGATTAAGTTGAGTGGAATCACTGCTTGGGGGTCCTCTTCTTCTTTGCTGGGGAAGGTTTTGTGGTGAGTGACATCTATGTGGGGATCACGCTCTATGGGGGAAATGCATTGGTGACTTTCGTCGTCATCTCAATTCCTGAGGCTTGTAGTAATTACTTTGTTATGTTTACTTTTCGCATGTTCGTGACTAGATTTTTATTGTCAAATGCATATAATCATTCAAAGCAAATATTGGACTTTATGCAAACAACTACGGTGAAAGTTGTAAAGAGAAAGAAACTTGTATTTATTCGAAATGTGGCGTATGGCCAAGTAATTTGTATACAAGAAAGGTAAAAAGCTCTGCGGAAACAATCTCGTTAAGTTCCAACTATGCTAGTACTCATATATTTCAACTATCTCATCTCCTTGCTGTCAATAGAAAGTGAGTGGATTGATCTTCGCCATTTGAACCTTGAAAGCTGATAGTAGTCTGGAAGAAGGTGATCAGGTCGAGACATAGTCGTACGCTTAAATCCCTTATTTTTGCCTAGACCTAGACCGCCCTTTCGGGTTTTCAGTCTACCGGGATACCCTTTTTTGCCCAAGCCGCCTTTTCAGGTTTTCGACTTGCCGAGTGTACAAGTTTTGTATATATCCTTAACTTTTTCCCGAACCTTTTTGGTTCGCCAAGATATATTATTTTCCTAGGTCGATCGACCTAGCGGGTCTCTTTATCGTAGTATTTTTGACTATGTCTCGTTCACGGGGTGTGGGAAGTCTTCACCATCCATGGTGCTAAGTATCATAGCTCCGGGAAAATCTTGACTTGACTACAAAGCGGTCCCTCGTGGGTGGGAGTCCATTTGCCCACAGGATCACCTTGTGGAAGAATGATGCGCTTGACTACTAGATCACCGACTTGGTAGACTCGGTGCTTGACCTTCTTGTTAAATGCTCGATCATTCGCACGATAGATCATCCATGGCGGATGGATGCGTCGTTTCTCATCAATCGGGTTGATCTGGTCGGCGATGCAGATCAATCGTCTTCACTTAGCTCTGCGTCCTGGAGAACTCTGGTTGAGGGAATCTGAACCTCAATGGGTAGGACTGCTTCCATACCGTACACAAGAGAGAAGGGGGTTGCCCTTGTTGATGTCCGTACGGTAGTGCGGTACCCATGAAGAGCGAATGGTAACATCTCATGCCAATCTTTGTAAGTCACTGTCATTTTCTGTATAATCTTCTTAATGTTCTTGTTGGCGACTTCCACTGCGCCATTCATCTTAGGCCGATAAGGAGAAGAGTTATGATGCTTGAACTTGAACTACGTGCAGAGTTCGGTGATCATCTTATTGTTGAGATTAGAGCCATTATCTGTGATAATCCTTTCGGGAGTTCCATACCGACAGTTGAGATTATGTTTGATGAATCGAGCCACAACATTCTTGGTAACGAGATCTGACGGCTGCTTCTACCCACTTGGTGAAATAATCAATTGCCACAAGGATGAAGCGATGTCCGTTGGAGCGGTGGGCTTGATTTCTCCGATCATGTCAATGCCCCATTGCAAAAGGCCAAGGACATTAGAACATTGAGTCTTGGAGTGCGTGCACTTTATGCATATATCTAGCATTTGTGACAAGATCGAGCGTAGCGGTGACAATCAGCTTCCATGGTGGACCAATAGTAACATGTTCTCAAAATTTTCTTATCCATCGTATGTCCGCTAGAATGGGTACCAAACGCGCCTTCGTGTAACTCTTCCATGATCGTTCCATTTTCGGTCTACAGTAGATAAGCATAAGTCGTGATTGCGCTTGTATAAGACGTTGTTGCTGAGGAAGAATTTGGATGCAAATCTTCTCAAGAACTTCTTATCGTTGTCAGATGCCCCTGCGGGATATTCCTGAGTCTCAAGGTACCTCTTCACGTCGTAGTACCAAGGTTTCTCTTCTGTATCAAGCTCATAACAATATGCTGGTTTGTCAAATTTCTCAATGATGATCTAGGGAGCCTCGTTGTCCCATCTGACCTTGAACATAGATGACATAGTAGCTAACGCGTCTGCCAACTGATTCTCTTCTCGTGGAATATGATCAAAAGTAATCTTTTCGAAGTAGGGGATCAAACTCAAGACATGCTCTCGTCTGGAATAAGATTCGGATGCTTAGTATCACTGCATAATCGGTGATCACCAAAGTGAGTCTCCGTATACTTGTAAGAACTTGATTCTTAAGTCAATAGCAGCTTTAATACCCATAATGCACGCTTCGTATTCAGCCATGTTGTTAGTGCAACTGAAACATAATCTGGCGGTGAAAGGCGTGTGTCCGCTGAGGATGTAATGGGCGCCAATACCATTGCCAAGTGCGTTTGAGGCTCCATCAAAGACCATGGTCCATCGGGATCCTTGTTCGGGTCCTTAAATGCGGTCACAGTTCTTCACAATCGATAACTAGTAAAACGTCTTATGGAAATTGGTGCATGGCGATAGTCATCTATGGCTTGATGAGCCAAATGATGCTACTACACTCCCTTTGATCGCTTTCTTAGAAGTGTCTTTGGATGTCATACTCGGTCAAGATCATCGCCATCTTGCTATTCTTCGGAGAGCTGGTTTCTCAACTATGTATTTTATCGGATCCATCTTGGAAATCAACAAGGTAGTGTGAGTCAACATATCTTGTCTTAGTCGTGGCAGACCAAGCGTTGCAAGTTTTCTCATTTGTGGTATCTTGTTTCACGATCGGTAAACTTTTGCTAAGGTAGTATATTGCATGCACTTTTAGACCAGACTCGTCATGTTGCCCAACACACCCATTGAGTTCTCTAACACTGTCAAGTACATGATAAGAGGTCTTCCTTCGGCAGGCGGCATTAGGATAGGAGGATTCTATAGGTACTCCTTGATTTTGTCAAAAGCGATCTGGCAATCGTCGTTCTATTCTACTACTTGATCTTTCTTAAGTAACTTGAAGATTGGCTCACAAGTAGCAGTTAGATGTGCAGTGAATCTGGCAATGTAGTTTAATCGGCCCAAGAAACCTCTGACTTCCTTCTCGGTGCGGGGAGCTGGCATTTCTTGAATAGCTTTAACCTTGGCGGGGTCAACCTCAATACCTTTACCACTGACAACAAACCCTAGGAGTTTTCCGGATCTGACTCCAAAGGTGCATTTGTTAGGATTAAGTCTCAACCTGTACTTCTTCAATCTGTCAAATAGTTTCTGCAAATGATCAAGATGTTCTTCTTCAATCTGTGATCGAGCTATCATGTCGTCGACGTAGACCTCTATCTCGTGATGAATCATGTCATGAAATAACATCACCATATGCGCGATAAGTGGCGCGCGTTCTTTAGTCAGAGATGGCATAACCTTGTAGTAGAAAGTACCCCATTGTTAGCAGTAGTCTTCTCCATGTCTTGAGGCCATTTTGATCGATTATAGGGAGAAACCATCCATGAAGGAGAAAACCTTATGCTGAGCGGTGTTGCCAACCAGAACATCAATATGGGGAAGTGGGAAATCGTCTTTCGGGCTCGCTTTGTTCAGATCTCTGTAATCCACACACATCCGTACCTTGCCACCCTTCTTGGGCACAGGCACCACATTAGCGACCCACTATGGATAAGACGTAACAGCTAACAAACCGGCGTTGAACTGCTTCATAACTTCGGCTTTGATTTTCTCAGACATCTCGGGGCGCATCACAGACCTACATTTCAGGGAGAAAACCCTCTTTTGTTGGCAATCGGTGCACCACAATATCAATGTCCAAACCTGGCATGTCTTCGTATGACCAAGCAAAAACCTCAATATAGTCTCGTAGCATCTGAACCAACCTTTCTTTAACACTGTTCTCAAGACCGCTCCTATCTTGATCTCTTTTACATCTTCATCGATACCCAATTCACAACCTCGACTTGCTCTCCGTGTGGTTGTATAACTCGATCTTCTTCTTTGTAGCGATCGACAAGTTCTCCGGCACTTCACAATCTTCCTCACCTTCATCTTGACTTGGTAGATCGGATTATCGAAGTCATATTTAGCAATAGCATAGGTTATCAGCGAGATTCGGAGTGATTCTGCGATGTATCACGTGGGTGTGTGTAAAAACACATAGCTTTTGAAGGGGTGATAAAGTAAAGAAGCAAAAATAGAATGCAAAAGTCCAACGATTTTATTGAATGAAAATATGCAAATGACGGATAATAACCCTCACAAGCGAGCCACGATGCCGGGCAAGGCACTAGGCTTTAGAGTTTATTCTTCAAAACATAAAGAAATCGAAAAGCAAAACAAAACAAAACTTACTCGACTAAAGGAGATTGGTATGGCGTCTTGATCTTCCAATTCTTGAGCCTTGTCGGGAGTTGGGAAGATCCACTTGCGATGTCGAAGTCGTTGTCGTCGTCTTCTATAGCATGGATTCCACTCGGCGATCGGAAAGGAAGTTGGCGGCACGTTCGCGTATTGTCTTGACCTTTGATGGTGAAGCCTAAACCAGGTCTTGTCGGTTGAAAGGAAGATCAGGCTGACCCCAAATAGTACTACCTCCTTCTTCAACTGCGGCTTGAGCATCTTTCGTGAGGCCATCCTAGGCGGAGCTTGGATAACAAGGGGTGGGAGAGTCAGCAGGCATGACTCGGGAATTGTTTCAAAAGCTTGCGGGGAGTCTCGAAGAATTCTCCTTCCATCTCAAGGTATCGGAATGATGTAGATGGTGACCATATATTCTTCTTCACCACACTGTAACAACCTTCCCTTCTTTGGGTATTTCAACCGATGCAAGGTAGAGTGTGATGCACGCCCATGTATCAAGGGTCCAAGTAGGCAAGAGTAAGTTGGACGGATGTCCATGACAAAGAAAGTGGAATCAAAGTGCAGGAACCGACCTTAGCAGTGAGCTCTCAATCTTGTTCGCTTAGAACCATCAAAAGCTCTCACAATTATATCCTTGGGTCTCGAACCAACCCTTGATATCAAGTCGATCAAAAGCGGTCTTGGAAGGATATTTAGAGGCGAAGGTATCAGCAAAACATGAGACAATGTAATGCCCTTGCAATCAGAGAGATGTGCAAGGCTTTGTTGTGTTCTTTCGAGGAGTCAAATCGACATCGAGCCTAGGCCGTTGTTGGCGGCCGGGCTAGCAATACAAACTTCAAGCGGTCGGTAGTAGTGTCTTGCGGCGCGTGAGCATTCTTTAGAAACTTCACCAAGGCATTAGCATGAGCCTCGAGCACAAAGCGAGCAAGCATGGAGATCTTGGACGAGTTTGTCCCAATGTTCCACAACATTGTAGTCACTCTTCTTGATGATCTTGAATTTCCTCCATTTCTTGTTTGGAGGTGTCTTGACAACTTCCTTTGGTATACGGTTGAGCGGGATGAGTCCTTGGTTCTTTCCCTCTAGCTTGAGGAATGGGTTGAATATTGGAATGCGAGTGGAGTCGCGTTGTCTTTCGGAGGAGAGATATCTGGAGAGAAAACCCTTCCGGTTCTGGTCACCTTACTTGATCTGGTGATGTTGTCAATATCAGGAATGGTAGCTTCAACTGTAAGATCTTCAATGGTCAGAGGGTCTTGTTTGACGCCTTGATAGTAAACATCAGCTCCATAATTCCAAGGGATAGCCTTGTCAGAGGAATATGGTACTGGTCCGGGAGAAGTAATGATGAGAGGTGCCACTCTAGTCACAGAATCAGCAGAAGAAATTCTTATCGTGTTAACATCAGCATAGTCTTCTGGGAAATCGTCACCCCATCCGGTTGCTTTAACAACTTCAATAGGAATTTTGTAGCTCTCAGGAACAGTGTACTTCACCATGTAGTCATATTTTCCACTTGGCTGCCCCAAGGTATCCCACACAGATGGTGCAGTTTTGTTCACATCTTCGATTTTCAGTTTAGACATATCTTCACAGACACTTACACGGTGGTTTTAGAAATAGTATCTCACGGTTATCCATCATGCCTTGAACATGTCTTCTCAACCAAGCACAACCATCGGTGCGGATGGGCACCGACAATTCTCGGGCATCACAGGTTGACACGGCTTGCGCAAATTCTTCTTGATCATCGGAGGAATGGTCAAGTCATCTAGGTTGAAAACATAAGTATCTTCACCAACACATTGGAACTTTTGTCATGGTTAGGCATGGGCGTTGATCACATTCGGTCTCAACAAGAGGTCAAACTCAATCTGCTTAGCTTGATCATATCTTGAATCTTGTTCTTGAGCCCAACAATCATCGATTACTATGTCACAGGCTATTGGAATAGTAAGCACACTTAGCATTGGGATTGTATCTCGGAGAGAAGTGTTGACATTTTGAGGAGGGTCCCTCAAGGTGTCACTCTGCTTTCAACATGTGTTGCAAGGCTTGCGACAATGGCATGTTGATCTTTGTAAAGCTGTCTTCGTGGCGCGTTAAGGCAGCGTTGTCTCGAGGTTGGGCTGATGCGGTGGAGATGACAACTTCCCCACAGTTAGCGGTCGGTCTTGGCTCGGCTTTTCGACCATACACGCATTAGTTTCCTTCTTACCACCAAAGATCTCTTGCGACATTTGAAGATGACTCTATCGAATCTTTCCACTTTTGATACCAACTTCAATCGCTCTCTGTCGATATCATTCGGTGAATCCGGTGAAGAGTTTCAATCGGATGATTGAAGAATGGGCTGTCGGTGTTCCCATAAACATATCAACCAACTCCCTATTGGACAAGGGTGGCTGAACTCTGCCTACTAAATCTCTCCATTTCTAGGCATACTCCTTAAACTTCTCATCACGACCCATAGACATGCTCTGTAGTTGCATGCGAGTGGGTGTCAATTGACATTGTACTCATCTTGCTTGTAGAAAGCATCGCTAAGTTACTCCGGTGCGGATCGGTCATTCTCTGGTGATAATACCATTCCAGCGAGTTCGGACAAACTCTCTTGAAAATAGTGCATCCATGACTTTACATCATCGGTGTGGGGTTGATCTTCTAAACATAGGACTTCAAATGCGACTTGGACAAGACATGCCATCATACTTAGCAAAATTAGGAACTTTGAATTTGGGAGGATCACCACACGAGGACAAGGCTCGGATCATCAAAATTCAGCCGGACATCTTGAGTTTTCCACGGCATTGAGACGGTCTTCAAGTTGTTTGTACTTGTCATCTTCATCATCTTGGCTATAGTCGGGATCTTCTCCCTCCTTCTTAGGCTCTCGCTGGTCATCTTCATTAACCTCGACACTCCCTCATTCTTGACACTTCCTTGAGAGCTCTATCAAGTGACCTCTTAGGACCACCTTTGTAGCGTCGCCCATGTTGAGAGACCAACAACCTTATTCTTTGAGCTTGGATCTTCTTGGCCTTGGACCAAGCTGGTGAACATCTATTGGGCCCAGGCATTACGAGCACGGAGATCTTTGTGGTTAGAGCCATTTACGCTAAAATAAATAGCGAGAAGAGAAAACCAATCTTCAATGTACTGTGATGCAATGTTATGCTATGATATGTGATGTTTATCACGAATGCAATGCAATGTTTTCAAGGACCTTAGAGATTTAAATTTGTTAAACAAGTAATGAACAAACATTTATTAGTACTCTTTTTATTATTCTTTTTCTTTTTAAGTACAAAAGATAGTTCAAAATAATAAAAGAAAAACATATAAATCCTAAAGCTCCAAGTCTCCCATGGGCGCTTCCTCTTGGTGTCGAGGTAGGCGTTGATGTTTCGCTCCTCGTGAAGTAGCTTTGTCAACTCTAGTACCTTCTTCTCACTTGCATAACACTGAGCTTCAAAGGTATCCCTTTCTTCTTTAAAGCTGAATCCAGGATCTCTTCAAGTCTTCAAATCGGTAGGCATGTCGGGATGAGAACGATATAGGTCGTCACCTATAGCAACAGGTTCCATAATTACTGGTAACTCGGGTGTAAATGGCATCATGAGGTTTTGAGGTCGAGCTCGCACCCATTTGAGGTAAGGTTCCCAAGGAATGGAATTTCTGTGTCCCAAAGTCTTGGTATCAGTCTTCTTTACCATGCCCCAAGCGTGTATAAACCTTCGATGGTAATCCTGGAGATCGTGGTTGTAGTCGAACACAATATCTTGGAGAAGCATATCATGAGGACCATCTCTTCGAGCATAACCAAACTGATGTAGAGCTAGAGAAGGGTTGTAAGTGATACCTCCCCTTATGCCCAGGAGTAGTACATTAGGGAATTCTCCACAATGCTCAATGAATGTGAAGTCTTTTTGAGAGAAAAGATTCCAACGGATATCTGAATGAGAGAGTGACATTAACCTTTGAGACCACTTCAATCTTTGTTCATTCTTCAAAACTGATGAAGGAAGGTGCGAAATAAACCACCTGGAAAGTAACGGTATGCAACACATGAGAGTTCCTTGTCTTTTGATAGTATGAGTGTGGAGAGAATGTAGGATGTCTCCAAGTAAGGTAGGCACAGGATTACGAGTGAGGAATAACTTGATGGCGTTCACATCTATGAATTAATCCGAGTTAGGAAATAGAACCAAACCATAGATTAGCAAGGCCACAATGTCTTCAAATGCATGGAAACTCATAGTTTTGAGGAATTCTCGGGCTTTCTTTATTAGGAACTTAGCAAGTAAACCCTTAACTCCGCTTCTTGTTTCCCAATTGGCTTCAATGTCTGAGTGCTTTAGGTGCAATGCTGATGCGATGTCTTCGTACCTAGGAACCTTTTCTAAACCGGTGAATGGCATTTGGTCTAGAATAGGTATCCCAAGTAGCTTAGAGAATTCTTCCAAGGTAGGAACCAACTGATAATCTGGGAATGTAAAGCAATGGTGTTTCCGATCGAAGAACTGGAATAGGACATGCATCATATCTTCTTCAAAACCGGAGAAAACCAAATCAAGTAGATAACCATGTCTTTTGGTGAACTGGGCATGATCAGGAATCTCTGAAACCAATTGTTTGAGCTGAGAAGGTATACCCATGAAGTTGATTCGGATAGTCTTTCTAGAAGCCATAATCCCTACAAAACAGAGCAAAGATAAATCCCTAGGTCCTTGAAATAGTTAGAGATGATATGCAATGCGATGATGTCATGATGTCATGTTTAGCAAGCACAAACAATTCACACAATAGCCCTAGGTTTAACGCATGCATGAGGTATAGGTGATTACCCTACCAAAGTTTGAGTTGGTTCATCCTGTCCTATAATAGTAACCGGGTTCCAGGAATCGCATATAATTGATCTTTCTCGTAGGTGTTTATTTCAATACGACTACCAAGACGTCGACCGAAAATATCCCAAATGTCTGATCATAATGAGCGTAGCATCGAGTATCAACCAACCTTAGTCCGCACCAAAGCCGGCCATCTCACTACCTTCTAATGGCCAAGATGGGTCAATTAAGGTTCTAAAAGTTGAGTTAGTGCTTATGACACCACGCAGAAGCCAAATACTATCCTCAACTTGGAAATGAAGAGTATCAGGACATCCAAAGTGTCACACTAACGTAGCCATCATGTTGACCGTTTCGGTATACGCCTAACGGTCGCGACGATCTATTGCTACTTACCTAAAGGAAACCTGGATCTGGGTGTAGAATCCCCCACAAGTATAATACCCAAGCAACCCTTAAGATAAAGCAAGCAAGTCAAACAGAAAGCAGTAAAGATAATCTAAAAATCCCTAAGGTATTCTCTCTTTAGGGTGTCTCCCCGGCAGAGTCGCCAGTTCTCTAATACGGTGAACTGACTTTGAGAATTTGTTTTTCTTTTTATCACAAATGTGCGGATAGCAAGAGTCGCCACCGACATTTCTTTTATCCAATTAAGGGAAGGTGAAAAGAACAGGAAAAGACCTTCGTTAGATTCTGAGTAAGGGAGAAGGTTATGAAAAGGGAAGGTATTAGCACCCCTTTCCATCCGTAGTTATCTACGGGCTCTTAGTTTCTCTTAGATCACTTTAAAATTGTGCTTTCTGTGTGTTTGACAAGAAATGTTTTGAAAAAGGCATTTCGCTTTGACTTTGTAATGATTCATGTAGGAATGTATACAAAGTGTTCGGAAATGTTTCGTTTTGAAAAGAGTTTGAACTTTGACAAAAGTGTGAGGTGCAAAAAGTATTTTGATAGAGCAAGCAACTAAAAGTCTTATTACCTACTAAAAATTGGTCATTTTCGTGGTATTTTACGTTCCTTTAGAATAGCGCTATCCATACCATTAGTTGGTAGGTAACTCTATTTGTTGGATGTAGAAGGGACATTCGAAGGGACATCGGATGGTCATAGAAAGCAACATGTAGGAAGTATCCTAGCACATTCGAAGGAACTATCATCATTTTTTGTAGGCGACAATCGAGGGTCAAGATCATGTATTCGTAGGCGACATCGTGGGTCTATGATCTTTGTATCGAAGGGACTATGATGATTTGTTTGGAAGGCAACGGTGCTAGAATACCTCTATGTTCGAGGGACATGACCATTTGAATTCGTAAGGCAACGAGAGAGAATTAACCTAAGGGGTGCATGTGTGAAAAAAAGTGTGTTGATTTCAGATTCATGTTATCTTGAAGATTAGAGTGAGCTATGTTCAATTTTATCTTGCCATACACGCCTAATTACTAACAGTTTATAAGATGCGGAAATTAAAATGCGGGAATGTAAAGTGCGGAAAGATAAATCCTACGCTATTACATGGCTTTGGGGCAGATACATAATTTAAACTTGCGGAAAATAAAAGCCCTAATTAAGCTATTACATCCCATGAGCAATTACATAATTTGAAAAAAGAAAACGATAAAAAGAAATAAAACGAGATAACTGTGAAAAAAGAAATCGGAAAATCTGAAATCGAATAAGAGAAAAATGTTAGCAAAAGTAATAATTTTTAAATGAGAAAAATATTTCATGCTGGAAATAACATTAATATACTAAAATAATTTTTTGGAGATAATTTAATAATTAAAAAACAATTAAATGTGATTTAAATGATAAATTAACAATTAAATTAAATATGCATGCAAAAATAATATTTTAATTTTAGAAATTAAATAAACATTTTCTGAAATAATGCAAAAGAAAAATATTTTTGGTTTTTTAATGCATAATAAAATTATTGAAATTAAAATAAAATGCATGAAAAATATTAAGAAAATAAGGAAAATATGAAAAGTTTGCAAACATGTAAAAATCAAATGCCATGGCGAGGATCGAGGGAGACATTCCTTTCACACCGCCTTTGCCATCAGTGGAGTGCAGCGTGTCATTGAAGCGAAGCAAGTGGTTTACAAACAAGTGTCGCTCACGATTGCCTCGTCCCGCAAACTTCGTCTTCTTCAATTCAAATTAGGAACTTTGCGTCGGCTTTGGTTCGGCTATAACCCTAACTAAATCAAAAATCACATCGGATAATATAAATGAAATCTAAAGCCATGGTTCGACTCGTCTTGGAACATCCACGATGGCATCGGTTTGGTCAATTTATCCTAATTAGAACCTAAAATGTGACCAGAAACCCTAATCATGGCATATCATGTTTCCGGCCATAGAAATACAATTAAACCACCCAGAAAGTTTGCAAGCTTCATTCTAAACACAAAAACAACAACAAAACATGTTAATAATGCATGAGAATTGAAAATCGAATTTTGAAAAAGAAGAACAAACCGAATTCTGGTTTTCGTGTTTCTTGATGGTTTTGGATGATGTAAGGGTCTAGACTGATTCTAAACAACCCAAGGAACAAGATGGAATGCTCAAAATAGTTTGAAACAAGCTAGAACCAAGGCTGCCAGTTGCTTGTATGCCACGAATTTTTTGAGCTTGAATAGGGTTTCTCCAGCCAATTTTTCTACCCTAATTCGTGTGGCATGTATTGTATATATATAGTAGATGGAATTGGAGCTGATTTGAGAAAGAATCAATCATCAATCAATGCAAAATATATTTGATTTTGTACCAAATCAAATTTTCTCTTCTTTGATCAATTTCAATCAATTCTTGCCATATCCAATCAAATTTGAAATTTCTTTGGCTTTATTGGGTTGCTTGGATCTCAAGGAAGAGAGAAAAATTAAATTTGCAATTAATTTTGATTTTATACTTTATTTTTGAATTTAATTTGTATTTAAATGAATAAAATACAAATTAAATAGAAAAATAAAATAAAAATTCGTGGCATTGGGCTTGGATATTCCTAATTGTATAAGGAACAAGTTTGGATGAAGAAAAAGTAAGCCCATTTGTAAAAATTTTGATTTTTAGAAGTATCTCTCTTTGTGCATACCTTCAAAATTGCCCAACTTGTGAATGGTGTATTTTTCTCAATTTTCCACATGTTTGAGTGTTCTTGGACTTTTAGAAAGCTCTAAGTGTCCTCTAACCAACCTCTTTGGTTTCATCTCAATTGGAGTTTCCATGCTCAATAAATCTTCAAAACAAAAATTTGACTTTTTGTTGACTTTGAAAAGGACACTAATGTTTTGATCCATACCTTCCAAATGAAGCATTTTTGAACATTCTTGTGAGACATGAAGTTGTAGAGAATTGAATTTCCTTCAAAACAAGAGGTGGTGGAAAAATTTCTGAGAAACTATGAAGAAGTTATGCTCAGTCAAAGTTTGGTTGACTTTTCACTGAGAAACCCTAATTTAGAAAGTTTGACTTTTGAGCAAATCTTGAGTTTTCTTGATGAGTCATGACCAACCCTTGATCAAATGATGAATGTAACTTCAAAATGAGGATGTTGACCAAAAATTATGAAGTTTGATTGTATGTTGACCACGATTGACTTTTGTCAATACTGTGATTTTCAACCATCGAGCAATTATGCGGAAACTTGACTTGTGAGGCTTGAAACTTGACATGGAGAATATTTGAAGCATATGAGGAGGCATGAAGACCATTGGAGATGTTATAAGTCTATCTTGGTCTGAGAAATACCAAACCCTAGTTTGGGTTGATTGTCTAGGAGAGGGTTTGTCTGATCAACCCTTGAAGAATCCTTGAGCATGGATGTATGGAATATCTTGAGAAGATGGAGGGCAAATTTTGGGGTATGACAGGATCCTCCTCAAAACATCAACACTTCCTCTCCGAGATAAAACCCTAATGCTAAGTGTGCTTACCACTCCAACAGCCCAGGACATAGCACTGATGATTGTTGGGCTCTGAAGAACAAGATTCAAGACATGATTGAAGCTAAAGAGATTGAGTTTGATCCTCCTGTTGAGACTTCGAATGTGATCAACGCGCCTATGCCTAACCATGACAAAAGTGCCAATGCTATTGACAAGAACTCTTATGTTTTCAATATAGAAGACTTAACTATTCCTCTAATGACTATTAAGAAGAATTTGCTGCAAGCCGGTGTCAATCCAAGATGCCCGGAGAATTGTCGTTGGTGCCCCTCTGCACCTGATGGTTGTGCTTGGTTGAGAAGACGTATTCAGTGCATGATGGACAACCGCAAAGTGCTATTTTTGAAACCATCCCCTGTTGAGAAGTTGTGTGAAGACATGCCCAAGAAACTGAAGATGGAAGATGTGAGTGGCTGTGCGAGTATAGGATACCTTGGGAATCCAAGTGGGAGGTTCGATTACATGGTGAAGTACCTTGTTCACGAGAGCTACAAGATACCTATTGAAGATGTTAAGGCAACCGGATGGGAGCGATTTCCCGGAGAACATCTTGATGTTAACACAATAAGTTTCCTCTGTTGATCTTGTGCCTAGAGTGGCACCTCTCATCATTACTTCTCCCAGAACAATTCCATACTCCTCTGACAAGGCTATACCTTGGAACTATGGTGCTGAGGTTTATGGCATCAAGCAAGACCCTCTGACCATTGAGGATCTTACAACTACCATTCCTGACATCGACAACATCACCGGATCAAGTAAGGTGACCAGAACCGAAAGAGTGTTTTCTCGGAGATCTCCTCCAAAGACACATGACCCCTCGCATTCCAGCTATCGAACCAATTCCCAAAGCTAGAGGGAAAGAACCAGTAACTCATCCTGCTCAGACAGAAGTACCAAAGGAAGTTGCTGAAGATACCTCCAAGCAAGAAATGGTGGAAATTCTGAAGATCATCAAGAAGAGTGACTACAATGTCGTGGAACAGTTGGGACAGTCTCCCTCCAAGATCTCCATGTTGGCTCTGCTATTGTGCTCTGAGGCTCATGCTAAAGCCTTGGTGAAGTTTCTGAAGAATGCTCATATATCGGAAGACACTACTACTGATCAGTTCGAAGTTTGTATTGCTAGCACAGTTACGACAGTCTAGAAGCTTACGATCTTGATTTGACTTCTTAGAAACACAACAAAGCCTTGCACATCTCTGTTGAATGCAAGGGCGTTACATTGTCTCATGTTTTGGTAGATATCGGTTCTGCTCTGAATATCCTACTGAAAAGTGCTTTTGACCGACTTGATGTTGAAGGATTGGTCTTGAAGCCCAGCGACGTAGTTGTAAGAGCTTTTGCAGGTTCTAAATAAACAGTACTTGGAGAGCTCATTCAGCGAGTTAAAGTCGGTTCCCAAACTTTCGACTCCACTTTCTTTGTCATGGACATCCGTCCAGCTTACTCTTGCCTACTTGGACGCCCTTGGATACATGGGGCAGGCGCTGCTACTTCTACCTTACATCGAGAAAATACCGGTGAAAGAAGGTTGTTCACGGTATATGGTGAAGAAGAATATATGGTCAGTCATCTACAGTCATTCCGATACCTCGAGATGGAGGGTGAATTCTTCGAGACTCCCTGTCAAGCTTTTGAAACAATACCCAGAGTCATGCCTGTTGACTCTCCTATCACTCCTGAAGTTACACAAGTTCCGCCTAGGATGGCCTCGCTGAAAGATGCTCAAGCTGCAGTTGAAGAGGGAGGTAGTACTATTTGGGGTCAGATCCCCGATCTTTCTTTAAAATCTGACAAGACTGGTTTAGGCTTCACCATCAAAGGTCAGAAGATGATACGCCGCGAACGTGCCGGCCAACATCCTGCCCGCATCAGCCAGAATGGAGTGCATGCTATAGAAGACGATGACAGTGACTTCGACATCAGCAAGTGGATTTTCCCAACTCCCAACAACGGACTCAGCAATTGGAAGACCGAAGATGTCATTCCAATCTCCTTTAGACAAGAGTAATTGCTTTTGTTTTTTGTTTTGCTATTCGTTTTCTGTTGCTTTGAACAATAAATTCTAAAGCCTAATGCCTTGCCCGGGGCATCATGGCTCGTTTGTGAGGGTTATTATCTGTCATTTACATATTTTCATTCAATAAAATCATTGGACTTTTGCATTTAAGTGTTTTTTTCTTTCTTTTACATTACCACCTTCAAAAGCTATGTGTTCTTACACACACCCGTGATACTTGTAGATTCACTCACGAATCTCGTTGATATGACTATGCTATTGCTAAATATGACTTGATAATCCGATCTACCAAGCGAAGGCGAAGGTGAGGAAGATTGTGAAGTGCCGGGAGAACTTGTTGGCCTACTGACAAGAAGAGCGAGTTATCTGACCACACGAAGAGCCGGTGAGGTTGTGAATTTAGTCTTGATGAAGGAGAAAAGAAATCAAGATAGGAGCAGGTCTTGAGAACAGTGTCAGAGAAAGATTGGTCTAGATGCTACGAGACTATATCGAGGTTTTTCCTTGGTCATACGAAGACATGCCAGGGCTAGACATTGACATTGTGGTACACCGATTACCGACAAAGGAAGGTTTTCGCCCAATAAAGTAGAAGGTTCGTCGCATGCGTCCTGAGATGTCAGAGAAAATCAAAGCCGAAGTCATGAAGCCGTTCAATGTCGGTTTCCTAGTCGTTACTTCTTATCCACAGTGGGTTGCGAATGTGGTACCTGTACCTAAGAAGGATGGTAAAGTTCGAATGTGTGTGGATTATAGAGATCTGAACAAAGAAAGTCCGAAAGACAATTTTCCACTTCCTCATATTGATGATCTAGTCGACAACACCGCTCAACATAAGGTTTTCTCCTTCATGGATGGTTTCTCCAGTTACAATCAAATCAAAATGGCTCCTAAAGACATGGAGAAGACTACTTTCGTTACACAGTGGGGCACTTTCTGCTACAAGGTCATGTCGTTTTGAAGAGCGTGGCGCCACTGTCGGTGAGCCATGGTGGTATTATTTCATGACATGATTCATCACGAGATAGAGGTCTACGTCGATGACATGATAGCTCGATCACAGACTAAGGAAGAACATCTCGATCAATTGCGGAAACTGTTTGATAGACTGAAGAAGTACAGACTAAGACTCAATCCTAACAAGTGCACCTTTGGAGTCAGATCCGGTAAGTTCCTAGGGTTTGTTGTCAGTGGTAAAGGTATTGAAGTTGACCCTGCCAAGGTTAAAGCTATTCAAGCATGACTCCTAGAGAAGGAAGTCAGAGGTTTCTTGGGACGTTTGAATTACATTGCCAGATTCATTGCACATTGTAACACGGTGAACTGACTTTGTAGGTTTTTGTATCGCAAATGTGCGGATAACAAGAGTCGCCACCGACTTTTATTTTATACAATTAAGGGAAGGTAAAAAGTACAGAAAAAGACCTTCGTTAGATTAAAGTAAGGGAGAAGGTTATGAAAAGGGAAGGTATTAGCACCCCTTTCCATCCGTAGTTATCTACGGGCTCTTAGTTGCTCTTAGATCACTTTAAAATTGTGCTTTCTGTGTGTTTGACAAAAAATGTTTTGAAAAAGGCATTTCGCTTTGACTTTGGAATGATTCATGTAGGAATGTATACAAAGTGTTCGGAAATGTTTCGTTTTGGAAAGAGTTTGAACTTTGACAAAAGTGTGTGGTGTGAAGTATTTTGTTTGAGCAAGCAACTAAAGTCTTATTACCTACTCAGAATTGGTCGTTTTCGTGCTATTTTACGCTCCTTTAGAATAGCGCTATCCATACCATTAGTTGGTAGGTAACTCTATTTGTTGGATGTAAGCGGGATATTCAAAGGGACATCGTATGGTCATAGAAAGCAACTTGTAGGAAGTATCCTAGCACATTCGAAGGACTATCATCATTTTCGTGGCGACAATCGAGGTCAAGATCATGTATTCGGAGGCGACATCGTGGGTCTTATGATCTTTGTATCGATGGGACTATGATGATTTGTTTTGAAGGCAGGTGCTAGAATACCTCTACGTTCGAGGACATGACCATTTGAATTCGTAAAGAGAGAGAGAATTACCTAAGGGGTGCATGTGTGAAAAGGTGTGTTGATTTGATTCATGTTATCTTGAAAATTAGAGTGAGCTATGTCCAATTTTATCTTGCCATACGCCTAATTACTAACGAGTTTATAAGATGCGGAAAGTAAATAGCGGAAATATAAAGTGCGGAAAGATAAATCCTCGCTATTACATGGCTTTGGGCGGATACATAATTTAAAATGCCGAAAGTAGAAACCTAATTAAACAATTACATCCCATAAACAATTACATAATTGGAAAAAGAAAGCGATAAAAAGAAACCGTTCGAAGCGGAATAACTTTGTGAAAAGATGAGAAATAAAATCTGAAAATCGATCAAGAGAAAAATGTTAGCAAAAATAATAATTTTAAATGAGAAAAATATTTCATCTTGGAAATAACATTAATATGCTAAAATGATTTTTTTGGGATTTTTTGGAGTTAATTTAATAATTAAAAATCAATTAAAAGTGATTTAAATGATAAATTAACAATTAAATTAAATATGCATGCAAAAATAATATTTTTAATTTTAGAAATTAAATAAATATTTTCTGAAAATAATGCAAAAAGAAAAATATTTTTTGGTGTTTTTTAATGCATAATAGAAATTATTGAAATTAAATTAAAATGCATGAAAAATATTAAGTAGAAAATATAAAAATAAGAAGGTTTGCAAAAGGAGAAAATGTTTTGGTCTTGCAGGATCGAGCCTGGACCTTGCTTTCACAAAACCTTGACCAAGCGAGCAGTGCTGGCTGTTTGGCAGGCCGAGTGGATTGTGAACAAGTGTCACCTCAGGATGCATCGATTCGCAAACTTCATCTTCTTCGTTTTGAAATTTTGAAAACATAGCGTCGGCTTCGGTCGACGCTATAGTCCCCATTTTCAAAATCAACACGGATAATATAAATAACATTCAAGGGTATGAATCGATTTGAAACATCGTTCGAACACGATGGTGGTGGTGTCGTGGTCCAATTTATCCATTTTAAGGAAGCCCTAAATCGAGGCCGAAAACCCTAGCTATGGTGATTCTCGTTCTAAGCCATGGAAACTCAATCAAATTGCCCAGAAATCTTGCAATCTTCATTCTAATTACAGAAAACAACAACAAAACATGTTAAAAATGCATGAATAATAGAATTCGATTTTGGAAAAAGTGTGACAAACCGAAATCGTGTTCTTGCAATTCTTGATGTGTTTGGACAAAGTAAAGGTCTGGATCGATTCAGGGGATGTCAAGGAACATGTTTGGATGCTTGGAATCAATTGAATCGAGCTAAAACCCAGGCTGCTAGTAGCTTGTGTAGCACGAATTTTTTGAATTAGGTTAGGGTTCCTCAAGCAATTTTTCTGTCCTCATTCATGTGGTATGTATTGCATATATATAGTAGATGGAATTGGAGCTGATTTGAGGAAGAAATCATCATCAATCAATGTAAAACATATTTGATTTTATACAAAATCAAATTTTCTCTTTTTTGATCAATTTCAATCAATTTCTTTCCAAATCCAATCAAATTTCAAAATTTGCTGGCTTTTTCAGGTTACTTGGATCTCAAGGATGAGAGAAAAAATCAATTTGCGATTAATTTTGATTTTATACCTTATTTTTGAATTTAATTTGTATTTAAATGAATAAAATCCAAATTAAATAGAAAAATAAAATAAAAATTCGTGGCATTGGGCTTGGATATTCCTAATTGTATAAGGAACAAGTTTGGATGAAGAAAAAGTAAGCCCATTTGCAAAAAATTTGATTTTTACAAGTATCTCTCTTTGTGCACTTCTTCAAAATTGCCGAACTTGTGAATGGTGTATCTTGCTCAATTTTCCACATTTTTGAGTGTTCTTGGATTTTTTGGAAAGCTCTAAGAGTCCTCTAACCAACCTCTTTGGTTTAATCTCAATTGGAGTTTCTATGCTTAATATATATTCAAAACAAAATGTTGACTTTTTGTTGACTTTGAAAAGGACCTGTAATATTTTGGTCCATACCTTCCAAATGAAGCATTTTTTGAACATTCTTGTGAGACATGAAGTTGTAGAGAATTGAATTCTCTTCAAAATGAGAGGTGGTGGAAAAATTTCTGAGAATGTATGAAGAAGTTATGCTCAGTCAAAGTTCAGTTGACTTTTCACTAAAAAACCCTAATTTGGAATGTTTGACTTTTGTGCAAATCTTAAGTTTTCTTGATGAATCATGATCAAACCTTGATCAAATGATGAATGTAACTTCAAAATGAGTATGTTGACCAAAAATTATGAAGTTTGTTGTATGTTGACCACAGATTGACTTTTGTCCAATCTGACTTATTTTCAACCATCTAAGCAATTATAGAAACTTGACTTGTGAGGCTTGAAACTTGACATGGGGAATATTTGAAGCATATGAGGAGGCATGATGGCCATTGGAGATGTTGGAATTCCATCTTGATCTGAGGAATACCAAACCCTAGTTGGGGTTGATTGTCTAGGAGAGGGTTTGTCTGATCAATCTTTGAGGAATCCTTGAGTATGGATGTATGAAATGCCTTGAGAAGATGGAGGGAAAATTTTGGGGTATGTGACTGCCTGTTCAATCTTCTTGTCTTTGGAATGGTTAGATTGGCGTGTTTTTCCTTTCGTCACCTGGAGGTAGAAGATGATTGAACACTCGAGTACACCTGAAAATTTGCACTCGCTGTTGGCTGATGATGCGGGAATGGGATTACGGATGCCATTTGGAGAAGTCAGAGACTTCGCTGGGGAATGAGTCGTACGCTAGACTTGAGATTGTTGATGGGAGAACTGACGGGGATGGGCTTAAGATGCCATCTGGAAAGATCTGTCTTTGAGGTGAGGCGTCAGGCTCATAAGCGTTTGGAAGTGAAAGGGGATGGGCTTAAGATGCCATCCGGAGGGAGTCGTACGTTTCTGGAAGTGAAAGGGGATGGGCTTAAGATGCCATCCAAGGCAACTGAGCCGTACACCAGGCGCTATAGTTGTTGTTGATAATAAGAATGAGTCAGAATAGTTCTTCGTGCTGATTGCTCTGGGGGTAGTAGTTGGCAAAATGTGGATAGCTTTCCTGTTGTGCATCGGGTATTGATCCATTGCCTGTTATCGGAGGATAACTTGTGATCGTTCGGATAGGGTTTCCCGTCTGGCTTCGGGTATTAATCCTGGATCCGTTGTCGGAGGACAACAAGGGCGATCGTTCGGATAGTTTTCCCGTCTGGATTTGGGTCTTAATCCTGGATCCGTTGTCGGAGGACAACAAGGGTGGTCATTTGGATAGTTTTCCCGTCTGGATTCGGGTCTTAATCCTGGACCAGTTGTCGGAGGACAACTAGGGCGGTCTTCGAGATAGTTCTCCGTGCGGATTGGTATTAATCTCGAACACATGTCGTCGGAGTGACTTTCACTGTTTTGGAGAAAACAAGAAACTTTGATAGAATATTGTTAGTCTTATGCAAAGTATGATGCATGATGATGTGTATGAATGACATATGCATATGACTTTTCATGAATAATGTATGAATGATAGATGTTGTGGTATTTGAAACATATCCATCTTGAGGAAGATCACGGATGTTCTACTTGGGACTTCGACTTACATTTAGGGACGGAAACCACGAGAAGAAGATAATCTTGATTCCTCCGGTACCTATCGACCAAGTCTTGAGGCGGTAGAGATACACGGTCGAGGATATTGTGTATAGACCACATGGAAGTCCGGGGTATCTTGGGATTTTGTGTAAATCTTGCTGGAGAGTATTTGGTAGTTGCTGGGAGACCGGGTTAGAAGAATCTGGAGCCCGTTGCAATCTCTGACTGAGGCATAATAGATGTAGGTTTCCTCCGGTGCACTATCTGACCAAGTTTCAAGTCTGGACACTACTGCTGGGGAAAAGGGAAATTGTTGAGAGATATCTTGTTGGGGATAAATACCTCGGCTGGGGGATGAAATGTTATTGCTCGAAGACGGGTGTAATCCAATTAAGTTGAGTGGAATCACTACTCGGGGATTCTCCTCTACTTTGCTGGGGAAGGTTTTGTGGTGAGTGGCACCTCTGTGGGGATTATGCTCTGTGGGGAAATGCATTGGTGACTTTCGTTGTCATCTCAATTCCTGGAGCCTGTAGTAATTACATTTGCATGTTCACTTTTCGCATGTTTGTGAATAGATTTTATTGTTAGATGCATATAATCATTCAAAGCAAACGTTGGACTTTATGCAAACAACAACAACAAAAATTGTAAAGAGAAAGAAACTTGTATTTATTTGAAAGGTGGCGTATGGCCAAGTATTTTGTACATAGGAAAAGTAAAAAGCTTTGCGGAAACAATCTCGTTAAGTTCCAACTATGCTAGTACTCATATATTTCAACTATCTCATCTCCTTGCTGTCATTGGAAAGTGAGTGGATTGATTTTCGCCATTTGAATCTTGAATGATGATAGTAGTCTGGAAGTAAGTGATCTGGATGAGACATAGTCGTGCGCTTAAATCTAACTTTTGCCTAGACCGCCCTTCGGGTTTTAGTCTACCGGGATACCCTTTTTGCCCAAGCCGCATTTTGGTTTTCAACTTGGGTGTACATGTTTTGTATATATCCTTAACTTTTGCGAACCCTTTTGGTTCTCGGGATGCCCTTATTTTGCCTAGGCGATCGACCTAGCGGGTCTCTTTATCGTAGTATTTTTGACTATGTCTGCGTTCACGAGGGTGAGAAGTCTTCACCATCCATGGTGCTAAGTATCATAGCTCCGTAGGAAAACATCTTGACTACAAACAGTCCCTCGTAGGTGGGAGTACATTTGCCCCTGGGATCACCTTGTGGAAGAATGATGCGCTTGACTACTAAATCACCGACTTGGTAGACTCGGTGCTTGACTTTCTTGTTAAATGCTCTGATCATTCGTTTCTGATAGATCTGTCCATGGCAGATGGATGCGAGTCGTTTCTCATCAATCAAATTAATCTGGTCAAGGCGAGTCTGGACCCAATCGTCTTCGCCTAACTCTGCGTCCTGGAGGACTCTGGTTGAGGGAATCTGAACCTCGATGGGTAGGACTTCTTCCATACCGTACACAAGAGAGAATGGAGTTGCCCCTGTTGATGTTCGTGTTGTAGTGCGATAACCATGAAGAGAAAATGGTAACATCTCATGCCAATCATTGTAAGTCACTGTCATTTTTTGTATAATCTTCTTAATGTTCTTGTTGGCGGCTTCCACAGGGCCATTCATCTTAGGCCGATAAGGAGAAGAGTTGTGATGCTTGATCTTGAGCTGCGTGCGAGTTCGGTGATCATTTGTTGTTTAGATTGGAGCCATTATCGTGATAATCCTTTCGGGAGTGCCATGCACCGAGATAAGATTATGCTTGATGAATCGAGCCACAACATTCTTGGTATGAGGATGCAAGCGCTTCTACCCACTTGGTAAAATAGTCGATTGAGGATGAAGCGATGTCCATTGGAGGTGTGGGCTTGATTTCTCCGATCATGTCAATGCCCACATTGCAAAGGCCAAGGAGGTTAGAACATTGAGTCTTGGAGTGCGTGCACTTTATGCGCATAAATATGGCATTTGTGACAAGATCGAGCATAGCGGTGACAATCGGCTTCTATGGTGGACCAATAGTAACTTTGTTCTCGAATCTTCTTTGCCATCGTATGTCCCTGCGGTGGTACCAAATGCGCCGTGTAATTCTTCCATGATTTGTTCTCTGTTTTCGGTCTACAGTAGTAAGCACAAGTCGTGGTTGCGCTTGTATAAGATGTCGTTGCTGAGGAAGAATTTGGATGCGAACCTTCTCAAGAATTTCTTATCATTGACAGATGCCCCTGCGGGATATTCCCGAGTTTTAAGATACCTCTTCACGTCATAGTACCAAGGTTTCTCTTCTGTGTCAAGCTCATAACAATATCTTTGGTTCGTCAAACTTCTCAATGATGATCTGGGGAGCCTCGTTGTCCCACCTAACCTTGAACATAGACGACATAGTAGCCAATGCGTCTGCCAACTGATTCTCTTCTCGTGGAATGTGATTGAAAGTGATCTCTTCGACGTGGGGGATCAAACTCAAAACATGCTCTCGATAGGGAATGAGATTCGGATGCTTCGTATCCCACTCGCCCTTAATCTGAATGATCACCAAAGCTGAGTCTCCATATACTTGTAAGAACTTGATTCTTAAGTCAATAGCAGCTTTAATACCCATAATGCACGCTTCGTATTCAGCCATGTTGTTAGTGCAACTGAAACATAATCTGGCGGTGAAAGGCGTGTGTCCGGCTGCAGGGGATGTAATGACGGCGCCAATGCCATTGCCAAGTGCGTTTGAGGCTCCATTAAAGACCATGGTCCATCGGGATCCTTGTTCGGGTCCTTAAATCCGACAGGTTCTTCTGTCGATAACTAGTAAAACATCTTCATCGGAAATTGAGCGCATAGACTAATAGTCATCTACGGCTTGATGAGCCAAATGATCGGCTACTACACTTCCTTTGATCGCTTTACGAAAGTGTCTTGGATGTCATACTCGGTCAAGATCATTTGCCATCTTGCTATTCTTCGGAGAGAGCTGGTTTCTCAAATATGTATTTTATCGGATCCATCTTGGAAATCAACAAGGTAGTGTGAGTCAACATATCTTGTCTTAGTCGTGACACCCACCAAGCGTTGCAAGTTTTCTCATTTGTGAGTATCTTGTTTCACGATCGGTAAACTTTTGCTAAGGTAGTATATCGCATGCTCTTTCGACCAGACTCGTCATGTTTCCCCAACACACACCCCATTGAATTCTCTAACCTTTAAAGTACATGATGAGAGGTCTTCCTTGGTGGCGACATCGGGATAGGAGGATTAGGTACTCCTTGATTTTGTCAAAGCGATCGGCAATCGTCGTTCCACTCCACTACTTGATCTTTCTTGATAACAAAGATTGGCTCACAAGTAGCGATTAGGTGTGCAATAGATCGCAATGTAATTCATCGTGAAACCTCTAATTTCTTTCTCGGTGCGGGGAGCTGGCATTTCTTGAATAGCTTTAACCTTGGCGGGATCAACTTCAATACCTTTACGTGACAACAAGCCCTAGGAGTTTTCGGATCGACTCCAAAGGTGCACTTGTTAGGATTAAGTCCCAATCTATACTTCTTCAACCTATCAAGCAGTTTGCGGATGATCGAGATGTTCTTCTTTGATGCGTGATCGAGCTATCATGTCATCGGCGTAGACCTCTATCTCGTGATGAATCATGTCATGAAATAATGTCACCATAACCGCGATAAGTGGCGCCCGCGTTCTTTAGTCGAGCGGCATAACCTTGTAGCGAAAGTTCCCCATGTGTAGCAGTTGTCTTCTCCATGTCTTGGAGCCATTTTGATCGATTATGTAGGAGAAACCATCCATGAAGGAAAACCTTATCTTGGCGGTGTTATCAACGAACATCAATATGAGGAAGGGAAAATCGTCTTTCGGACTCGCTTTGTTCGGATCTACGTAATCCACACACATTCGTACTTTACCATCCTTCTTAGGCACCACATTCGCAACCCATTGTGGGTAAGTAATGACTAAACCGGCGTTGAGCGCTTCATAACTTGACTTTAATTTTCTCGACATCTTAGGCGCATCACAGACATACATTTCTGGGAAAACCTTCTTTTTCGTGATCGGTGTACCACAATATCAATGTCCACCACAGCATGTCTTTATATGACCAAGAAAAACCTTAACATAGTCTCGTAGCATACTGAACCAATCTTTCTTTAACACATTCTCAAGACCGCTCCTATCTTGATCTTTTTTGTCTTCATAAGTACCCAAATTCACAACCTCAACTTGCTCTTCGTGTGGTGTATAACTCGTTCTTCTTCTTTGTGCGATCGACAAGTTCTCCGGCACTTCACAATCTTCCTCACCTCGTCTTGGCTTGGTAGATCGGATTATCGAAGTCATATTTAGCAATAGCATATTTGTTATCAACGAGATTCGGAGTGATTCTGCGATGTATCACGTGGGTGTGTGTAGAAACACATAGCTTTTGAAGGGTGATAAAGTAAAGAAAGAAAGAAACAAATAATGCAAATGTCCAGCGATTTTATTGAATGAAAATATGCAAATGACGGATAATAACCCTCACAAGCGAGCCATGATGCCGGGTAAGGCACTAGGCTTTAGGTTTATTGTTCAAAAAAAAGCGAAAAGCAAAACAAAAACAAGGCAATTACTCTGTCTAAAGGAGATTGGTATGGCGTCTTGATCTTCCAATTCTTGAGCCATTATGCGGAGTTGGGAAGATCCACTTGCGATGTCGAAGTCGTTGTCATCGTCTTCTATAGCATGGATTCCACTCGGCTTATCGCGGAAGGAAGTTGGCGGCACGTTCGCGGCGTATCATCTTGACCTTTGATGGTGAAGCCTAAACCGGTCTTGTCAAATTTGAGAGGAAGATCGGGGCGACCTAAATAGTACTACCTTTTTCTTCAAGCTGACTTGAGCATCTTTCGTGAGGCCATCCTAAGCGGACTTGCATAACTTCGGGAGTGGCGGAGGTCAGCAGGCATGACTACGGGGATTGTTTCAAAAGCTTGCGAAGTCTCAAAGATTCACCTTCCATCTCGAGTATCGGAATGATTGTAGATGGTGACCATATATTCTTCTTCACCATATCTTGTAACAACCTTCCCTTCACGGGTACTTGTTTCGATGCAAGGTAGAAATATGGCCTTGATCCCATGTATCTAAGGCGTCCAAGTAGGCAAGAATGCTGGGCGGATGTCCATGACAAAGAAAGTGGAATCAAAAGTGCGGGAACCGACTTTAAGCGGCGAGAATGAGATCTCAATCTTTGTTCGCTTAGAACCATCAAAAGCTCTCATGACTATATCACTAGGTCTCGAGAACCAACCCTTGATGTCAAGTCGATCAAAAGCATTCTTGGAAGGATATTCGAGGCGAGAACCGGTATCCACCAAAACATGAGATAAGTAGTACCCTTGCATTCCATGAGAGATGTGCAAGGCTTTGTTATGTTTCCTTCGTGATCAAATCGACATCGAGAGAAGCCTAGGCCGTTGTTGGTAGCCAGGCTAGCAATACAAACCTCAAGCGGTCGTAGTAGTGTCTTGCGGTACGTGAGCATTCTTCAGAAACTTCACCAAGGCGTTAGCATGAGCCTCAGAGCACAAGAGCAGAGCAAGCATGGAGATCTTGGACGGAGTTTGTCCCAACTATTCCACAACATTGTAGTCACTCTTCTTGATGATCTTCAGAATTTCCTCCATTTCTTGTTTGGAGGTATCCTCAGTAACTTCCTTTGGTACTTCTGGCTGAGCAGGATGAGTCACTAGTTCTTTCCCTCTAGCTTGGGGAATGGATTGAATAGTTGGAATGCGAGCTGGAATCGCAGTGTCCTTTGGAGGAGAGATTTCTGGAGATAATACTCTTCCGGTTCGGGTCACCTTACTTGATCCGGTGATGTTGTCAATGTCAGGAATGATAACTTCAACTGTAAGATCTTCAATAGTCAGAGGGTCTTGCTTGACGCCATGATAGTAAACATCAGCTCCATAATTCCAAGGGATAACTTTGTCAGAAGAATATGGGCGGTCAGGAGAAGTAATGATGAGAGGTGCCACTCTAGGCATAGGATCAGGAGAGGAAATTCATATAGTGTTAACATCAGCATAGTCTTCAGGGAAATCGTCCCCCCATCCGGTCACTTTAACATCTTCAATAGGAATCTTGTAGCTTTCAGGAACAGTGTTCTTCACCATGTAATCATACTTTCCACTTGGCTGCCCTAGGTATCCCACGGATGGTGCGGTTTCGTTCACCTCTCGATCTTCAACTTAGTAATATCTTCACTGCGACACGCACGGTGGTTTTAGAAATAGTATCTCACGGTTATCCATCATGCCTTGAACACGTCTTCTCAACCAAGCACAACCATCAAGTGCGGATGGGCACCAACGACAATTCTCGGGCATCTGGATTGACACGGCTTGTAGAAATTCTTCTTAAGTCATCGGAGGAATGGTCAAGTCATCTATGTTGAAAATGTAAGTATCTCTGTGACATTGGAACTCTTGTCATGGTTAGGCATGGGCGCGTTGATCACATTCGGTCTCAGCGGGATGGTCAAACTCGATGCTTAGCTTCAATCATATCTTGAATCTTGTTCTTGAGCCCACAATCATCGATGTTATGTCGGGGCTATTGGAATGGTAAGCACACTTAGCATTAGGATTGTATCTTGGAGAGGAAGTGTTGATATTTTGAGGAGGATCCCTCAAAGTAATCAGCTCTGCTTTCAACATGTGTTGCAAAGCTTGCAACAATGACATGTTGATCTTCGTAAACTATCTTCGTGGCGCGTTCTGGCTACGCGCGTTGTCTCGCTGAGGTTGTGCTGATGTAGGATTGGAGATAACAACTGCCCCCATAGATTGAGTGCAGTCGGTCTTGGCTCGGCTCTTCTGACCATAAACAGCAATGGCTTCTTTCTTACCACCAAAAGATTTCTTTGTAGCATTTGAAGATGACTCTACAGATCTTCCACTCTTTACCGACTTCATCGCTCTCCTGTCAATATCAACTCGGTGAATCCGGCTGAAGAGTTTCCAATCAGATGATTGAAGAACGGGCCGGTCAGCATTCCCATAAACATATCAACCAACTCCCTATTGGACAAGGGTGGCTGAACTCTGCCTGCTAAATCTCTCCATTTCTGAGCATATTCCTTAAACTTCTCATCACGACCCATAGACATGCTCGTAGTTGCATCCGGTGGGTGTCAATTCGACATTGTACTCATATTGCTTGTAGAAAGCATCGCTAAGTTACTCCAGTGCGGATCGGTCATTCTCTGGTGATAATACCATTCCAATTGAGTTAGGACAAACTCTCTTGAAAATAGTGCATCCTGACTTTACATCATCGGTGTGGGGTTGATCTTACGAACATAGGACTTGAGATGCGACTTGGACAAGAAATGCCATCATACTTGGCAAAGTTGGAACTTTGAATTCGGAGGAATCACCACACGAGAACAAGACTCGGATCATCAAAATTCGGCTGGACATCTTGAGTTTTCCACGACAGACGGTCTTCAAGTTGCTTGTACTTGTCATCTTCATCAGTCTTGGCTATAGTCGGGCGATCCTCTCCCTCTTTCTTAGGCTCACTTTTGGTCATCTTCATTACCCTTGACACTCCCTCATTCTTGACACTTCCTTCAGAGCTCTATCCAGTAACCCTTTAGGACCACCTTTGTAGCGTTTGCCCATGTTGAGAAGACCAACAACCTTCTTCTTCATTGATGAGCTTCTTGGATCTTCTTGGCCTTGGGCCAAGCTGGTGAACATCTGCTGGGCCAGGGCATTACGAGGCACGGAGATCTTTGTGAGGCATTAGAGCCATTTATGCTAAAATAAATAGCGAGGAATGAAAAACCAATCTTCATGTACGTGATGCAATGTCATGCTATGATATGCAATGTTTATCGAATGCAATGCAATGTTTTCAAGGACCTTAGAGATTTAAATTTGTTAAACAAGCACGAACAAACATTTATTAGTTCTCTTTTTATTATTCTTTTTAAGTACAAAAGATAGTTCAAAACAATAAAAGAAAACATATAAATCCTAGAGCTCTAAGTCTCCCATGGGCACTTCCTCTTGGTGCCGAGGTAGACATTGATGTTCCGCTCCTCGTGAAGTAGCTTGGTCAACTCTAGCACTTTCTTCTCACTTGCATAGCACTGAGCTTCAAAGGTAGCCCTCCTTCTTTAAGTTGAATCCAGGATCTCTTCAAGTCTTCAAAATCGGTAGGCATGTCAGGATGGGGAATAGTATAGGGTATGTCACCTATAGCAACTGGTTCCATAATTCTTGGTAAAGCAGTGAATGGCATCATGAGGTTTGAGCTTGAGCTCGCACCCATTTGAGGTAAGGTTCCCAAGGAATGGAGTTGGTGGGCGAACACAATATTTTGGAAGCATATCATGTGGGCCATCTCTTGAGCAAAACCAAGCGGCGTAGAGCTAGAGAAGGGTTGTAAGTAATACCTCCCTTATAACAAGGTGGTACATTAGAAATTCTCCACACGCTCAATGAAGGTGAAATCCTTTTGAGAGAAAGATTCCAACGGATGTCGAATGAGAGAGTGACATTAACCTTTGAGACCATCTCACCTTTGTTCATTCTTCAAAAGCGATGGAGGAAGGTGCGAAATAAACCACACGGATAGTAGCGGTATGCAACACAGAGTCCCTTGTCTTTTGATAGTACGAGTGTGGAAGAATGCGGGATGTCTCCAAGCAAAGTAGGCCTTGGTTTACGGGTAGAAACAACTTGATGGCGTTGACATCTATGAATTGATCGAGTTAGAGAATAGAACCAAACCATAGATTAGCAAGGCCAATATCTTCAAATGCATGGAAACTCATAACAGGAATTCTCGGGCTTTCTTAATCAGAACTTGGCAAGTAAACCCTTAACTCCACTTCTAGTTTCCCAATTGGCTTCATGTACGGCGCTTAAGATGTAAGGCGATGCAATGTCTTCGTACCTAGGAACTTTTCTAGACGGTGAATGGCATTTGGCCAGAATAGGTACCCCAGTAGCAGAGAACTCTTCCAAGGTAGGAACCAGCGATAATCAGGAATGTAAAGCAATGGTGTTTCGGATCAAAAGAGCTGGAATAGGACATGCATCATTTCTTCTTCAAAGCAGGAGATAACCAAATCAAGCGAGATAACCATGTCTCTTGATGAGCTGGGCATGATCGGGAATTTAAAACCAATTCCTTGGTGAGAAGGTATACCCGTGAAGTTGATTCGGATAGTCTTTCTAAAGCCATAATCCCTACAAAGCGAGCAAAGATATGCAATGCAAATGATGTCATGATGTCATGTTTAGCACACACAAACAATTCACACAATGAGCCTAGGTTTAAGGCTTGCAAGAGGTATAGGTGATTACCCACCAAAGTTTGAGTTGGTTCATCTGTCCTATAATAATAACGGGTTCTAGGAATCTCACATCATTGATCGTTCTCGTGGCGTTTATTTCAATCACTGCCAAGTGGTCGACCGAAAATATCCCAAAAGTCGATCTCGATAGGCGTAGCATCGGTATCAACCAACCTTAGTGCACCAAAGTCGGCCATCTCACTACCTTCTAATGGCCAAGATGGGTCAATTAAGGTTCTAAAAGTTTAGTTAGTGCTTGATGACACCACGAAGCCAAATATTATCCTCGACTTGAAAATGAAGAGTATCGGGACATCAAAGTGTCACACTAACGTAGCCATCATGTTGACCGTTTCGATATCGTCTAGCATGACGATTTATTGCTACTTACCTAAAAGGAAACCGGATCGGTGTAGGATCCCCACAAATATAATACCCAAGCAACCTTTAAAGATAAAGCAACCAAGTCAAACAAAAAGCGATAAAAGTGAAATCCCTAAGGTATTCTCTCTTTAAGGTGTCTCCCAGTGAGTCTCGATTACGTAACACGGTGAAGCGGACTTTGTAGGTTTTGTATCGCAAATGTGGGATAGCAAGAGTCGCCACCGACTTTTCTTTTATCAATTAAGGAAGGTAAAAGTACAGAAAAAAGACCTTCGTTAGATTCTGAGTAAGGGAGAAGGTTATGAAAAGGGAAGGTATTAGCACCCCTTTCCATCCGTAGTTATCTACGGGCTCTTAGTTTCTCTTAGATCACTTTAAAATTGTGCTTTCTGTGTGTTTGACAAGAAATGTTTTGAAAAAGGCATTTCGCTTTGACTTTGTAATGATTCATGTAGGAATGTATACAAAGTGTTCGGAAATGTTTCATTTTGAAAAGAGTTTGAACTTTGACAAAAGTGTGTGGTGTGAAGAGTATTTTGTTTGAGCAAGCAACTAAAAGTCTTATTACCTACTCAGAATTGGTCGTTTTCGTGCTATTTTACGCTCCTTTAGAATAGCGCTATCCATACCATTAGTTGGTAGGTAGCTCTATTTGTTGGATGTAAGCGGGATATTCGAAGGGACATCGTATGGTCATAGAAAGCAACTTGTAGGAAGTATCCTAGCACATTCGAAGGACTATCATCATTTTCGTGGCGACAATCGGGTCAAGATCATGTATTCGGAGGCGACATCGTGGGTCTTATGATCTTTTATCGAAGGGACTATGATGATTTGTTTTGAAAAGCGTTGCTAGAATACCTCTACGTTAGAGGACATGACCATTTGAATTCGTAAAAGAGAGAGAGAATTACCTAAGGGTGCATGTGTGAAAAGTGTGTTGATTTGATTCATGTTATCTTGAAAATTAAGAGTGCTATGTCCAATTTTATCTTGCCATACACGCCTAATTACTAACAGTTTATAAGATGCGGAAAGTAAATTGCGGAAATATAAAGTGCGGAAAGATAAATCCTACGCTATTACATGGCTTTGGGAAGATACATAATTTAAAATCGGAAAGAAACCCTAATTAAACTATTACATCCATAAACAATTACATAATTGGAAAAAAGCGATAAAAAGAAACCGTCAAAGCGGAATAACACGTGAAAAGATGAGAAATCGGAAATCGAGAAATCGATCAAGAGAAAAATGTTAGCAAAAATTATAATTTTAAATGAGAAAAATATTTCATGAAATTATTTAATTTTCAAAAATAATTTTTGGGATTTTTGGAGTTAATTTAATAATTAAAATCAATTAAAGTGATTTAAATGATAAATTAACAATTAAATTAAATATGCATGCAAAAATAATATTTTTAATTTTAGAAATTAAATAATCATTTTAAAATAATGCAAAAAGAAAAACATTTTTGGTGTTTTTAATGCATAATAAAATATTGAAATTAAATTAAAATGCATGAAAAATATTAAATAGAAAATATAAAAATAAGAAGTTTTGCAAAAGGAGAAAATGTTTCGGTCTTGCCAGGGATCGAACTGGAGACCTTGCTTTCACAAACCCAAGCCTTGACCAACTGAGCCAGCATGCATTGTTTGAAAACATGAGTGGATTGTGAACAAGTGTCACCTCGGGACTGCATCGATTCGCGCCAACTTCATCTTCTTCGTTTGAAATTTTGAAAACATAGCGTCGGCTTCAGTGCGACGCTATAGTCCCTGCATTTTCCAAAATCAAGCACAGATAATATGAGTAACATTCAAGGGTATGAATCATTGGAAACATTGTTACGAACACGATGGTGGTGGTCTCGTGGTCCATTTATCCGTTTAAGGAAGCCCTAAATCGAGGCGAAAACCCTAGCTATGGTGATTCTCGTTCTAAGCCATGGAAACTCAATCAAATTGCCGAGCTTGCAATCTTCGTTCTAATCACAAAAACAACAACAAAACATGTTAAAATGCATGAATAATAGAATTCGATTTTGGAAAAGTGTGACAAACGAAATCGTGTTCTTGCAATTCTTGATGTTTTGGACAAAGTAAAGTGCGGATCGATTCGGGGGATGTCAAGGAACGTGTTTGGATGCTTGGAATGAATTGAATCGAGCTAAAACCCAGGCTGCTAGTAGCTTGTGTAGCACGGATTTTTTAAATTAGGTTAGGGTTCCTCAAGCAATTTTTTCGTCCTCATTCATGTGGTATGTATTGCATATATATAGTAGATGGAATTGGAGCTGATTTGACGAAGAAATCATCATCAATCAATGCAAAACATATTTGATTTTATACAAAATCAAATTTTCTCCTTTTTGATCAATTTCAATCAATTTCTTTCCAAATCCAATCAAATTTCGAAATTTGTTGGCTTCTTCAAGTTACTTGGATCTCAAGGATGAGAGAAAAAATCAATTTGCAATTAATATTGATTTTATACCTTATTTTTGAATTTAATTTGTATTTAAATGAATAAAATCCAAATTAAATAGAAAAATAAAATAAAAATTCGTGGCATTGGGCTTGGATATTCTTAATTGTATAAGGAACAAGTTTGGATGAAGAAAAAGTAAGCCCATTTGCAAAAAAATTTATTTTTACAAGTATCTCTCTTTGTGCACTTCTTCAAAATTGCCCAACTTGTGAATGGTGTATCTTGCTCAATTTTCCACATTTTTGAGTGTTCTTGGACTTTTGGAAGCTCTAAGGTCCTCTAACCAACCTCTTTGGTTTCATATCAATTGGAGTTTCTATGCTCAATATATATTCAAAACAAAATGTTGACTTTTGTTGACTTTGAAAAGGACACATAATGTTTTGATCCATACCTTCAAATGAAGCATTTTTGAACATTCTTGTGAGACATAAGTTGTAGAAATTGAATTTCCTTCAAAATGAGATTTGGTGGGAAAATTTGTGATAAAGTATGAAAGTTATGCTCGTCAAAGTTTGGTTGACTTTTCCTCAAGAAACCCTAATTTAGAAAGTTTGACTTTTGGGCGAATCTTGAGTTTTCTTGATGAATCATGATCAACCCTTGATCAAATGATGAATGTAACTTCAAAATGAGGATGTTGACCAAATATTATGAAGTTTGGTGTATGTTGACCACAGTTGACTTTTGTCAATCTGTGATTTTCAACCATCGAGCAATTATGCGAGGAAACTTGACTTGTGAGGCTTGAAACTTGACATGGGAATCTTTGAAGCATATGAGGAGGCATGATGGCCATTGGAGATGTTGGAAGTCCATCTTGATCGAGGAATACCAAACCCTAGTTTGGGTTGATTGTCTAGGAGAGGTTTATCGATACATTGAGGAATCCTTGAGTATGGATGTATAAAATGCCTTGAGAAGATGGAGGGCAAATTTTGGGGTATGACACACATCTAACTACTACTTGTGAGCCAATATTCAAATTCTTGACATAATCAAGGAGTACCCTACGAGATCCTTCTATTCTGCTTTTGCGAAGAAGACCTCTTATCATGTACTTGCGGTGTTAGGAAACTCAATAGGGTGTGTGTTGTTGGGGCAACATGGCGAGTGCAGTCGAAAACATATGCAATATACTACCTTAGCAAAAAGTTTAATTGTGAAACAAGATACTCACTCGAGAAAACTTGCGCGCTTTAGCTTAAATTGCTTTCGACTAAGGCATATATGTTGACTCACATTACCTTGTTGATCTACAAGATGGATCCAATAAAGTATATATTCGAGAAACCAGCTCTCTCCGGAAGAATAGCAAGATGGCAAATGATCTTGACCGAATACGACATCTAGTATACTTCTCAGGAAGCGATCAAAGGAAGTGTAGTGGCCGATCATTTTGCTCATCAAGCCGTAGGTGACTATTAGTCTATGCAGTTCGAATTTCCAGATGAAGATGTTTTACTAGTTACCGATTGCGAAGAACCAGGACCAGACGAAGGACCTGAGCAAGGATCCCGATGGACCATAGTCTTTGATGGAGCCTCAAGCGCTTGGTGGCATTGGCACCATCATTACATCCCTACAGTGGACATCGCCTTTCACCGCCAGACTTTGTTTTAGTTGCACCAACAACATGTCCGAATACGAAGCGTGCATCATGGGTATTAAAGCTGCTATAGACTTAAGAATCAAGTTCTTGCAAGTATATTGAGACTCAGCTTTAGTGATTAGTCAGATTAAAGGTGAGTGGGATACGAAACATTCGAATCTCATTCCATATCGAGAGCATGTTCAAAGTCTGATCCCCTACTTCGAAGAAATCACTTTCGATCATATTCCCCGAGAAGAGAATCAGTTGGCCGATGCATTAACTAATATGTCATCTATGTTCAAGGTCAGATGGGGCAACGTGGCTCCCCAAATCATCATCGAAGAGTTTGACGAACCAGCATACTGTTGCAAACTTGATACAGAATAGAAACCTTGGTTCTCTGAAGTGAAGGGCATCATTAGCGGTGAAGTTCTTGAGAAGATTCGCATCAAATTTTTCTCAACAACGACATCTTATACAAAATCACGACTTGTGCTTACTCATTATGTGGATCGAGCGCAAGGCGTATCATGGAAGAGTTACACGAAGGCGCATTCGGTACCACTCCAGTGGGCATACAATGGCTAAGGAAATTCTGATAACAGGTTACTATTGGTCCACCATGGAAGCTGATTGTCACCGTTATGCTCGTTCTTGTCACAAATGCCAGATATATGCAGACAAAGTACACGTACCTCCGGTACCATTAAATGTTCTGACATCTCCTTGGCCTTTCGCAATGTGGGGCATTGATATGATTGGAGAAATCAAGCCCACCGCTTCCAACGGACTTCGTTTCATCCTTGTGGCAATTGACTATTTCACCAAGTTGGTAGAAGTAGCCTCGTTCGCATCTGTTACCAAGAATGTTATGGCTCAATTCATCAAGCATAATCTTATTTGTCGGTATGGCATCCCCGAAAGGATTATCACAGATAACGGTACCAATCTCAACAACAAAATGATCATCGAACTCTGCACGTAGTTCAAGATCAAGCATCACAGCTCTTCTCCATATCGGCCTAAGATGAATGGCGCGATGGAAGGCCAAAAGAATATCAAGAAGATTATACAGAAGATGACAGTGACTTACAAAGTTTGGCACGAGATGTTGCCATTTTCTCTCCATGGTTACCGCACTACAATGCGAACGTCTAACAGGGGAAACCCCCTTCTCTCTTGTATACGGTATGGAAGTAGTCACGCAATCGAGTTGATTCCCTTAACCATAGTCCTCCAACACGCGGAATTAGGCGAGGCAGATGGATCGGACTCGCCTCGACGGATCAACTTGATCGACGAAGCGACTTGCACCCATCTTCCATGGACAGATCTATCGAGCGAATGATCGGAGCATTCAATAAGAAAGTGAAACTGAGTCTGAGTCGGTGATCTAGTAGTCAAGCGCATCATTCTTCCACAAGGTGATCCCAGGGGCAAATGGACTCCCACCTATGAGGGACCATTTGTAGTCAAAATAGTATTTTCGGCGACTATGATACTTAGCACCATGGATGGTGAAGACTTCCCACACTGTGAACGCAGACATAGTCAAAACAATACTACGCGTGAACGAGACCCGCTAGGTCGACTGGCCTAGGAAAAAATAAGGGCATCCTGGCGAACCAAAGAGGTTCGGGAAAAAGTTAAGGATATATACAAAACATGTACACCCGGCAAGTCAAAAACCTGCAAAGGCGGCTTGGGCAAAAAGGTATCGGTGGTGAAAACACGGAAGGGCGGTCTAGGCAAAATTTAGGGATTCAAGCGTACGACTATGTCTCGTCCAGATCATCTACCTATAGACTATTATCAGCATTCAAGATTCAAATGGCGAAAATCAATCCACTCACTTTCTACTGACAACAAGGAGATGAGATAGTCGAAATATATGTGCACTAGCATAGTTGAAACTCGGCGAGATTATTTCCGCATAGCTTTTACTTTCATTATATACAAACTGCTTCGCCATACGCCACCTTTTCAAATTCATGCAAACTCTTTCTTTTACAGTGTTCATTATTGTTGTTTTTGCATAAAGTCAATGATTGTTTTGAATGATTATATGCATTTAACAATAAACATCTTTTCACAAACATCTGACGAACATAAAAGTAACTACTACGAGTTCTAAGGAATTGAGATGGCTACTAAAGTCGCCAATGCATTCCCATGAGTTTACTTTCACAGAGTACAATCCCCACAGTCGTCAAGCCTTCTCGGCGAGAGTATTTATCTGACATAATATCTCAGCGATTATCATTCCCCAACAACAGTATCCAGCTCGAAACTCGGTCGAGATAGTGCATCGGAGGAAACCTATATCTCCATTATTCTCGCGGAGGTTTCAACAAACTCAAAGGAATCTTGGACCTTGACTCTAGGATGTCGGATACTTCCCAACAAGGTCTCTGCAAAGATCCCAGTGGAATATCTCGACTTTTAATATTCCCAGCAACATTAACATCTAGGCTCGAAACTTGGTCAGATAGTGCATCGGAGGAATCAAAGACATTTCCTTCTCCTCCAAATCAGGGCTTTCAGCAACTTCATCCCCAAAACAAAAGTCTAAATCTCCAGTAGAGCATTCTTATCTTCTTCAAGATGGATATGTTTTGAAATACCACATCTATCATTCATACATTATTCATAAAAGTCATAACATGTGCATATATCATTCATACACATTATCATATGCTCGCATGCATCATAATCCATAAGACTAACTATATCCTATCAAATATTTTTGTTTTTCCCGGTAGGTAAAATTACTTCTAAGCGAAAGGTCAAAGATTAATACAAACAAGGCGGAAACCTATCGAGCAATGGTGACAACGGTCCAAGATTAATACCCGAAGCAAGACGGGAAACCCTATCCGAAAGACCGTACAAATCTTTTCCAAACGGAAGGTCCAAGATTAATACCCGAAACAAGACGGGAAACCCTATCTGAAAGACCACACAAGTTGTCTTTCGACAGCGAACACTAGATTAACACCCGAGGCGAGGCGGAAAACTATCACGATACGCTACTTGCCTCAGAATAATCAGGACGAAGACTTATTCTGACTCTCTCTTATTATCAACAGCAACTACAGAGTCTGGCGTATGACTTAGTTGCCCTAGATGGCATCTTAAGCCCATCTCTGACTACTTGTCGACCTATCTCCATTTTTCAGAATGCTGCATATTTGGTTAAAAACCAATACAAACCAATAACTTCATTCAAAGACGAGTGTTGAAGTCTAGCGTACGACTCAACATCATTCTATCAGGATGGCATCTTAAGCCCATCTCCATGCTTTCTTCTTATTTTCAAGAATACCTGCAGAGTCTAACGTACGGCTCGTTCCCCAGCATCAGTCTCTCTGGATGGCATCTTAAGCCCATCTCCGACGATTCTCCTATTCAAGCGACGTTCTTGAGTCTAACGTACGACTCATTCCCCAGTAAAGTCGACAATTTCTCCAAATGGCATCTGTAAGCCCATTCTCGTACATCATCAATCAACAGCTAGTGAAAATTTTCAAGTGTACTCGAGTACAAAATTTGCCCTCCTACCTCTCAAGACATTTCTCATATCCATACTCAAGGTTTCACAAGGTTGACTAGACAAACCCTCTCCTAAAATCAACCCAAACTAAGGTTTGGCCATCCTCAGATCAAGGTGGTTTCCAACATCTCCAATGGTCATGATGCCTCATCATATGCTTCAAAGAATCTCCATGTCAAGTTTCAAGCCTTACAAGTCAAGTTTCCTCAGACAATTGCTCAAATGGTTGAAAATTAGTTGTATTGGACAAAAAGTCAATTGTGGTCAACATACAGTCAAACTTCATAATTTTTGGTCAACATCAATAATTTGAAGTAATATTCATCATTTGATAAAGGGTTGATCATGATTCATCAAGAAAAGTCAAGATTGGATCAAAAGTCAAAGTATCTAAATTGGGCTTTCTCAAACAAAAGTCAACAGAACTTTGACCAGACATAACTTTCACATACTTTATCAAAAAAATTTCCACCACAGCTCATTTTGAAGAGAACTCAATTCTCTACAACTTCATGTCTCACAAGCTTGGTCAGAAAATGCTTCATTTGGAAGATATGGGTCAAAACATTACAGGTCCTTTTCAAAGTCAACAAAAAGTCAACTTTTTGTAAAGAAGTGTTATTGAGCATGGAAGCTTCAATTGAGATGAAACCAAAGAGGTTGTTTAGAGGACATCTTGAGCTTTCTAAAAATTCCGACAACACCAAAAAATGTTAAAAATTGAGCAAGATACACCTTGCACAAGTTGAGCATTTTTGAGGAGGTGCCTAAAGAAATACTTGAGAAAATAAAATTTTTGCAAATGGGCCTAACTTTTCTTGGTTCAAACTTGTTCCTCATTGAATTGGAACCTCAAGCCCAAGGCCACGAATTTTATCTTTTATTTTCTATTTATTTTGGATTTAATCATTTAAAAGCCAATTTAATTAAAATAAAGGGAGAAAATCATAATTAATTGCAAATTGGATTTTTCTCTCATTCTTGAGGTCCAAGCAAGCCATACAAGATGTCAATTTCGAAATTGCATTGATTGGCAAAGGAATTGAATGAGATTTGATCAAAAAAGGCAATGTTTTGTTTCATACCAAATCAATTATTTTCTCATTGATTGGCACATAATTTCTTCATGATTCTTGACCTAAATCCATCCATTATAAGTACACAATGCATTCACATGACACAAGGACGAAATTCTTGCCTCCAAGAACCCTACCCAACTTCAAAAAAACCGTGTCACTCAAGCAATTGGCAGCCCTAGTTTCAGATCAATTCAATCAATTCTAAGCATTCCAATACATTCCTGGAGGTCCCAGGGATCGATCCAGATACTCACAAGCCATTAAAACGTGCAAAATCACGAAATCACAGTTTCGGTTTGAACACTTTTACTCAATTTCAATTTTTGATTTTCATGCATATTTAACATGTTTTGATTGTTTGTTTGTGTTTAGAATGAAGTTTTGAAGCTTTCTGCATTGGTTAATTGTGTTTTGAGTACCGGAATTGGAATCCACCATTGTTAGGTTTTGAAGGTCCGATTTGGGGCTTTGCGTTTTAGACAAAATTAGCCAAAACCAGTGGTACCATCACACTCAGGAGGCCAAACCGAATCGATCCATGTACTCATAATGAATTTATATTGATTGTATATGATTTTTGAAATATGCAGGGGTTTTAGTGACGAACGAAGCCGTCACTATAGGCTTTTGCTACGGACAAAAACCGTAGGTAAAAACCTGTGTTTTAAAAAATTCAAACGAGGAAGATGAAGTTCTTCGCGCGCGTTCTGGGGTCCAGGAAGTTATTTCGCTTATATTGTTTTTATTCCATGTTACTAACACCAATGACAGTTAGCCGAGATGGTAGCGCGTTTTTCCATTGAACTCAGGGTCAGGGGTTCGAACCCCAATACCCCCAAACTTATTTTTTATCACTTTGCCATTTAACCAATTTTCTTATTTTCTTAATATTTTTTCCTTTTAATTTATTTTCTTTTCAAATAATTTTCCCATGTATTAAAAAACCACCAAAAATAATTTCTTTTTTCATTTAGGTCAGAAAAATGTTTATTTAATTTTTGGCATAAAAATTAATATTTTTGCATCCATATTTTAATTAATTGTTAATTAACCATAAAATTGACTTTTAATTATTTTTCCTCATTAAAACCAATTCAGAAAATTCCCAAAAAATTGTTCTATCATCTAATTAGGATTACTAACCTAAAAACGTTTTCCTAACTCAAAAATCCTTTTTTACTAACACATTTTCTCTTATGCGAATTTCTTTTCTTTCCCGATTATTATGTATGCTTCTAGGTTGTAATAGTTAGGATTTATTTTCGCATTCTTTTCCAATATTATGTAACTGCTCATGGGATGTAATAGCTTAATTAGGATTTACTTTCCGCACTCCTATATTATGTAACGGCCCCAAAGCCATGTAATAGCGTAGGACATTTACGTTCCACACTTTACTTTCTGTAATTTACTTTCCGTACCCTATAAACTGCTAGTAACTAGGCGTGTATGGCAAGATAAAAACGAACGTAGATCACTTCTACTTCCAAGGTAATTCTCTCTCGTTGCCTTTCGAATAAATGGTTAAGTCCCTCGAACGTAGAGGTATCCTAGCACCGTTGGCTACAAACATATCATCATAGTCCATTCGAATCAAAGATCATAGACCCACGATGTCGCCTACGAATACATGATCTCGTCCCTCAATTGTTGCCTACGAAAAGTGATGATCGTCCCTTCGAATGTGCTAGGATACTCCTACAAGTTGTCTTCTATGACCATCCGATGTCCCTTCGAATGTCCCTTCTACATCCAATGAATAGGGTTACCTACCAGCTAATGGTACGGATAACACTATTCTAAAGGCAATAAAACAACACAACGACCGTTACGAGTAGGTAATAAGACTTTTAGTTGCTTGCTCTATCAAAATACTTTTCACACCTCACACTTTTGTCAAAGTTAAAACTCTTTTCAAAAACGAAACATTTCCGAACACTTCGTATACATTCCAGCATGAATCATTACAAAGTCAAAGTGAAATGCCTTTTCAAAACATTTTTTTCAAACACACACACAGAAAGCAATTTTTTAAAGATGAGCTAGAAGCAACTAAGAGCCCGTAGATAACTACGGATGGAAAGGGTGCTAATACACCCTTTTCATAACCTTCTCCTTACTCGAGAATCTAACAAAGGTCTTTTACATTCTTTTCACCTTCCCTTAATTGGATAAAAGAAAAGTCGGTGGCGACTCTTGCTATCCGCAACATTTGCGATAAAAAGCAAAACAAATTCCAAAGTCAGTTCTCCCACCGTATTACAATGTCAATAATGGTCTAATAACATAAACAAACATTAAGTTACCTTTCTTTTTGGCAGCTTTGGGTTGCTTCTGAGAAGTTCCTTCATCAGTTGCTTTTCTCTTCTTAGATTTTCAAAGAGCAACATTGGGATCTTGTTGGTGAAGATCTGAGATGTTGAGATTTGGATCAGTACCACTTTCTTTAGAGACTTGCATATAGTGGCAAATGATGTCAGGTCTTGAAGCATCAATATCTGAGAACAAAGGAAAGTCATCCAAGGGAATTCTTCTAATGGAAATGTTTTCATTCACCACAGATGTGGGTTTCTCCTTGAGAGATGGAATGATTTTCATTTTCTTCAGAATTTTGGCGTTTAAAGTTTTCCCAACAACAGGATTCAGATCATCTAGAAGCTTAGTTTCACTTAGATGGTCGATCAACTTTTTTCTCGAATATCGAGATGAGCCCTCTAGTGGAATCTAATCTCTTTTAGTTCGTTATCCTTCTCTTGTTTCTTTGACGCTGGTCTTCGGATGATTGAACAGATTGTGAGGTAGATGAATTTTTTCTTTTGTGGCGATGAAGTAGAAGATCTTTGTTGGTCGATGTTGATGTAGTCAGCAGAACTTGACGGTTTCCTGTGGTTGATGCACCCCAGAATTATCTTGACCCAAATTCTGAAGTGATCCTTTAGATCGTTGATTTTGTTGGAAGGGTTTCTAGAGATAAAAATATTTTTGGAAATAGAAGCTAGGTCGAGCCGACTTTTCGACAATTTGGTGCATTTGATTCCATTGCCGTCATGACCAATGAGATTTCCAATTAGGTCTTCAGTGATGATGATTTTCTTCCCTAGCACATATGATCTGACTTGTGATTAAGCAGTTGATGCATGAATCCAGAATTCTTTCACCAGTTTTGGAAAAAATGGCCCAATTGTCATACCCCAATTTTTGACCTAAGATACAATTTCATATCACCACATATGCATCATTGCATCACTAACAATTTCAAAACAAGTTAGATCGTGTGTGTGCTCCTTGAGCTAAATTAGGATTTTGATAAAAAAAATTCATTTGTTCAAGATATGATCAATTAGGGTTTGAGTCATACTCAACTCAAATGACCTATCTTCATCATCATCAGCGCTTGATCTTCAAATTCCATTATTTGCTCAAGATCTATCTTGAATCGACCAATTAGGGTTTTGATCGAGGATGGTGTATCATTGACTTTTTGCTCAATGAATGACTTAATTGCTTGGAGATTGATCTTAAAATCATAAATGCAACATCTTGACCTAATTTCTTGGTTCAAAACATTCCAAATATCATGATTAATTCTCAGAGAAATTCTAAATCATCTGATGAAAATTCAACTGTTCATAAAAGTCAAACTTTGACTTTTGGTCAACTTTGACGTCAATTTTTTCAATCATCAAATAATTTCAAATTATCCATCATGATCACAAAAGTCAAGATTTGAAATTTTCTAACACTTAGAAATTTTTCAAGTGTTAAACATGGTTTTCATCATTTTCATTACCATTTTGACCTAGATCCACTTTGATTCAAGAAAAACTCAAAACATGAAAGTTGTAGATATTGTTCAAGATTTAAAAATGTCCAAGAACTTGAAAAACATTTTGTGTAGCTAGGGTTTTGAAATTGAAACATAATGGACCATAACCATGATTTTCAAGTCATTTTCCAAGATTACAAGTCATATTTCACAAATTCTTCCTTCTAGAAGCATTGTCACCATTAAGAGATAGGTTATAACTTGCGAATATCGATTGCAATGATTGAGAGAGGATTAGATCAAGTGATATTTTAACCATGGTTAAAGAAAGTAAGCATGTGCATTAAATGCAAAATACCTTTCTTACCCTTTAAGGTAACTTGCAAATTATTTCAAGCCAATATTTGCCTTGCCATTAAGAACTCTTGGCCTATAAATAGAGGTCATCCATCAATTCAAAATTACACCAAAGCATCATAAAACAATCTTTCCTTCTTTCTTTCTTTTTCAAGTTTCAAGTTTTTCAAGTGGGAGAATTTGCAAATTCCAAGTCTTGCAATTTCTGAGCAATCTTAGGCTTAAAATGCTTTCTAAACATCATTAGAAAGTTGTTAGAATCCTATAGCCTTCCCAAAACTAATCCAAACTCAGAATTGTCTCCAAACTCCATAAACATGCAATTTTGAGCCTTAACATCTAAACTTCCATTTCACTCGTGCATATCTCAAATTTCCACTTCCAACACCTCATATACATCATATAGAACTCATCCAAACCTTAAAATTGGAACTGGTATCGTGCCATTCAAGCTTCCTCACTCAAAAACCAGAACACTATACTTTGACTTAGTCAGGGAGTTTCAGCAAGTTTCATAGCAAGTCAGGGGTGGGAATACACTCAGAGACACTCAAGGAAGCTCATAGGATCATAAAAAACATTTGGAAACACCCCTCTGCAGAATTCAATTTCCACTTTGGATGAGGTAAGCTTTGAATGTCAAACTCACATATACATGCACATCATATTTCTGCACATGTGAGGATCATTAACCCTCAATCGATTGTCATTTATCTTGCACATACATGATTTCACATTGATTTGTTAAAATTAGGGTTCTCCGTGTCCATTAGAAAATCAGTGGTCTTTTAATCAAAATAAATGAAATTAAACACCACCATTGTATTCCTGGGCTCAAAATGAGCAAGTTTGATGTTTATATCATTCAATTTCATTGACAAATAAGGAACATACGAATCAAAGCTTGAGGAAGAAGATGAAGTTTCATGTCGCGTTTTGTTTTTTCTCAAAATTCAAATTTTAGTTTATGTTATATTTATTGGTTTGTGTTTTATTCATGGATGTATTACCACCCGGTGGTTGCGCTTGCCTCTAAGTCTCTTGCCTTGCCCAAGGTGAGGTTCGAACCCCACCGGACCTTTGTTTTCCAACTTTCACATTTTCTTCACATTTTCAATCTTTTTCAAATATTTTCCAAACTTGATTTCAAAATATATTTTTATGGGCGTGTTATTAACAAGACACATGTGATGGTTAAAATTTTCACCTTTGAAGTCGGGCCATGGGTTGAACCTCTCAAGACCAAAACCAATTTTTATCACTTGTTTTCTTAAACATTTTATCAAACTTCAACATTTTCAAAAACCCATCAAAACTTTTCATTTTGAGATGAATTTTTTCACACTTGTCATTTAATATATCTATTTATGTCTATGCCAAGAAATACCAAAAAATATTTTCTTTTGATATATTTTTTATTAGGTTAAAAATGAGACATTTTTTGGTATTTTAAATACTTTTCAAAAATGTTTTCTTTCCGATTTTCAAACCTAATCTTTTTCAAACACTCTTGTGAATATTATTCACTTTTCAAAATCATTTCAAACCTTTCAAAAACATTTTTAACTTACACACCTCTTTTCCATGATCGATTCGATAAATCTTTGAAAATACAAACCGAACTAGGTTTTTCTTTGAAATTCTTTCGAATTCAAAATCAAATTGATCATGGGCCTCCCTCACGGTGTAAGTCCCAACCCTCCTATGTACATATATAATTTTTTTGTACGTGGGCCATGATGAGAAGTTCAAATAGTACACCCAGAAATGTAGAGATCTAGCAGGTAGAGTCCAGTCACCCTTGTCTAATAGGGAATTGGTTGACATGTTCACGGGGACGCTGACAGACCCATTTTTTCAATCATCTAATTGGAAACTCTTCAGCTGGATTCACCGAGTTGATATTGGTAGGCGAACGTGTCATACCCCAAAATTTTCCCTCCATCTTCTCAAGATATTTCATACATCCATACTCAAGGATTCCTCAAGAGTTGATCAAACAAACTCTCTCCTAGACAATCAACCCAAACTAGGGTTTGGTATTCCTCAGTCAAGATGGACTTCCAACATCTCCAATGGTATTCATGCTTCCTCATATGCTTTAAAGATTCTCCATGTCAAGTTTCAACCTTACAAGTCAAGTTTCCTCAGACAATTGCTCAGATGGTTGAAAATCAGTTGTATTGGACAAAAAGTCAACTATGGTCAACATACAGTCAAACTTCATAATTTTTGGTCAACATCCTCATTTTGAAGTCACATTCATCATTTGATCAAGGGTTGATCATGATTCATCAAAAAAACTCAAGATTTGCTCAAAAGTCAAACTTTCTAAATTAGGGTTTCTAGATGAAAAGTCAACTGAACTTTGACTGATCATAACTTCTTCATACTTTCTCAGAAATTTTTCCACCACCTCTTGTTTTGAAGGAAATTCAATTCTCTACAACTTCATGTCTCACAAGAATGTCCAAAAAATGCTTCATTTGAGAGGTATGGCTCAAAACATTACAGGTCATTTTCAAAGTCAACGAAAAGTCAACTTTTTGTTTTGAAGATATATTGAGCATGGAAACTCCAATTGAGATGAGACCAAAAAGGTTGGTTAGAGGACTCTTAGTGCTTTTCAAAAAGTCCACGAACACTCAAAAATGTGGAAAATTGAGCAAGATACACCATTCACATGTTGGGCAATTTTGAAGGAATGCACAAAGAGATATACTTCTAAAAATCAAATTTTTTGCAAATGGGCTTGCTTTTTCTTCATCCAAACTTATTCCTCATACAATTAGGAATATCCAAGCCCAATTCCACGAATTTCTATTTTATTTTTCTATTTAATTTGGAATTTATTCATTTAAATACAAATTAAATTTAAAAATAAAGTATAAAATCAAAATTAATTGCAAAACCATTCCATTCCAAATCCATCCAAGTATAAATGTATGATGCATACCTATCAAGAAAAGAGGCAAAAATTGGCTCAAGAACCCTAACCTAGAACTCAAAAACCGTGGTACAATGTGATGTTCGATCGGTTGGTTTCAATCGATTTTAGGTATTCCATTGCAGTTGCTCTGCTAAGTCGATCCAGACCCTTACATCATCCAAAACCATCAAGAATCGTGAAAACACAAATCGGTTTGTTCATACTTTTTTCAAAATCGTGTTTCATTATTCATGCATTATTAACAAGTTTTGATGTTTGTTTCATGCTTAGAGCGAAGTTTGCGAGTGATCAGGTTGTTTGATTGCATTTCCATGGCTTGAATCGTGATATACCATAGTTAGGGTTCACGAGCACGATTTAAGTTTCCTTAAGCGGAAAAATTGGGTCATGAGACCTAAACCAATGCATTCGGAATGATCTTAGGAATCGAACCATGCCTTTAGAAATTATTTATATTATGTGTGCTTGCTTTTTGATTTTGCCAGGGTCTGTAGCATCGAGCAATGGCCGACGCTAGCTTTCAAAAATTCAAATGATGAAGTTCTTGGCGGAGCAGACCAATAGATGGACAGCCAGCGTGTTGTAATCCCTCATTGACTTTCAAACACGCTTGCATACATGGCGTGGTGGTTAAGGCGTTCACGTGCATAGATGCTCTCCAGTCGTCAGGTTCGATCCTCCTGCAGGATTTGGTTTTCTTTTACAAACTTGCATATTTTCATATTATTTTCATATTTTCTTTATTTAATATTTTGCATATCATTTAATTTCTTTTCATAATTTTATTTCGCATTAAAAATCATCAAAATATTTTTCCTTTTACATTTATTTTCGAAAATCTTTATTTAATTTATAAAATTAAAAATATAATTTTGCATGCATATTTATTTTATTCATAATTTTGCATTTAATTACTTTTAATTCATTTTAAATTATTAAATTGCATTCAAAAATCCCAAAAATTATTTTAGCATATTTATGTTATTTCCACATGTCATATTTTCTCATTCAAAAATTTGCATTTTCTAACATTTTTCTCTTATTCGATTCATCTCGTATTTTCAGATTCCTCATTCTTTCGAGGTTGATCAGATTCGACGTTTCTTCTTTGTCATTTTATTTTTCCAATAATGTAACTTCTATGGGATGTAATAGTTTAAATTAGGCTTTTATTTTCCATAAAGTTTAAATTATGTACCCCAAAGCCATGTAATAGCGTAGGACATTTACCTTTCCGCACTTTACATTCCGCATTTTAATTTCGCACCTATAAATTTCTAGTAACTAGGCGTGTATGGCAAGATAATAATGGACATAGCTCACACTAATTTCAAGATAAAATACCGAATCAACACACTCTCTTCACATGCACCCCTTAGGGTAATTCTCTCTCGTTGCCTACAATTCAAAATGGTCATGTCCCTCGAGCGTAGGTATTCTAGCACCGTTGCCTTCAAACAAATCATCATAGTCCCTTGATACAAAGATCATAAGACCCACGATGTAGCCTCCGAATACATGATCTTGACCCTCGATTGCCGCCTGAAAATGATGATAGTCCCTTCGAATGTGCTAGGATACTTCCTGAGTTGCTTTCTATGACCATCCGATGTCCCTTGAATGTCGCTTTCATCCAGCGAATGGAGTTACCTACCAACTAATAGTATGGATGGCGCTATTCTAAAGGTAAAACAATACAAAAAGCGACCAATTGAGTAGGTAATAAGACTTTTAGTTGCTTGCTCAAATCAAATGCTTTTACACCTCACACTTTTGCCAAAGTTCAAACTCTTTTCAAAGCGAAACATTTCGAACACTTTGTATACATTCCTACATGAATCATTACAAAGTCAAAGCGAAATGCCTTTTTTCAAAACATTTTGTCAAACACACGAAAGCACTTTTTTTAAAGTGATCTAGAGCAACTAAGAGCCGTAGATAACTACGGATGGAAAGTGCTAATACCTTCCCTTTTCATAACCTTCTCCTTTACGAGAATCTAACGAAGGTCTTTTACGTACTTTACCTTTTAATTGGATAAAAATAAAAGTCGGTGGCGACTCTTGCTATCCACATTTGCGATACAAAAACTAAAAGTCGGTTCAAGTATCCGAGGCTGGCGACTCTGGGAGACACCTAAAAGAGAATGCCTTAGGGATTTTTAGATCACCTTTGCTTTTGTTTGATTTGTATGCTTTACTTTTAAGGGTTGCTTGGGTATTATATTGTTGGGGATCCTACACGGATCGGGTTTCCTTTTAGGTAAGTAGCAATAAATCGTCGCGACAGTTAGGCGTATATCAAAGCGGTCAACATGATGGCTACGTTAGCGTGACACTTTGGTTGTCCGATACTCTTCATTCCCAAGTTGAGGATAGTATTTGGCCTGCGTGGTGTCATCAGCGCTAACTAAACTTTTAGAACCTTAATTGACCCATCTTGGCCATTAGAAGGTAGTGAGATGGCGGCTTTGGTGTAGACCGAGGTTGGTTGATACTCGATGCTCGCTCATTGAGATCGGACTTTTGGGACATTTTCGATCGACCACTTGGTAGTCGTATTGAAATAAGCGCCTACGAAAGATCAATGATGTGAGATTCCTAGAACCGGTTACTATTATAGGGCGGATGAACCAACTCAAACTTTTGGTGGGGTAATCACCTATACCTCATGCAAGCCTTAACCCTAGGCTCATTGTGTGAATTATTTGTGTGTGCTAAACATGACATCATGACATCATTTGCATTGCATATCATTTCTAACTATTTCAAGGACCTAGGGATTTATCTTTGCTCTGTTTTGTAGGGAATTATGGCTTCTAGAAAGACTATCCGAATCAACTTCATGGGTATACCTTCTCAGCTCAAAGAATTGGTTTCAGAAATTCCCGACCATGCTCAGTTCATCAAAAGACATGGTTATCTACTAGACATTGCTTTACATTCCCAGATTATCAGTTGGTTCCTACCTTGGAAGAGTTCTCTAAGCTACTTGGGGTACCTATTCTTGACCAAATGCCATTCACCGGTTTAGAAAAGGTTCCTAAGTACGAAGACATTGCATCCATACATCTTAAGCGCTCGAGACATTGAAGCCGAGGAGGAAGTGGAGTTAAGGGTTTACTTTCCAAGTTCTTAATTAAGAAAGCGAGAATTCCTCAAAGTTATGAGTTTCCATGCATTTGAAGACATTGTGGCCTTGCTAATCTATGGTTTGGTTCTATTCCTAACTCGGATCAATTCATAGATGTCAGCGCCATTAAGTTGTTTCTTACCCACATCCTGTGCCTACTTTACTTGGAGACATCTACATTCTCTCCACTCGTACTACTAAAGACAAGGAACTCTCATGTGTTGTATACGTTACTTTCTAGGTGGTTTATTTACCTTCCTCCATCGGTTTGAAGAGCAGACAAAAGATGAAGTGGTCTCAAGATTAATGTCACTCTCTCATTCGGATATCATTTGGAGTCTTTTCTCTCAAAGGACTTCACATTCATTGGCGTTGTGGAGAATTCCTAATGTACCACTCCTTGGTATAAGGGGTATCACTTACAACCCTTCTCTAGCTCTACGTCGGTTTGGTTTTGCTTGAAGAGATGGTCCTCATGATATGCTTCTCCATATATTGTGTTCGATTACAATCACGATCTCGAATTAAGCGAAGGTTCATACACGCTTGGGGCATGGTAAAGAAGGCGATACCAAGACTTTGGGGCACCAAAACTCCATTCCTTGGGAACCTTACCTCAAATGGGTGCGAGCTCGAGCTCAAAACCTCATGATGCCATTCACGCTTTGTTTACGGTAATTATGGAATCTGTTGCTATAGGTGGCGTACCCTATCTTTGTTCTCTGTCAGCATGCCTCTTGATTTTGAAGACTTGAAGAAATCTGGATTCGACAAAGAAGAGGATACCTTTGAAGCTCGGTGCTATGCAAGTGAGAAGAAAGTGCTAGAATTGACCAAGCTCGTCACGAGGCGAAACATCAGCGCCTACACCGGCACAAGAGGCGCCCATGGGAGACTTAGAGCTTTAGTTTTATGCTTTTGTTGTTCTTCTCTTGAACTATCTTTTGTACTTAAAAGAAAAAGAATAATAAAAGAGTACTAATAAATGTTTGTTCATTGCTTGTTTAGCAATTTAAATCTCTAAGGCCCTTGAAAACATTGCATTGCATTCGCATAAACATTGCATATCATAGCATAACATTGCATCACAGTACATTGAAGATTGGTTTTCTCATTTGCTCGCTATTTATTTTAGCGAAATAGCTCTTGAGCGATCATCAGATCTTGACTCGAATGCTCGATTTGAGATGTTTACCGACTTGGTCAAGGCCAAGAAGATCTGAAGAAGCTCATCAACAGAAAGAAGAAGGTTTTTGGTCTTCTCAACATGGGCAAACGCTACAAAGGAGGTCCTAGAGTGGTTAGTCGAATTGAGCTCTCTGAAGGAAGTGTCAAAAATAAATGTTCTAAAATTCAAAAATAAATTAATAAATTAATAAATTAATTTTGAATTAAATGTTCTAAAATTCAAAAATAAATTAATAAAATAGAAAATTGCCATGGCCAAGCATTTATGGGTCAAGAATAATGTCATGAACAAGTTTGGATCAAAAGATTTTAGGCCCATTTGGAAAATTTTGCATTTTGACCAAAATGTCCTTTTGTGCAATTGTCCAAAATTGCCCAACTTGATAGTGTATCTTGCTCAATTTTCCATTTTTGAGTGTTCTTGGACTTTTTCGAAAGCTCTAAGAGTCCTCTAACCAACATTTTTGGTCGCATCTCAATTGGAGTTTCCATGCTCAATATATCTTCAAAAACAAATGTTGACTTTTTGTTGACTTTGAAAATGACCTGTAACGTTTTGAGCCATACCTCTCAAATGAAGCATTTTTTGGACATTATTGTGAGACATGAAGTTGTAGAGAATTGAATTTCCTTCAAAACAAGAATTGGTGGAAAAATTTACGAGAAAGTATGAAGAAGTTATGATCGGTCAAAGTTGATTGACTTTTCATCTAGAAACCTAATTTAGAAAGTTTGACTTTTGAGCAAATCTTGAGTTTTCTTGATGAATCATGATCAACCCTTGATCAAATGATGAATGTAACTAAAATGAGGATGTTGACCAAAAATTATGAAGTTTGACTGTATGTTGACCGATTGACTTTTTGTCAATCTGACTCATTTTCACCATCGGCGGTTGTGCGAAATTTGACTTGTAAGGCTTGAAAATTGACATGGAGAATCTTTCAAGCATATGAGGAGGCATAGCGACCATTGGAGATGTTGGAAGTCCATCTTGACACGAGAATTGCCAAACCCTAGTTTGGGTTGTTTGTCTAGGAGAGAGTTTGTGATCAACTCTTGAGGAATCCTTGAGTATGGATGTATGAGATATCTTGAGAAGATGGAGGGAAAATTTTGGGGTATGACAGCTACCCCTATTCAATCTTCTTGTAATGGAAGGTTAGATTGACATACTTGTCTTTGTGACACGGAGGTAGAAGATGATTGAACACTCAATACACACAATTTACTTTCATTGTGGGTGGATGATGCAGGAATGGGCTTACAGATGCCATTTGGAGAAATTGGAGACTTCACTGGGGGATGAGTCGTATGCTAGACTCGAGGTTGTTGATAGGGAAATTGACGGGGATGGGCTTAAGATGCCATCTGGAAGATTAATCTTTGGGAGTGGTAGTGTGCTAGGCTCTATAGATGTTCTTGATAGCGGAAGGAGCGCGAAGATGGGCTTAAGATGCCATCCGGAGGGAGTCGCATGTTAGACTTCGTGCTCGCCTTTGAATGAAGTTATTGGTTTGTATTGGTTTTTAACCATATATGCGACATTCAAAGGTGGAGAAACACGATAAGTAGTCGGAGATGGGCTTAAGATGCCATCGAGACTGTGGGTCGTCGCCGGACTCTGTAATTCTTTATGATAATAAGAAGGATCGAGAATAAATCTTCGTGCCGATTACTACGAGGGGTAGTAGTTGGCAACATGTGGATATCTTCCTGTTGTGCATCGGTGTTGATCCATTGCACATTATCGGAGGATATCCAGTGGTCTTCGGATAGTTTTCCGTCGAGGCTTAATCTGGACTAGTTGTCGGAGGAACTCTAGGCGATCTTTTCGGATAGTTTTCCGTCGAGATTGGGGCTTAATCACGGACTGTTTGCGTCAAAGTGATTTTCACCTGTTTTGGAAAAAACAAGAGAAACTTTGATAGAATATTCGTTAGTCTTATGCGAAATATGATGCATGACAATGTATATGAATGACATATGCATGAATTATGACTTTGAGAAATGTATGAATGATAGATGTTGTGGTATTTCAAAACATATCCATCTTGAAGAAAATGTGGATGTTACCAGGATTCGACTTACGCTTGGGAATTGAGTGGGTGAGAACCCGCTTTTGAAGGAGAAGATATCTGGATTCCTCCGATGCACTATCTGACCAAGTCTTTGGCCTAGATATTGTTGAGGAAGGTAGAGATTTGAGAAGCTCGTTGTTGCAGATCTCATATATAGACCCTGCTGGGGAGAGTCTGGGAGGAAGTTCGTTGGGGATCTTGCATGTAGACCCTGTTGGGAAAAATTAGGTGGCGCTCTACTGGGGATTTTGAGTGTAGATCTCGCTGGAGAGCGTTTGATGGTTGCTGGGAGACCGGGTTGGGGCCCGTTGGAATCTCTGACTGGGGAATAGAAGATGTAGATTTCCTCCGGTGCACTATCTGACCAAGTTCTAGATCGGATCTGTGCTTTGGGAAAAAGGTTGTTGAGAGATATCCGTTGGGGATAAACATCTTAGGGGATGAAGTGTTACTTCTTGGGCGATGTAACATTGCTCGGTTGAGTGGAATCCTTTGTTAGGGGACTAACATATACTCATTTGGGGAGGTTTGTTGTGAGTAATCTTGTTGTGGGATCATGCTCGTAGGGGAAATGCATTGGTGACCTTCGTAGTCATCTCAATTCCTAGAGCACAGTAACTACTTTTGTATGCCCACTTTTAGTATGTTTGTGATTAGATTCTTATTGTCAAATGTGTATAGTCATTCAAAACAAGCGTTGGACTTATTGCAGCGACAACAACGGAAATTGTAAAGAGAAAACTGCGTTTATTTGAAAGGTGGCGTGGCCAAGTGGTTTGTATACAAGAAAGGTAAAAAGCTGTCTGGAAACAATCTCGTTAAGTTCCAACTATGCTAGTACTCATATATTTCAACTATCTCATCTCCTTATCGGTAGAAAGTGAATAGGCGATCTTGCCATTTGAATCTTGAATCTGATAGTAGTGCAGGCGGTGATCTGGAAGAGACATAGTCGTGCGCTTAAATCTAACTTTTGCCTAGACCGCCCTTTCGGGTTTCGGTCTGGGATACCCACACATGACCTTTTGGTTTCGACTTCTTAGGGTGTACATGTTTGCATATATCCTTAACTTTTGCCCGACCCTTTTGGTTCGCGAGGATGCCCTTATTTTTGCCTAGGTTCGTCGACCTAGCGGGTCTATTTTATCGTAGTATTTTTGACTATATACTGCGTTCACGGTGTGGGAAGTCTTCACCATCCATGGTGCTAAGTATCATAGCTCCGCGGAAAACAACATCTTGACTACAAATGGTCCCTCGTGGGTGGGAGTCCATTTGCCCAGGATCACCTTGTGGGAGAATGATCGCGCTTGACTACTAGATCACCGCTTGGTAGACTCGGTGCTTGACCTTCTTGTTAAATGCTCGATCATTCGCCGATGGATCATCCGTCCATGCGGATGGATGGGAGTCGTTTCTCATCAATCAGTTAAATACGGTCAAGGCGATGCGGATCCAATCGTCTTCGCTAACTCTGCGTCTGGAGGACTACGGTTGAGGTATCGAACCTCGATTGGCGGACGACTTCCATACCGTATACTAGAGAGAGGGGTTGCTGTTGATGTCGTCTTGTGGTGCGATAACCATGAAGAAGCGAATGGTAACATCTCATGCCAATCTTTGTAAGTCAACATGTCATCTTACGTATGATCTTCTTGATATTCTTATTGGCGGCTTCCACAGTAGCCATTCATCTTAGGCCGATATGGAGAGAATTTTGATGCTTGATCTTGAGCGCGTGAGTTGATCACCTTGTTGTTGAGATTAGAGCCGTTATCTGTGATAATCCTTTCGGAGTGCCATATCGAGGATAAGATTATGCTTGATGAAACGAGCCACAACATTCTTGGTAACGGATGCGACGAGAACATACACCACTTGGTAAAGTAATCGATTGCCACGGATGAAGCGATGTCCATTGGAAGGCTGTGGGCTTAATTTCTCCGATCATGTCAATGCCCCATATTCTGAAAGGCCAAGGGGCTGTTAGGACATTGAGTGCGGAGAGTCGTGCACTGTCGGCATAAATCGGCATTTGTGACAAGATCGGCGTCAATGACAATCGGCTTCCATGGTGGACCAATAGTAACTGTTCTCAAAATCTTCTTAGCCATGGTGTGTCCCTTGGAGTGGGTACCAAATGCGTAAATGTAACTCTTCCATGATCGTGTTGTTGTTTTACGGTCTACGGTAGATAAGCACAAGTCGTGGTTGCGCTTGTATAAGATGTCGTTCTTTGAGGAAGAATTTGGATGCAAACCTTCTCATGAACTTCTTATCGTTGACAGATGCCCTGCGGGATATTCACGAGTCTCAGATACCTCTTCACGTCATAGTACCAAGGTTTCTCTTACGTATTAAGCTCACAACAATATCTTGGTTCATCAAACTTCTCAATGATGATGCGGGTGAAAAAATCGCCTCTTAAAATTACGTGGAAATCGATTTTCCTTTGTGATCCTTACTGAATGGACATGGTCGGTGATAGAAATTTTTACCTCTTGTGGTGATTCGGTTTACGTGGTGTGATCACGAGCGTTGATGAAGAACAACGTCTACTCGATCCACCACGAGCGGCTTGCTTAGATCACGGTGCTAGCGCTCACGAGCGGAAACTTTGGTGAAGAGTGAAGCGGAATCTCGGCGAGGATTAGGGACGAATTTTCATCAAGTGTTAAGCTTCATCACAAGGTCCTATTTATAAGACCACAAGTGTGGGCTACAAGCTTAAAAAGCCAACAAAGTGTAAACTAAAGCCAATAAAGCACGAAAATCATACATTATGATGTATCGTGTATCATAAACATGTGGTACCTTACCATATTCCGTATTCCACTTAGTATTCCATTTAAGTACGTACCCTACGATGTTCCTTATTTTCACTATCTCTCATTAATCTGTCCTTATGTGTGTGACCACAGCAGGTTTCGCGGCGTTGGCAATTATATTAAATCATATTTAACATAATAAGCGATGGCGGTATCTAGCAACACATCACTTTTACCAAGTCACAAAATGTCATGATCGACAAATCCTTTCCGTGATAATACTTGTGTATAATTACCCTTTTGCTTATATCTATATTGAACACAAGGCATATCTGGTGTCATCCTTGTCGATTCAATATTGGGCCCTCGAACATTTATCCGTTATGCGGGATGGGCAAATTCCATCTAGGTCACTCATGTCCCTCGGCATGCTTTGTGAAGTACCCATCAATGTCTTTATGATCATCCGATTCTGAACGACGTTTGATCGATAATAAAGCACTGACTCTACATCTAGGGTCCATAGTGGTTTCGGTCGAGAAGGGTGGTATACCACTTATCACCACCATAGAGCCAACATGACACTTTGCATAACATTCTATATAGTACTTTCATGTGCGAATTGATCCCGGTATATAAATATTGCTCCTAATATTTAGCATACCTATATCGAACTTGTGCTCATATCCATGATCACGAGGATGCGATCGTGATTATCTTCATATTAATCTTTTAATGCTTCAATGTTGTCCCGCTTCACTGATAAAGCTCGATTATGGATACTTTAAGAATAGTGTCCTTATGTTTAATAGATCTCATGATTAAGTCACGCCATGGCATTAAACAAACTAACTATTCTAGGGACTTTATTATTTCAAAAAAGAAAACATAATAAAGAAAAGCCTTTTATTATTTAATAAATAATTCGATACAAGTACCAAAAGGTATTGGCCTCTAGGGCTTACACCAACAGAGAACCTCGTTGTCCCATCGACCTTGAACATAGGCGACATAGTAGCCGGTCGTGCATGTTGATTCTCTTCTCGTGGAATATTATTGAAAGTGATCTCTTCAAAGTAGGGAATCAAACTCAGAACATGCTCTCGATAGGGAATAAGATTCAAATGTTTCGTATCCCTCGCCCTTAATCGGTGATTACAAAAGTCTCCATACACTTGTAAGAACTTGATTCTTAAGTCAATAGCAGCTTTGATACCCATGATGCACGCTTCATATTCGGCCATGTTGTTAGTGCAAGCGAAACATAATCTGCGGTGGCCGTGTATCCGCTTTGGGGGATGTAATGATGGCGCCAATGCCGGCCAATCCGTTGAGGCTCCATCAAAGACCATGGTCCATGGGGATCCTTGTTCGAGTCCTTAAATGCAGGCACAGTTCATCACAATCGTTGACTAGTAAAACATCTTCATCAAATTGACTGCATAGGCGGTAGTCATCTACGACGATGACCAAATGATCGCTACCACACTTCCTTTGATCGCTTTAAGAAGTGTCTTGGATGTCATATTCGGTCGGGATCATTTTCCATCTTGCTATTCCTCGGGAGAAGCTGGTTTCTCAAATATGTATTTTATCGGATCCATCTTGGAAATCAATAAGGTAGTGTGAGTCAACATATCTTGTCTTAGTCGTGAGCATTAAATAGCGTTGCAAGTTTTCTCAGTTGTGAGTATCTTGTTTCACAGTCGATAAACTTTTGCTAAGGTAGTATATTGCATGCTCTTTTCGACCGAGACTCGTCATGTTGCAACACACACCCATTGAATTCTCTAACCTTGTCAAGTACATGATAAGAGGTCTTCCTTCGGCAGGCGGCATCAGGATAGGAGGATTCTGTAGGTACTCCTTGATTTTGTCAAAAGCGATTTGGCAGTCGTCATTCTATTCCACTACTTGATCTTTCTTTAGTAACTTGAAGATCGGCTCACAAGTAGCAGTTAAATGTGCAATGAATCTGGCAATGTAATTCAATCGGCCCAAGAAACCTCTGACTTCCTTCTCGGTGCGGGGCGCTGGCATCTCTTGAATAGCTTTAACCTTGGCGGGGTCAACCTCAATACCTTTACCACTGACAACAAACCCTAAGAGTTTACCGGATCTGACTCCAAAGGTGCATTTGTTAGGATTAAGTCTCAACCTATACTTCTTCAACCTATCAAGCGGTTTACGCAAATGATCAAGATGTTCCTCTTGATGCGTGATCGAGCTATCATATCGTCGGCGTAGACCTCATCTCGTGATGAATCATGTCATGAAATAATATCACCATAACGCGATAAGTGGCGCTGCGTTCTTTAGGCGAGCGGCATAACCTTGTAAGTGCCTTGTGTAGCAGTAGTCTTTTCCATGTCTTGAGGCCATTTTGATTTGATTATAATCGGAGAAACCATCCATGAAGAGAAACCTTATCTTTGGCGGTGTTGTCAACGGGACATATGAGAGTGAAATCGTCTTTTGGACTTTTGTTCGGATCTACGTAACACACATTTTGCCATCCTTCTTGGTCTGGAATTTTCGTTTATTGTGGATAAAGTAACGACTAAAAACCGGCGTTGAAGCGTTTCATAACCCGACTTTGATTTTCTCGACATCTCGGACGCATCGGCAGACTTTTGTTTCTGAAAACCCTCTTTTATCGGCAATGGTGTACCACAATATCAATGTCTAAACGGCATGTCTTGATATGACCAAGCAAAAACCTCAATATAGTCTCGTAGCATGAACCAACCTTTCTTTAACACTTGTTCTCAAGACCGCTCATCTTGATCTCTTTTACATCTTCGTCGGTACCCAAATTCACAACCTCAACTTGCTCTTCGTGTGGTACATCTAACTAAGCTCCTCTTCTTTGTGTGATCGGCAAGTTCTCCGGCATTTCACAATCTTCCTCACTTTCGTCTTGGCTTGGTAGATCGGATTATCGAAGTCATATTTAGCAATAGCATAAGCGTATTAACGAGATTCGGATGATTCTGATGTATCACGTGGGTGTGTGTAAGAAACACATAGCTTTTTGAAGGGGTGATAAAGTAAAGAAAAAACAAACAATTGAATGCAAAAGTCCAACGAATTTATTGAATGAAAGCAGCATGAAACAGATAATAACCCTGAAGCGAGCCATGATGCCGGGCAAGGCACTAGGCTTTCAAAGTTTATTGTTCAAACATAAAGAAACACGAAAAGCAAAACAAAACGAGCAATTACTCTGCTAAAGGAGATTGGTATGGCGTCTTGATCTTCCAATTCTTTGAGCCATTATGCGGAGTTGGAAGATCCACTTGTTGATGTCGAAGTCGTTGTCGTGTCTTCTATAGCATGGATTCCACTCACGGCGTACGCGGAAAGGAAGTTGGACGCTCGCGGTATCATCTTCATTTTGATGGTGAAGCCTAAACGGTCTTGTCGGTTGAAAGGAAAATCGGGGAGTTGACCCCAAACAGCACTACCTCCTTGTTCAACGACTTGAGCATCTTTCGGTGAGGCCATCCTAGGCGGGCTGGTGTAATTCGGAGTGGGAGAGTCAACAGGCATGACTAAAGTTGTTTCAAAAGCTGGCAGGGTCTCGAAGAATTCACCCTCCATCTCAGGGTATCGAATAGTGTAGATGGTGACCATATACTCTCTTCACCACATACGTAACAACTTTCCTTTCACTTTGGGTGTTGACGATGCAAGGTAGAGTGTTGTGCACCTTCATGTATCCAGGGCATCCAAGTAGGCAAGAGTAGCTGGACGGATGTCCATGACAAAGAAAGTGGAATCAAAGTCGAACCGACTTTATGAGCTGATGAGCTCTCCGTCTTGTTCGCTTAGAACCATCAAAAGCTCTCACAATGTCCTTTGGGTCTCGGAACCAACCCTTCGACATCAAGTCGATTAAGCGATCTTAGGAAGGATATTGAGGCAAGACGGTATCACCAAAACATGAGACAGTGCGCCCTTGCATTCAACGAGATATGAGCTTTGTTGTGTTTCTTTCGGTAGGAGTCAAATCGACATCATCGAGAAGCCTGGCGTTGTTGGCAGCCGGGCTAGCAATACAAACTTCAAAGCTGGTCGGTGGTAGTGTCTTGCGGCACATGAGCATTTTGAAACTTCACCAAGGCGTTAGCATGAGCCTCGAAACCTGAAGCGAGCAAGCATGGAGATCTTGGATGAGTCATCTAGCATTCCTGACATTGTAGTCACTCTTCTTGATAATCTTGAATTTCCTCCATTTCTTGTTTGGAGGTGTCTTGATAACTTCCTTTGGTACTTTTGGTTGGCGGGATGAGTCATTGGTTCTTTCCTCAGCTTGGGAGTAGATTGAATAGCGGAATGCGAGTTGGAGTCTGATGTCTTTTGGAGGAGATCGGAGAGAATACCCTTCCGGTTCTGGTCACCTTACTAGATCCGGTGATGTTGTCAATGTCAAGAATGGTAGCTTCAAGCGTAAGATCTTCAACGTCGAGAGGGTCTTGCTTGCGCCATGATAGTAAACATCGACTCCATAGTTCCAAGGAATAGCTTTATGGAGGAATATGGCCTGTGCAGAGAAGTAATGATGAGAGGTGCCACTCTAGGCACGAGGATCGTGAGAGGAAATCCTTATAGTGTTAACATCGGCGAGTCTTAGGAAATCGTCACCCCATCCGTTGCCTTAACATCTTCAATAGGAATCTTGTAGCTCTCGGAGGCAGTACTTCACCATGTAATCATACTTTCCCTTGGCTTCCCAGGTATCCCACACGGATAGTGCAGTTTAGTTTGCATTGTCAATCTTCAACTTAGACATTTCTTCACGCTTCGCACGGTGGTTTCGAAATAGTATCTCACGTTTGTCCATCATGCACGACACGTCTTACAACCACACAACCATCGGTGCGATGGGCACCGATAATTCTGGGCATCCTAGATTGACACGGCTTGTAGCAAATTCTTCTTAACCGTCATGGAGAGGATGGTCAAGTCATCTATGTTGAAAACATAAGTATCATCACCAACATTGGAACTCTTGTCATGATTAGGCATAGGCGCGTTGATCACATTCGGTCTCGATAGAGGATCAAACTCAATCATTTAGCTTCAATCATATCTTGAATCTTGTTCTTGAAAGCCCAACAATCATCGATGTATGTCTGGGCTATTGGAATGGTAAGCACACTTAGCATTAGGATTGTATCTCGGAGAGGAAGTGTTGACATTCGAGGAGGATCCTCAGTAATCATTCTGCTTTCAACATGTGTTGCAAGGCTTGCGACAATGGCATGTTGATCTTAATGCTTATCTTCGTTAGCGTTAAATTACGCGTTGTCTCGGAGGTTGTGCGATGTGGATTGGAGATCTGCGCCCCCACAGATTGGTAGCGGTCGGTCTTGGCTCGGCTTTTACGACCATACAGCATTAGTTTCTTTCTTACCAAAAGATCTTTTGCGACATTTGAAGATGTCTCTACTTGAATCTTTCCACTCTTGATACCGACGATCGCTCGCTTTGTCAATATCATTTCGATGAATCCGGTGAAGAGTTTCCAATCGATGATTGAAGAATGGGCTGTCGTTCCCCATAAACATATCAACCAACTCCTATTGGACAAGGGTGGGTCGAACTACGCACCTAGATCTCTCCTCCACTTGAACTTATTGAACTTCTCATCACGACCCATAGAAATGCTTTGTAGTTGCATGCGGTGGGTGTCAATTCAACATTACACTCATCATGTCAGTAGAAAGCATCATGAAGTCACTCCAATGCGGATCTGGTCATTCTCTAGTGATAATACCACTCCATTGAGTTAGGACAAACTCTCTTGAAAATGTGCATCCACAACTACATCATCGGTGTGAGGATTGATCTTCGGACATAGACTTCAAATGCAACTTGGGCAAGACATGCCATCATACTTAGCAAAGGTTGGAACTTTTAACTTGGAGGAATCACACACGAGACAAGACTCAAATCATCAAAATTCAGCGGACATCTTGAGTTTTCCACGTGAACGGTCTTCAAGTTGCTTGTACTTATCATCCTCATCGAGTATTGGCCATCATCATAGTTCTTCAAGCTCAAACTGGCGCCTTCACCATCACCCTTGTTACTTTGCTCATCCTCCTTCTTGACACTTCCTTGAGCTCAATCGACTAACCACTCTAGGACCTCCTTTGTAGCGTCGCCCATGTTGAGAGACCAACAACCTTTTTCTTTCATTGATGAGCTTCTTGGATCTTCACGGCCTTGGACCAAGCTGGTAAACATCTGTTGGCCCAGGCTTCGAGCTTGAAGATCTTTGTGTGAATTGTTCAAGAGCCATTTACGCTAAAATAAATAGCGAGCAAATGAGAAAACCAATCTTTAATGTACTGTGATGCAATGTTATGCTATGATATGCAATGTTTATGCGAATGCAATGCAATGTTTTCAAGGACCTTAGAGATTTAAATTTGTTAAACAAGCAATGAACAAACATTTATTAGCTCTCTTTTATTATTTTTCTTTTTAAGTACAAAGATAGTTCAAACAAAATAAAAAGAATCCAAAACTCTAAGTCTCCATGGCGCTTCCTCTTGGTGCCGATGTAGGCGTTGATGTCCTCGTGAAGTAACTTGGTCAACTCTAGCACTTTCTCACTTGCATAACATGAGCTTCAAAGGTATCCTCTCTTCTTTAAGTTGAATCAGGATCTCTTCAAGTCTTCAAAATCGGTAGGCATGTCGGGATGGAGAAAAGTATAAGTCGTCACCTATATGCAGGTTCCATAATTCTTGGTAAAACAGTGAATGGCATCATGAGGTTTTGAGCTCGAGCTCGCACCCATTTGAGGTAAGGTTCCCAAGGAATGGAGTTTGGTGCCCCAAAGTCTTGGTATCGTCTTCTTTACCATGCCCCAAGCGTGTATGAACCTTCGGTGATGCGAGATCGTGATTGTAGTCGAACACAATATCTTGGAAGCATATCATCGTGCCATCTCTTGAGCAAAACCAATGACGTGAGAGCTAAAGAAGGGTTGTAAGTAATACCTCCCCTTATACCAAGTAGCGGTACATTAGGAATTCTCCAGCGCTCAATGAAGGTGAAGTCCTTTTGAGAGAAAGGCTCTAACGGATATGTCGAATGAGAGTGACATTAGTCTTTGAGACCACTTCATCCTTTCATTCTTCAAAAGGCGGAGAAGGCGAAATAAACCACCTTAAGTAACGGTATGCAACATGAGGTTCCTTGTCTTTTAGTAGTACGAGTGTGGAGAGAATGCAGGATATCTCCAGTAAAGTAGGCCTTGGATTAAGGTGGAACAACTTGATGGCGTTGACATCTATGAATTGATCCGAGTTAGGAACAGGGCAAACCATAGATTAGCAAGGCCACAATGTCTTGAATGCATGGAAACTCATAACTTTGAGAAATTCTCGTGCTTTCTTAATTAAGAACTTGGAAAGTAAACCCTTAACTCCACTTCTGGTTTGTTTCCCAATTAGCTTCAATGTCTGGGCGCTTAAGATGTAAAGCGGATGCGATGTCTTCGTTCTTAGGAACCTTTTCTAGGCTTGAATGGCATTTGGTCAAGAATAGGTATCCCAAGTAGCAGAGAACTCTTCAAGGTAGGAACCAACGATAATCTGGAATGTAAAGCAATGGTGCTCGGATCAAAGAAAAATAGGACATGCATCATATCTTCTTCAAATCGAGATAACCAAATCAAGTAGATAACCATGTCTTTTGATGAAGCTGAGCATGGTGAAATTTAAAACCAATTCTTTGAGTTGAGAGGGTATACCCATGAAGTTGATTCGGATAGTCTTTCTAGAAGCCATAATACCCTCAAAAGCAGGTAAAGATAAATCCCTAGGTCCTTGAAATAGTTAGAAATGATATGCAATAAATGATGTCATGATGTCATGTTTGGCACACAAACAATTCACACAATGAGCCTAGGTTTAAGGCTTGCATGAGGTAGGTGATTACCCCACCAAAAGTTTGAGTTGGTTCATCCTGTCCTATAATAGTAACGGGTTCTAGGAATCTCACATCATTGATCTTTCTGTAGGCGTTTATTTCAATACGACTACCAAGTGGTTGACGAAAATATCCCAAAAGTCGATCTCAATGAGCGTAGCATCGAGTATCAACCAACCTTAAATGCACCAAAGCCGACCATCTCACTACCTTCTAATGGCCAAGATGGGTCAATTATGGTTCTAAAGTTTAGTTAGTGCTTGATGACACGCGAAGCCAAATACTATCCTCAACTTGGAAATGAAGAGTATCGAGACATCCAAAGTGTCACACACTAACGTAGCCATCATGTTGACCGTTTGA